>BMAU01004100.1:0-90107 GCA_019973935.1 Trichonephila clavipes
GTGGATGACAGTCTATTTTTTGGGTACCTGGACTGATAAACAGTCCTCAATCCCATATCATGATGTCTGTGATGCAGGACTTGACTTCGTTGGTTTTTTCAGTCTGCGGAGTGACATGTCGGCGATTTGGCTGTGGTGATGGAATCCGGGAGGAGGGGCTTAGAGATGACTACTTGGAGTTAAAGTTTTATACGGTGCTGAGAGCTTAGGACTGCTCTCTCAGTGAATTGGAGGTAGAAGTGAATTTAGCCTCAGGCTGGCTGCCCATGGGGGTAAAAGTTAAAAAATATATACTTGTCCAGTTGGGTGTGGAGATTAAATAAATATTGAAAGAAAAATAATAAAAAAATTTTAAAAATTTACTAGGGTGCAATAATTAAAAATTATTGCAGGAAAAAAGCTAAGGCGGATTGTAAGAATCCAAAAGGATTCTTCTTGGCCTTTTAGTATTATCGTTACAGTTGTAATCGTTTTAGATTTAACATATATTTACATTATTAGTATTTGGCAAATTATCGAAAAAATTTATAGCTAATTTTTTGAATATGTGCTTTAAAACTAGTGATTTTAAGAGCTTTATTTATGCGATCATTTTTCATGTAGCGGCAGGCATTTACAATCATTCTAATATATGAATTCTGCAGAGTATTTAAAATATTAATATTGGTTTTAGCAGCATAACCCCATACTGGACAGGCATAAGCGAGTATTGGACGCATAACGGCTGTATAAAGAAGCACTTTGTTATCTCTACTTAAATGTGAGTTCCGGGAAATTAGGGGAAAAAAATTTAAACATTGTTTTTCGGAACTTATCGCGAACGTGTAATATGTGTTGTTTCCAAGTTAAGTGCGAGTCAAAAATAACGCCAAGATATTTGGTATTCTGAGACCAGGGAATTTGTTTATTGAACATTATGAGAGGGGAGGAATGGTGCGCTTTTGGTAAAGATGACGGCACAAGATTTTTCTACATTGATACTAATTTTCCATCTGTCACGTAATAATTTTCTAGCAGCTTGAGGTGTTTGTTAATGGCAAAGGTAACAGTCTTTAAGTTTTTGTACGTGGCATTAATGGCCGTATCATCCGCATAGAGACTAATATTTGTTAGTGAGTAGCTGGGAATGTCATTTTATAGAGATTGAACAACAGGGGCCCGAGCAATGAGCCCTGAGGACACCCTGCAGAGATGGAATGAGAGTTAGATAATGATTCATTTACTCTGATCCGAAAGGATCTGTTAGTGAGATACGAGTGGATGAGGTGAATGAGGGGAGAAGGAATATCGTAAGTAATTAGTTTGAAAGTGAGTCCTAAATCCAAACACGGTCGAAGGCTTTCTGGATATCCAGAAAGACCACTCCCGTGCTCTTCTTTTTTGAAACCTTCCGAAATACTTTCTGTTAGTCTGAGAAGAGGATGAAGGGTAGATAGTTTATTTGTAAATCCATATTGATTAGGGTTAATTAGCTATTATCATTAATGAATTTTTAAGTCTATTCAAGAATAATGTACTCAGTTAATTTACTTAAAGTTGAAAGGAGAGAAATAGGTCTATATGAATTAGGAAGATTTTTATTTGTACCAGGTTTAATAATAGGGAAAATGATAGCTTCTTTCCAGTTACTAGGAAAGTGATGAAATTTAAGAATTTTATTGACAAGAATAGTTAGTATGAGGATTAATTTGATAGGAAAATTTTTAGCATTTTATTTGTGATAGTATCTTTACCGGGGGCCTTTTTAGAGCTAGTATTTTTAATGAAGTTAATAATTTCATCAGGCATGACAGGTTCAATTTGAGTAGAAGGGGGGAAGAGAGAAAAAGGTATTCACAGCAGAGGTGACAACCTCGTCATCCTGATCGTAGTTGTCCTGCATGCGGTTATTTTCAATGAAGTTATTTTTAATCGTATTAGCAAGGAGGTTAGCCTTCTGCGGATCAGTGACATACCATACCAGTAGCACAGTTCAACGTAGGGAATTTGAGATCTTTATTTTTTAAGAACCGCTGTGCCTCCCAGAGGCTATTGTCAGTTGTATTTAGAGCTTCTAGTCTAGCATTCCAAGTATCATTACTATATATTTTAAGTTCTTTTTTGAGGTTGGCTTGAGCTCTATTGCATAAAGTTTTATAAAAAGGATTTAAAGTCTGCTGATATCGTTTTACGTAGGTTGTTTTTATGCTTAATAAGTTGATTAATGTGATTTGGAGTGTAGTTTCGGTGAGCGTTCACTATTGGCTGGGAGGCGTGGCTATGGGTAGCGACGACCGCTTCAGTGAACTCTGTAATTTTGGTTTCAAGATCGTTGGTATTATTAATATTATTCGGATAGTAGTTAAAAAGAGAGAAGTTATTATTTAAATTAATTCTAAAATCCTTCCAGTTGGTGGTAATTGCTCTAGGATTTGAGGATTCCACTTTTAAGTTTAAAATCGAAATTTAGGAAAACAGGGTTGTGGTCAGAATATAGATCATTAATAGATTTAATAGTATAAGGGTAGTAAAAGTTTTTGATTAAAGCAAAGTCTATTGTATTAACTGAGTTATGGCCAAATCTTGTGGGAGAGTCAGGAAAAGCCATGTGCAGATTTAAGATATTGGCAAAATTAAAAAGATGCTTGCCTCTGTTTGAGTTTACATTGCAATTCCAAGCGCTATGAGTAGCATTGAAATCGCCGAAGACGACACAATGACTACTCGTTTGGAGAAAATATTCTAAATCTATTGTAAATAAGTTATCGTCAGAGGAAGGAATGTAAACAGAGACAATAGAAACGGGGTCATGGTCGAGGGGAGTTAGAATAATGTTAGTCGCTTCAATAGCTTGCATAGGTGGGGTGGGGAGACAGTAATGTTTAAGAGATTTTTTTGATAAGAATAAGAGTTCCGCCGGCGGCCGTTGCGTTAGTGATCCTATCATTTCTGTAGCAAGTGTAATTTGCTATTGTAAAAGTGTGCGAAGGTCTCAGATGAGTTTCCTGTATGAGAAAAATATCGGGAGAGTGCTTCTCTATAAAAATTCGTAGCTCTACTCTACGTCTAAGCAGTCCGTTTGCGTTCCAAGAACACAAATTGAGGCCAATGGGGGACTTAACCATTATTATTGTTACAAGAGGCCTCTAATAAGGCGTACATTTGATTTGGGTTATTGTTTGCTCTTTGCACTTGGTTAAAGTTATTCATGAAATTAGATTTGAAGTAGCTATGGCTTGGGTAAATTGAGAAAGTTGGCACAAACATTGCATAGTCATTTGTAGGGTCGCTTGCAAGTTAAAATTATTATTATTAAAAATATTTCCGTTAAAGTTATATCCGTTAAAGTTATTATTAGACTTGTTATTAAAATTTGGAATGGATCTGTTATTTGCAGAGGGATTTCTATTGGCCTCAATTTGAGCAGAATTCACAGGTCCTTTTGGTGCCATCGGTTGTTTATTTTGGGAGTTAAAGTTGGTTGAAATTTTATTTGATTTGCGGCTTGAGCATAGGATACATTGGGTCTTATAATACTATTGTATACATTAGTATACGAATTACGATTATTCAGGGCAGTGCCCTTAGGGGGCTTTGGGAAACAGGGCATCCTCTCCAGTTAGCCATGTGGCCGTACATTTCGCAGTTGATACAGTAGGCAGTTTCTAGCCTTTCGGTTATTGGGCATTCACGCGTAATATGTCCCCTCACCACATTTTAAGCAGCGGGGGTTTAGATGACAGTTCTCTGAATTATGATGGAAGTGGTTACACGTGTAGCATTGCGTGACACCTTTTCCGTTGTAACCTTCCACACGAATGCTTAAGTAACTTAGGGTTTTTAAGTGGAAGATTTTTAAATTCTCAATACTTCTTGGGAGAGTCACCAGAAATACCGGGATAGGTTGTTTACTACGGCGGCCTATTAGCTGATTTACTTTTCAGGGGTAAAGCCTAGTTCTTCTAAGTCTTTTGAATTTCTTCGACCTTGAAGTTGCGGGGCAGTCCTTTCAGTACAACCTTGATGGGGCGCTCGTTTTGGGTTTAATTTCATAAAATTGAATTTAGTTTTTTTAGCAAAAGTTAACAGTTCATGAAATTGTTCTAAGTTATCGGTATAAAGTTTAATAAATTCTCCGGTTGTACGGGATCTTATCTTAGGGAACTTTTCATTAATAATTTTCATTTGACTTCTGACAGTTTCAGTGATTCTAAGCATGACTGGAGGGGGAAGCGTACTAACGGGGTTTTGATTGCCGGAAGGGGTAGGGCCAGTGGCCGATGGGGGGTTTGGGAGTAACAACGGGAATAGCGTTTTGAGAACCTGTGATTTCTTCTATATTGCTATCACTAGGTAAGGAAAATCTATTTGGGGAAATCGAAATGCTATCATTTGGAATATTTAAAATTTGCTTTTTAGTTGTCTTCCTTAGAGGAGGATATTCAAAGTCCGATTCTTCTTTTCGTTTATTGGAAATCCTGTTACTATTAAGGTTTAATACTCTTTTAGTAGGAGTTACATCTGGGGAGTTTTTAGGCGTAATAATTTTCAATCCTGAATCATGATGAGGGCAGCCAGGGGAAACACAAGGAGGAAATGAGGCTAAATCACTTACCGCCAAGTTAATTGTTTCTTCAACTTCTTGAAGCCCGAAACGGCACGTCTGTAGAAAGGCTCATCCGGGTGGTGATCGGGCATGGCTTGAAGTTCAGCGATGCAGGCCAGCTTGAACTTTTTGAAAGTCTCCATCTTTGCAGCTGGGCTTTGGTTTGTAAAATCTGCTCACATGCCGAAAGAGGAGGAGGAGTTGGTGTTCGTCTGGGCGAGTCGATTAAGTCCATATCCGTGGGTTCGTTTCGATTATCCATTTCCATTTGTTATCAGGTCAAAAAATAGGGGGGAGAATTACAGTGTCTGCTCAAGCAGGTTAGCCCTGACAAGGGCTGTAGATAATAGATGCACTATCAATATGGGGAGGGAAAAATAACAAGATACTGCCGAATCAATATGCCACGTGGCGGTCGGTCGTAGTAGCAGAGGGAGAGCGTTTGCAGTTCAACCTCACTGGTCAGCGTCCGAGCTAGCGAAAACTTTAACATGCCCAACTGGCGATGAACTCTGCTTTTATACACTTCGGAATATTCGAGAAATACCCAGTATGCACTCTAAAGAATGATCTGGATTCATCTAGAACCTAGAGAAACAATACATTAAAAACGAGAACAAAAAATTCCAGTCTTTGGATAAATCTGCCGGGGCCGGGATTCGAACCCGAGAACTGAGGAAGTTCAGTCCAACGCTCTGCCAACTCGGCTATCGGGACTTGGTATAGGGACTTATGCGTGCGGCATTGCCCTCGAAAAAGAAGACAGCGCCCCGCTGTCATTTTGTTCAATGGTCTTTATTCTGGAACGAGTGATGGGTCCTTTGTATGATTCTTTGGGAGGAATATCCTCGGTTTCGATTTGCTCGGCGGGATCATGGTACGGTTTCATACGCAGTACATGGACAACTTCTCTTAGTTTTCTTTTCGTGAAGCAGGATCAAAATCTTGTACTGCGTAAGTCACGGCTGATAAACGGCGTAGCACCTGATACGGTCCGAAATACCTTCTTAAGAGTTTTTCGGAGAGACCGACTTTTCTCACTGGAGTATAAATCCATACGAGATCTCCGGGAGCGTAGGATACCATTTGGTGTTTGGAATCGTAACGTCGACGATCTTTGTCTTGAGCTCTCAGAGTGTGCACTCGGGCTAGCTGTCGTGATTCTTCGGCTCTGGCTGCTATCTTGGTGATGTTATTGTCATCAAAATCGTTAGGACAGAATGGTAGCATTGTATCTAGTGTCGTTTCCGCTTCACGACCATGAAGTAAATAGAACGGCGTAAAACCTGTGGTCTCTTGTTTAGCGGTATTATAAGCGAAGGTTACAAATGGTAGAATTTCATCCCAATTTTTCTGCTCTACATCCACATACATTGACAACATGTCGGCCAAGGTCTTATTGAAGCGCTCCGTCAGTCCATTTGTTTGGGGATGATACGCCGTTGTGAAACGATGATCAATGTTACACAAGTCGACGAGAGAGGAAATAAGTCTGGATCGAAAGACGGCTCCACGATCTGTGATAATTACTCGAGGAGCTCCATGCCTGAGGACAATTTCTTCAAGTAAGAACTTCGCTATTTCGTCGACTTCGGCTGTCGGCAAGGCTTTTGTTATTGCATATCGCGTTGAGTAATCCGTGCAGACTATTATCCATTTGTTTCCATGAGCAGACTTTGGAAATCTCCCAAGGAGATCAATTCCAATGCGATGGAAAGGAGCTATAGCTGGAGGGATGGGAACTAAACGTCCAGGTGGTCGTTGAGGAACGGATTTTCTTCTTTGGCACTCCCGACAATGCATGACATACCGAACGACATTTCGGTACATTCCCGGCCAGTAAAACCTCTTGCGAATCCTGTCATAAGTTTTCGCGAAACCAAGGTGTCCTGCGGTGGGGGCGTCATGAAAGTGCCTTAGTATGTCTGCTCGTAGATGTTTAGGAATGACTGGTAACCACAACTTTCCATCTGGATCAAAATTCTTCCTGCAAAGGATACCGTCGATGAATCTGAATTCTTCGTTTTGGATGAGTTGCTCAAAAGTTTTAATTTCGCAAGGTCTTGATCTTTTTTTCTGTTCCATCGCAAGGTTCATACTCGTCGTGACTGCTAAAAATTTGTCTGGTGTTTCCGTTTCCTCTTCCACTGATTTACTTCTTGGGCAGCAAAAAGACACCTCTTTGAATTTAATTTAAGACCAGCTTCCTGAAGACATTTTAGAACAAGTCTTAATCGTATAAGATGGTCTTCAAAAAGTTTCTGAGAACACTATTATGTCATCTAGGTAACAAAGACACATAGTCCATTTAAAATTGCGTAGCAAATTGTCCATCATTCTCTCGAAGGTCGCAGGTGCATTACAGAGACCAAACGGCATGACTTTAAACTCGTATAAGCCTTCGGGGTAATAAATGCCGTCTTTTCACGATCCGCTTCGTCTATTTCTATTTGCCAATAACCAGATCGGAGATCCATGGAAGAAAATAACTTGGCACCTTTCAGACAGTCGAGCGTATCGTCAATACGAGGCAGAGGATAAACGTCTTTTTCGTGACGCTATTCAACTTGCGATAATCGACGCAAAAACGCCAACTACCGTCTTTATTTCTTACGAGCACAACGGGTGATGACCAAGGACTTTCAGAGGGTTGGACGATACCTTCATCAAGCATTTTCTGAACCTCTTCATGAATGATGCGTCTTTCAGTCGGCGAGACTCTGTAGGCTCGTTGGTTGATTGGAGCATGATCACCAGTAAAAATCCTGTGTTTCACATTCGTCTTCGCGGCTGTCGACTTGTCGGTCTTCGTGAAAAGCCCAGAAAATTTCCGGAGTAGTTTGGATAGCTTGTTTCTCTGTTCGTCACTTAACTCGGGTGACATCATTAACGAACAATTCATCCGTGACTCCGAAGTTTCTTGCTGGTCATCCAAGCAACCCGATGTGTCGGAAATAACACATTAAAAACGAGAACAAAATTCCAGTCTTTGGATAAATCTGCCGGGGCCGGGATTCGAACCCGAGAAAGTTCAGTCCAACGCTCTGCCAACTCGGCTATCGGGACTTGGTATAGGGACTTATGCGTGCGGCAATATACTTATAAATGTATAAGTACTCACCAATGTATTTGATCATTAATTCATCAACACTGAGTTAAGAACAAGTTTAATAATTACAAGTGACCCCTATGAGCCTGTCATATACAAAATTTAATACTTATCTTGATAATTTGTACGGTTTATATTTTCAGCGTTAAAGTTCATTATTACTGAATTCAATGCATTGTTATTGTATGAAGGGAATGGCAAAAAATTATGATCGAAATTTGGGTCGCCAATATTGAAAGTTTGAGAAGCACTGATTTAACCTACACCTTATATTACGCTGGTAATTTTTCAGAAGACATCAGCATTAAAAAAAAATCGGAATGTCAGGAATACGATGTATTACTACGCGGAGTGTGCGGCAGAATGCTTATTGAAAAATGGACAAACAGTGATTTCGATGGCAGTATACATTTCTTCGAATCAAACGGTTAAAATTTAAAAAATTCCTGCATTATGTACTTTTACATTATGTACACACTCGCTTCCCATGATTTTGAGTGGTGATTTTCTTCTGTGAAACTTCAGTTTACCAAAAGCTGAGCCACACTCATAGCTTTATTGAATGATTCAAGCTCGAAATGAACACAAATCAAAATGTTTCGACTACTAACAGTTCTACTGTTATTGATGCTGTTTTTTAACGGTTTTTAAGCACTTTGAAATCACAAGTAAATGTGTCATATTTTAGTTATCATAAGTCCATTATCTCCACTCTTCCCCAACTTGAACAAGAATAATTATTTTTGATAAAAAATTGCATTCCACCATGTGTTAATTAAATAAAATTTCCATTAAAGATATAATTATTCGATAGAAAATTATTTCCAATCTTACCTGATTCATTTTTTTCAGGATATAAGTTACTATTGCGTATTTACTACGATAACATGTCAGATGTTACACATCATATGCGACTACTGAAAGGTTCGGTTTAGTTTTTTTTTTTTTTTTTTTTTAAATTCAAATCGTGCTTCTTTTTCTGATCTGCCTTTAGAATTAGCAGACCAATCAAAATTGGATGTTCTGGAGAACCAATGGAGACAAATTTTTACTATACGGTTAAAAAATGTTTTTCCTTTCTTAATCTGAGCTTTTAAGTGATGGATCATTATTTTGGTGTCACATTTTTAGTATAAAAGACCCAGTTGGAAATCCATGTTTAACAGATTTAGCAATGTTTGCTTTAAATCTTTACAACCTACCCATAAGTAATGCCACTGTGGAAAGGGTATTTTCCAGAGTGACGTTGAAAAAGACAAAATTAAGGTATCGAATGTGCCTCGAACTGTTAGATTCAATTCTCAGAATCAAAATGATTTTTTAAGAAAGAGGGACTTGCTGCATTGATTTCACTCCATCACCACAACTGCTGAAATACACTCTGTCGCAAAAAAATATATGCACCCAGAAGAAATCAAGCTACAATCACGAAACTCGGCAAGAATGTAGTCTGGTAAGAGATATGCAAATGATTAAAATTTCGAAGCCAATGAGACAAGGCTAAGTGTGCTATGCGCATATTAGTTGCGCAACTGGGAGAGTTTAAAAGCATGAGTACGAGCGCCGTACGGCTATCCAAACGAATCTGATGACTTTGATAGACGATATTGAGACTTAGGATGCCTCTAAGACGTAACCGGCGGCAGTACGAGCAGCTGACGGACTTTGATAGGGGCCGTATAATAGGCCTTAGAGAAGCAGGTTGGTCGAATAGACGTATCGGCCGCCACCTCGGTCAGAGCGATATGGTAGTTGCTCGGTGTTGGCAACAGTGGATCACAGAAGGTAGAGTGTACCGTCGCGGAGGGTCAGGACGTCCCAGGAACACAAATGATCGCGAGGATCGTGCAATCAGAAGAGTGGCCACTTCGGCACCAACAACGTCGCTAGCATCGATTCAACGCCACTTACCTCCTTCCAAACATCCAGTGCCATCAAGAGAAACCATAAGGAGACGACTGACCGAAGTTGGCTTGAGGAGCCGACGTCCGCTAAGACGCTTACCACTGACCCCACATCATAGGCAGTGTCGACTGGATTTTTGCCGACCTCTGGCAACTTGGAGTGTGACAGACTGGAGACGTGTCATCTTCAGTGATGAATCCCGATTCATTCTCAGTGATCATGACCACCGCACACGTGTCTGGAGGCGCACCGGCCAGCGGTCCGATCCGGCATTTATTGTCGAGCGGCATACAGCAATTTCACAAGGTGTGACAGTGTGGGGAGCAATTTCTTGGGACACACGATCATCTTTAGTGGTCCTTCAAGGCACTTTGACAGCTCGCAGATACGTGGACGATATTTTAACGCCGATTGTGCTACCCATGCTATCAAGTCGCCCAGGTGCCATTTATCAACAGGATAATGCTCGTCCACATACTGCGCGACTCTCCCAACAATATCTGCAAGGATATGACGTCCTACCATGGCCTGCCAGGTCACCAGATCTTTCGCCAATAGAGCATGTCTGGACGCGTTGGGAAGGCAACTGCAGCCGTCCCGAGATACAGGAGAATTAACTGCGCAGATGCAAAGACTATGGCAGGATCTTCCACAGGGGGTCATAAGTGATCTAATTGAATCGATGCCACGCCGAATTTCGGCTTGTATAGCTGCCAGAGGTGGCTTTACTACTTACTGATTTTTAACCTTTTGCAAGCTGTAACCGCTTAATAAAATGATATTTTGTTTTGAATTTTTAATCATTTGTTTATTTTCATATACACTACATGCATACCAAATTTCGTGAATGTAGCTCAATTTCTTCTGGGTGCATATATTTTTTTGCGACAGAGTGTATAATTAAGAAATCTATAAAAAAGGCACAGCAGATCACGATACTGAACAGAAAAAATTTGAGTTTATTTTAAATGAATTGAATAATTAAAGCATTTTAACGTATTTTTTGAAACAGTTTTACAAAATTTAAAAAATTATATTTAATTTGCAAATGAAAATCGATTCGATCCTTTTTCTCCTTCTTCCTGCCACTTTTCTGTGTAAATTTCTGGCAACTCTGATTCTGGCATCCACTTGTAAGTTTCCTTTGTTCTGTCAGTAGAAGTTTGTTGATTAAATTTAAAATATTAAACGCAGACGTCTTTATTTTTATGCTGTGTAAGGTAAGTCTAAATCTGGTAATTTCGGGATATATGATTTTTCATTTGCCATGTTTCGTTGTTCTTGCTACCTATTCACTTTTCAATCACATTTATTAACACTGACGTCTGACACCGATGGACATGTGATAAATTTCAATTTCTTCTGGTTATATCTGAAATATAAAAAATGTCATGTCTCATTACCTATAATACATCAAACTATCCAATTATTATTTTAGAAATAAAATGGTGAAGCAAGTGAAAATAATTTTTTATATGACTCGTATTCAAATATTAAAAACAATGTCAAATAGGTTTGTTAAAATTTTAAATTTGATGTTGCCTCCTTGGTGATTCAATGCTTGACGATCGCCACCCTATTTTTTTCGCCAAAAGAAAAGTCTTTCCAATGCGACATTTAAGTAAAGAAAGGAAAGTAGGAGCATTTATTTATATATTCGATTCTTGAATAGTTTGTGTAGATAAATTTTTAAAAAAATGGATGTATTCTGTTCATCTTTAAGTTAGATTTGATTTATTTTCAAGTATATAGCTGATCGAGAAGTTAGTTATCAATCGATTATAAAATTTTTATCAAAAAGACAAATTAATACAAAAGCAATTGAGAACTACTATGTATTGCGTAAAAGTTTAAATCGTTTAAAGAACGTAATTCTTCATTTTTTTTACTTCTGCTGTTTTGGTCTCTTTTTTTTTTCTCGTCTTTATCTTCATCTTTCTCTCCTACCTTTGCTTTTCTTTTTCACATTTTCATGGATTGTCATCCACTTCTTAGTTATAGTCTAAATTTCAAATCTCTAGCTCATCGGGAAGTTAGTTTAAAATCAATTACAAAATTCTACCTGGACAGACATACAAGAAAGGGAGTTTATACAAACATGGTAAAAATGACAGGAATAGGATGCTTGTGGTCGAAAAATAATTAAAAGAAATCAATAAAAGGAAAAATATAACTATTTTTTACTATTTAATTTTATTACTTTTATTTTGTTATTTTATATTATAATAATTTTATATAATGATATTATTAATAGATTTGTTAATAATTCAGTAAATCCGAGATTCCCATTTCCGTATTTGAATGCCATACAGTGGCGCAAACAGGGGGGGGTCCGGACCCCCAAAGCCCTTGATTTTTTTTCCGATTGATTATAATTCTAAGTATATAGTACGTAAAATTTAATTAATTGCTTGTTATCAATGATTAATTTTATGAATTACTGCTAATTATTTATTCAAAAACTAGTTTTTTACTGTGTTTTGTTCCCAAAAATTCACAAAGTCAAAAGGAGCATGATACAAGAATAGTGAACTTTCGACCCCGGAACCCCCTTGAAAAACTCCTGTGTGCGCTACTGATGCCTTATGATTGAACGGTTTGGCTTAGAATGGTGGTAAGCGGAGAAATATGAAACAAAGCTCCATGCCAATTCAATTGTTGCATTAGTACATAAGTACTGTATAAAGCCTTTTTGGTTTGGCAACTTTTTTTTATGTCATTTTGGTAAATTCTGGTTACCATTCTCTCCACAGAAAGTAATGTTGGTCTTTCCAATCACATTACTTAAATCTATGAACGTGCTGAATCTCTTGTAGAGAACATTCTAGCAATTCTAAAATATAGTCTTTGGAGCGTAGATCCTTCTTTTCCACTTTGGTTTTCAAAGATATATTTCAAAATCTATTCACATTTCTGGGCAATATTTCTTAAAATCTATCAATTTTCTGTGTACTTAATTTTTATCTTTATTATTAAAATGGATTGTAACGGTTCTCTTACGTCATTACTGGGTAAACCAAAATATTTCACTTAATCTCGGTGTAATTAAAATAGTTTAATGACATAAGATAACATAGTTACAATGGAGAGACATTTAGACACAATACAGGTTAAACATTTAGAGGAAATAAGGGGAAATATAAATATATTACATAGTCCAGGATTGGACAGCGAGACGAGTAACGTTTACTCCTTCAGTTCCCAACTCTCTCTGGCAGTTCATACAGTGCTTCGCTCAGTAACACTTCCGTTACAAGTACCGTTATCTATATTTCGATCTTAGAATTAAACCGTGTGTTACAGACTCTCCCTCTGGTTCCGTTGACGTCGCAGCTCGGAACCAGGAGATTTCTTTTTTGGGCGTCTTTTTTCCTTAGAGGAGCAACAAATCCAGTGTTTCTTTCTGTTTCAGGTTCCTGATAGTCCTTTAAGAAGTATAGATTGTTCATATTCTGAC
Organism: Trichonephila clavipes; assembly: GCA_019973935.1. Taxonomy (NCBI): domain Eukaryota; kingdom Metazoa; phylum Arthropoda; class Arachnida; order Araneae; family Nephilidae; genus Trichonephila; species Trichonephila clavipes. The sequence goes on from BMAU01004100.1 coordinate 13,057, forward strand.
TTAAAGGTACCTTTCTTTAGAACATGATACTAGTACAAAAATAAACAAAAATTGGTAATTGTTTGTAAAACTATTTGTTATTAGTTTTTTCTTGCACCAGTATGAAACTATTCTCAAATCCCAAGCAAACGTTTCCGGTAACTGTACTTCAAATAATACATTACTTTTTTATAGTAGTATTATTTATGCTTTAGATTGATTTGCAAACTTATTCATTTTTTTGTTAGCATCCTCATAAATTTTAATATTGTTTTAACTGAAAGAAAATGTAGTATAAACTTTTAAATTATTTTCTCGGTATCAATATCTGAATGCTTAAATTAGTGTGATATGGTTATGAATTCCACAGGTTAATAGATTCTATTTAGTATTAGGATATGACAGCTTCTCTAAAAGTAACAGAACTATATTTAACAAAGGTTATCTGATTTTGCACACAATTTTTAAAATCTACTGTAAGCATGCAGTGCACATTTCATACTGTTTCAAAAAATTCACAAAATAACTAAACATTTAAAATGAATTTTATTTTAAAAAAATTTTGAGTGGTCATATTATTGTTAGAATTTTAAAATATTTATTTTTCCAGTTAAAAAATAAGTCTTAAACTGTTTTAACTATAATTTATAAATTCACTCTCTCATTCTTTAAAATAAGTGTTTGATTTTCTTACTTTTGCCTGCTTTTAAATTTTTAGTCAAAATGTTTTTCATTGAATTAGTGGTGTTACAACCCAGTTATTGGAGTGTATAGCTCAATCCACACCAGCTTGCTCTATTGAATGCAAGGATTTCCACCCATTAAATCTCATTTTCCTCTAATTCTCCTAATAATTTTAATGGAATAAATATTTTACATTCTAGTGAAATTTATTTTATTTTGCTATAAACTGAATGTAGCAGAAGGATATTCTGTTATACCTGTCTTAAAAATATGTTTCAATATTATGTGGAGAAATGAAACTTTAAAATTTGTGCATTTGTAGAAATTTTTTTTTAACATTTTCCTTCAGTTTTCTTATGCATTTAATACTCTCTAAAAAAGGGATCATTTATAAAATATATGATTTGAAATAATTTGAAAATGCGATTATTCTTACGAAAATATGTAGCCAATGTTTTAAAGTGATATTTTATGTTATTTAAGCTTATAATAATAATTTTTTTAGATTTACAAACTTTAAAATGGTTTGTCTCAGTTTGTGTTTTTTCGCATTCAAAATGCTTCTTCTCCTTCCATAAATATTAATCAATCACTTTGATTTTTTCCCCTGTGTTTTATGTATAATGCATGTAACAAAATTAGGCTTCCAGTTTGTGCTGTAAACTTAATACTTTAAAAAAAAATTTACTGTTGGTCATTTTGGCATTTTCGTTGAATTTTAGCATGCATATCTACATTTTTTTTTCTCTAACCTTAATTAAGTTATTGTAAAATCGATTCATAAGTTTAAGACATTCTTAGGAAAGTTACAAAAAAATTCAAGTCAAGTAATTAGTGAATGCAAAAGAAATATTATTTTAAAATGTTCCATATTTTTTAAAAAACTTTCCATTTTTCTAAATTGTGTGAATAATTTACACAAAATTTCATCTTGTATTATTTTCTTGAATAAAAACATATGTAATGCTAAAATAAAATTTTTAAATACATAAATAAAAAATAATTGTCCAAAATATGCAAAGTCCTCTTAATAACAAAGGCAATCTTGTTCAATACAACATTCATATTTTTCTTTACGTATTTTGAATAATTTTTTTTAATGGCACTCTTATTATTTTTCTAGTATAACATTTGTATTTCTTAGGAATGCACGTCATTTATAAAATAGCTTTATTAGGACCTTTTTTCATACTTTACCTAAATAGCATTTGGCATTCTATACAATGCCTATGCAAAGTATGTAATAATTCTCATATTTCATACTTTGCCTAAAAACGTCAGACATTCTATAGAATGCCAGTATTTCATACTTTGCTGACAATATATATATATTTTGCCGCCCATCTGGTATAGTAGTTAGTGATGCTGACTGCTGTGTTGTAGGGCCTGGGCTCAAATCCTGAGAAAGCATGGATGTTTGTAAATGTATAGTGCCTTTGCGGCATTGGGGTACTCTGAATAGTCATCAAGGTGCAAGTCCTCTTGTGAGGTTGGTGGGAGGCCTCTGACTACCTCCGGATGTTCTCCCTCAAAATTGGGGTGGAACCAAGCCAAATTGTATTGTCACCTGCATGATGCTCAAAGCTACAGCTAACGACATTCATACATCTTCGCCCTATGTTTCAAAGAATTTTATGCGCCTCGTTTTGACACTGTCAAACAAGTGGCATTAGAAACAACAACTGCAGTTATAAATTTTTTTATTATAAAAAATCATGCCTCTCAAATGCAAATGTTTAACCATACTAAAAGTAGGTACTTTTTCTTTTCTTTCTTTTTAACCACACAGAGCCACAGCAACGCGTGGCAGGGTACAGCTAGTATTTTGTAATTATTTAGAAATTTTAAAACCATCGTATTGTTTTCTGTTTTTAAGTTATTAAAGCCTTTAAAACTACTTTGAGTTTGATTTCTTAAATTCACAGTTCAATATGTTTAAATTAACTTGTATGACATATGACCATGTGAAGTAAATTGAATGGGAATACAATGTGTGTGTGGGGGGTGCACACAGGAATTCTTTCTTTTGTTTTTCAATCTCTATGATTTAGGAAAAGATGTTCATTACTTTTTTGCATAAAAATTAGAAGTAAGCAAATTAGCTGAGTTTTTTTCCTTTTAATTTTTCTCCAAGATTTCTCCATGATTTCTCCAATCAAGATTTCTCCAAGATTAATTTTTCTCCAAGTTGCTAGGAAATCGTCTATCACTAACTTATTTTTACCTGTGTACTTTTAGAACTAATTTAAGAATGTCATTGAGTAGCTCGATAGTCATATAGTAAGATAGTGTGCACTCTCTCTTCAACTAAAGTTTAGATGTTATGTGTGTGTGACTAACCTCTTTTTCTTGTAGCACCTGGTCATTGAAGATGACGCATGTGCTTCCGTTGGCGGGGCATGTAAGATTCGCCCGGAAGTTTAAAAATCTTTATAGGTGGCGCGGCCATCGAGGAGAGAGGAAAGACGAAGTTGAACAAGAGAGAAAAGAGGGGAAGTGAACAACATGGCGGAGCGAGAGGACATGGCAGAATGAGCGGGATAGTTGAGGATGATAGAAACAAAATGGCGTTAACAACTTAAAATTAAATGTATATAGTTAATTTTTTCTTTTTGTGTTGTGTGTGGCTATCTTCCGAATAAAACTCTTTAGCCATTAAAGAAGTAGTGACTTTATTGTGCCTGGATTTTCATGTGTAATTTTCAATTGAACGAAAAGAACCTACATAAATGTTTAATTTTATTGTACCTGGATTTCTGATGAAACTGTTTATTTGAAGTGAAAGAACCTACATAATCCTTATTTGGATCGTTTAGAGAGAAATGATGTTGTAATGGCTTATAAGAGTTTTTTGATTGCCAATGAATTGGAGAAAATTGGATGCAAGTTATATCACCCAATATTCCTAGGAGACAAAATTCAGTTCGACTTATCTGAAATGTGGTCAGTAACTGCCAGTTGTCGAACAGGCGAGTTACAGTGGAAAGGGCGATATGAAAAATAAAGATTTTTAAATACTTTCAAGGGGTTTTACCGTATCATAGTTTCCATAATGCTAACAAAGTTTTCTTTATTGCATGCATGTTGTGTAATTTTCACAAACCTTTGATGCAAATTAAAGGTTTCAATAATTTAATTTTCTTAAAAAAATTTCATATATATATATATATATATAAATTTTTATTTTTAGTATTCTATTGTCATAACTTGTAATCTAAATATCATTTTCTTTAAATTCTTATTTTGGAATGGTGGGGCTGGAATACATATTCAATCATTTCATTTGTATATTAGAATTAATGCAAATTTATCGCTTAAAATGAATAATGTAGTACAATTGGTATTTTGAAATTATATTTATTTACAATGTAATACATTTTATATATACGAGAACACTTTAATGAAATGTGCAAGAAAGTTTCTTTATTATTGGATTGTCCTACAATATTGGAAAAATTCGTTAAAATAGATGATGTGTGTACTGCCCCAATGTTTTTTTTTTTCATTCCTTTTTATTAAATATGCATGGAATAAATAAGTAAAATGTACTCAGTAAATAAAATGTGCTGCAATAAACTTAATTTTGTTGAATATGTTTTTTTTTTTTTTTGTATTCTTTAACATGAAAATTTTTTTAAGTTGCCAGTTTTGTGTTAAATATAATTTTCACTGTATATACATGTTGTGTGTGTGTGTAATGACTGAGTGGTTTTGTAAAATCATTCTTGATCCAAGTATCATTTTCTTTAAATTATAATTTTGGAATGGTGGAAATGGAAGAAATACCACTTATACCTTTTTTCATTGAATATAAAAATACATTTAAGATATTTTAATCAATATCTTCATGTAAAATGATTTTAATGCTTATAGTGTATTCACGTAATGTTATAATTAAATGTTAATAAATGATGTGTAATGAAGTAAAACTGTATTAAGAATTTTCTGTGTTCACATAGCATGGGTTAATCTTGTAAAATAATTAATTTGGTGTCGCTTGCAGTGAGGCGTAGCTTTCTTTCCAGATGCCATTCACTGCAATTTTGTCCCATAGTCCTTTCTAATGCTAATATTTCATCCATGTTCCTATAGTAATTTGGTAAAATCCTAGGAGGACCCACTGCTGTTTTTGGCGCCAAAATTTTTTCGCCAAAAAGCGCCAAATTGAAGGTTTTCAAAAAAGGCGTTGATGACGAAAAACTCTAGGAAGCGCATGCGTCAGAGGGGGGAGAAGGGGGGATGAAATGGGCGTTTCGCAAAGATGAAAACGAATAAATACATTAAATTAATCATTATATAAAGAAAAAAACGGAGAAAGCAATGAAATTCATTTTAAAAAAGCATTCTAAAACCAGTGTGTACAACATGATTTACATTTTTAAAAAAGGACGAAAGGGGCGTTTCGCAAAGATAAAATCGAAGAAATACATGAAATCAATTTTAAAAAATGTTAAAAAAAAAAAGCCCTTACCTTACGCTTGCATTTCGTCATGATCTGTTGGTGCATACACCCTTGCGATGGATGCAAGGAATTTATGAAAATTCTCATCCACCAACTTGTGACCGTTAGATCGCCGCCACATGTATTCCACAAGGTAAGAATCAAATTGACCCTTTACCCTTCTTATTAACTTTCAAGTCATTCACCACGAACGCATTCATGCTCTTGCCAAACCAATATCTCGTCAAACGCAAGATAATAGTTATAGCAAGTTTGCTTTCGCTAAACCAAGTGCCCTTTCTCACACTCCGAACGACGTCGTGGCGATTATCTTTCGACTGGTTGCGGCAACGCCATTCGTAGCCGTCAACTGTTCCCTTTCGCACTTTCAAACGCATATTTTTTTTACACCTCGGACATTCATAACTAGAAGCAATTAAATTAGCTTTCATACACCATTCTAACGTCTCTTTCTTCCCCTTTGTGCCCAGGAGCACAAAGAAACCTGTCGTAGCCTCACTTTCAAGTAATTTCCTTTCACACGCCATTCTTAACAACAACCGGTGGAGAGCAAACCTTCTCCAGCGAAGTCCAATGTCAAAATGACGTTTTTTCGGAAAAGGCGAAAAACGTTGCTTTTTTTAGGGTTGCCATTTTTTTCGGTGATTTGAAAATCCAAATTTTTTGCTGAAATGGAAGGGTTACCATATTGTAACCTTTATCGCTCAAAATTTGGCGACCAAAAGTGGGTCCTCCTAGGATTCAACCAGTAATTTTTATGGAAAAAAAGTGTTGCATCAATATCTAAAATGCAGGCAAATTTTCTACACACTTTTGACTGCATACAGCAGCTGGCAAAAGGATAGATTTTTCCAAAATCACTTCACTTTCATTCCTCTTTACCTCCATAAAAGGGCAAAAATTTATTTCATTGTAGTCAAAATTTGTATTCAAAAGCCTTAGTTTCGAAGATTCGCCCTTAAAAATTTTGCTAGTTTCCTGTGAAACAGTTTTAGAAGGCTTTGGATGGTGTCAAGTTTGTAGCCGTTCAGTCCATGCATAAAATAACTCGTTTCTGACGTAATCTTCAATTGCATGAAGTAGTGCAAAAACATGTTTACAATATGCAGGAGCACTCCCTGCAGGAGAAGTGCATTTTGCAGTGATTATCTGAAATAAGAAAGAATGAGCATTATATTTTAAACAAATAAATTCTAAAATTAAAAATTTTAAGCATGCATGCATAAGGTGTTTCATATTTACATACCATTCTGCTGAACAATAAACTGGCAAATATGTTTTAGAATTTGTGCCAAAGTTTATTAACAAAAAAAAAAAAGTGAATACTTCATTTTCCAAATCGATTAACTCCATAAACCAAGAAGTTGAGAAAATGACGAAATATTGTGTGTGTATTGTTTTTAAAATTCCTTTTACATTACAAATTCAAAAAGTACGATGTAGACTGTAGGTGCATCTGCCATCTAATGGCATACAAAAAGTATAAGGTAGAATATACTTGGATTCAATGTTATTTTTTGTGATCAAGGAGGTTATCGATTTGACAAGAGAAAGAAAATCAGTAATTCAAATTCAGTATTCCAATTATTTTTCTTACTGAAAAACTTCATCATATAAATATCTGTTTTATTAGATTTTAGCGAAAATGAATAACTATTCTGTTACGGCATTACATAAAATTATGAATATGATTACTTTGTTTAAATTGATTTATTGATATACATAAAAAAATATTTTGGCTATATTTCAGCTCCAGTCAAGTCAATTTGTCTTTTAAGTTTCATAACACCCATTTTTTCTTCATGCTTTTTGACATTTCGGTCCCATTTATTAGGCTTATTCTTCGTCCAATTATTTGTTGAAAATTTTTCATTCATAAAATTAAAACAATTTTCAGATTTAATGCAACGGCTAAAAAGAATTAGTTGTTTAGTTGTGTTATTGCTGTATTATAGAGGAAATATTTCCTTTTAATGCATTCCAATAAATTTAGAATTAAATGATAAAGAAACAATAATTATACAATCATACGTTATTTTGAAATACAATGTGTTCAATCAAACCATAAAACTGTACAAGATTAAAGATTGATAATGCATATTCTTTAAAATAGAAAGTAATGTTATTCACATCCAATGCTGTTTTAAAAAAATTATCAAGTTATGAATTTATGATAAATAATGTTTCATATATTACTACAAAAACTAAATATTCATTTAGTAATTTACGTTTTTTAGATGTTTACAGAAGCTACTGATTTAACTTTTTAATCCATAACAATCTTTTGATTTAATGATAAAAAAATGTTAATATTATTAAAAATGTATTTGTATTTCAAAAATAGTGAGTAAAATCAAGACAAACAGTTATCTAATAAACACAGTTTTACAGATTATATTAATAGGAACAAAAAATAATTCATAGCTCACCTGCGAAGTTGTTCGAATTTCCACAGAAGGTTGGTACGTTACTCGCTTTTTCATCTCCGCACGGACTTTGCAAACAAAATAACAAATGCAACTTGCAATAACAAAATTTTCGTTAGCAGCACCGTCTGGCTCCGTGAACGGTATACTGCTCACAAATCCGTCATTAAATAACTTTTGTCCTTTTGCCCATTCTAAATAGCACGCTATTATTTCCAGTGATTTGGGAAGAAGTATCGGCGTAAGCATACGTATGACGGACGACTTAGAAAGTTTTTCAAGTTTAATGGTCGCAGTTCTATACTATGAGCCATTCTTGGGTGCAAATAAAAACGATAATAAACTAAAAAATAACTAAGAGCTAAATATACTAAAATTAACCTAAAATATTAATAAATATTTTAACACTGCAAGTAACCAGTATTAATGAGGTTGATGCACAGACATTGAGACGCCTAGGCGAAATCACGTGACGAGGATAGCAACATATCCCCGCGTTTTGAATCAGTGTGTAAATTTCGTATGCTTGATATGTTTACTTCTTGTGTGTGAAGCTTATTTCTGAAATTTTAAACATTTTTATTATATTTTTCCATTATCCTTGTTTAATAATTAGGTATGAAGTATTTTTCTCGTAATTTTTTAGCTCAATTTTTGTTTCAGTTTAGTATATTTGTCATTAGGTGTTAGTGTGCGAAGCCGGTAGCTTCTTGCAGTGTTTGTTTATATATTTATTAATAGTTCTAGATTATTTTTTAGCAACCTAATAAGCAGTCCTTGGTTTTCAAATAGTTTATTATGTTTATTTACGTACGAAAATGATTGACAGTATAGAATAGAGACCATTGAATTTGGAAAAACTTCTCATATGTGTACAATTACTTATTGGTACATATAGTGTATAACTCCTCATAAATCCATAAAATAGTGTAATTTATTAGAAACATGCAGATATGAAATGGTCCCATTTTGAAATGTTAATGTTTATACCTTTCATTCTCTGATTCCCTTAGTAAATACCAGCTACAAATATTTAATGTATTTAGAAATACTATCTCTATAATTTCTCATAGAAGAGTATGGAACATTCAGAAACAGGAAATGCAAGTAAATATAATTTTGGAAATGAATTTATAATAAAATTTGTCAATGACATGGATATATTTTTGTTTATTTAAAAATTCTCATACCTATTTCTAATGTTTAACAAGAGATTTATATTTTTGAGAGCAGAGTGTATAAAATAATAGTTAGTTAATAATGAAAGTTTTTGATTAATAATTCTTCTGTGATGGAAATGAAATTGTTTTTAACATCATTTAAAGGTTTGGGATATCTGAAATAATCTCATTATAAACAAACATTTGATATGTTTTATAGTTTGACTTCCTTTGTAATTATTACCCTTCAAAAGGTTTGAATTTTTTTAGAAATGCCTGTCTCCAACATTCAGAAAGAAATGAACTTGACTTTTTCAAAATAAATTAAGAAACATGCTTAAAGAAATAGGCTTTTTTTTTTTTTTTTTTTAATAAAATTATTTTAAAGTAGAACAAATTAAATTGTTTTCATGAAAATTTCTCATATAATGAAGCAGAAAATTCTTATCGGACACTTTTATTCAATAATCATACTCATTTTAATATGCATTATTTATTGACACTTAATTTTAACATTACATGAATACACTTTAAGTAAATAAAGCAGACTCTATGAATGTAACACTATACTAAAAGGACAAATAGTGAACAAATAGAGGATCTAACTGACTAACTAACCAGATTAAATGAAATATCCTAAGAATTTTAAAATTTCAGATCTTATATCTATACAATCAACTTTCTGAATTTACATAAAACAAATTAAAATACTTAAATCATGCAACTTATAGAAAGAAGTTTCGAATAAAAAAAACAAATACACATATAAAATGGCAATGTAACTATTTTTTGTAAAATATCTCGATACAATTTTTTTCATGTCCAATCCAATTTCAAGTACAATAAACCTTTGTATAACATTTGTTTATCATACCTGTAAAATTACATATTAAATACTAAAGCTTATTGTATTTATTTTTAAACCACTCTAATTTTCCTTACATTAATTTTTATTAATAAATCTTTACATTGCATATACTACATCAAAATAAAATTGACAAAGGATATTCTTTTTCGTTTGAATTTCACACTAATTACAAAATTCCTACAATCTGTTCCTTTAAAATATACGAAGCATTATCTTCTGTTTTAATGGTAGTATTTGATTTTTTACACTGAACATACCAACACTTAATGCATACCTATTTCTACCAGTTATTGTATGTATAGTGTTCAATATACTTCAGTTCATCTAAAATGAAACTTATTTGGATTAATGTATATACATGTTATTTTGTTATCACTGATTATGCATCTTAAGTATCCTTTTATACATAATTATATTTATATTAAAAAGAATTGAAAATGAAACAACATTAAGAAAATAGATTCAGAATTCTTGCTCTAAAGTTTCATGCTTGATTATATATTAACTCCAAATACAAAATTAATTACTTCAAAGTTTGTCTAAGAATGCTATTGAATTTTTATTTTATTTTTTGGAAACAGCTGATGATGTAACGAGTTTTTCTTCTTTTTCTATCACTTTTAACGGATTATAACCCAGACATTTAACTATTGAAACACACCATTTAAAGTAGCCATAAAAAGAAATATGTTTTAATTCAAACAACATTGTAAAAGAAAACATAAGGAAGAAAGAAACTCTTTAATTACAAGAATGACAACTTTGAGCTGTTGCACACATTTCACAAAAATATAAAGTATTTCTTTGGTTTGAATCTTCTTGAAGAACCACTTTAAGAGAAACACTTGCTGCATATTTCACAAACATGTTTATTTTTTGCTATGAATAAGTAAATGTCCTTTTAAAGTATCATTTAGAGAAAAAGACTTGTTACACATTTCACACACATAAGGCTTTTCTATTTCATAAGTAAATGTCTTTTTAATCTACTAGTTTGAGAAAAAATTTTGTTGCACATTTCACAAACATGAGATTTTTATTTTGTATGAATAAGTAAATGATCTTTCAAAGCACCAGGTTGAGAAAATCCCTTGTTACACATTTCACAAACATGAGGTTTTTCTTTGATATGAATACGTAAATGTCTTTTTAAAGAACTACTTTGAGAAAAAGACCTATTGCACATTTCACAAACATAAGGTTTTTCCTTGGTATGAATAAGTAAATGACTTTTTAAACCACCATTTTGAGAAAATCCCTTGTTGCATATTTCACACACATAAGGCTTTTCTTTGGTATGAATAAGTAAATGTGTTTTTAAAGTAGCATTTTGAGAGAAAGCCTTGTTGCACATTTCACACACATAAGGTTTTTCTTCCGTATGAATAAGTAAATGTCTTTTTAAATTAGCATTTTGAGAGAAAGCCTTGTTGCACATTTCACACACATAAGGTTTTTCTTCCATATGAGTAAGTAAATGTGCTTTTAAAGTACCATTTTGGGAAAAGGACTCATTGCACACTTCACACACATAAGGTCTTTCCTTGGTATGAGTAAGTAAATGTATTTTTAAAGTACTATTACGGGAGAAAGATTTGTTGCACATTTCACACACATAAGGTCTTTCTTTAGTATGAATAAGTAAATGACTTTTTAAAGTACTATTTTGTGAAAAGGACTTGTTGCACATATCACACACATAAGGTCTTTCCTTGGTATGAGTACTTAAATGTGTTTTTAAATTACTACTTGCAGAGAAAGACTTGTTGCACTTTTCACAAACATAAGGTTTCTCTTTGGTATGAATACGTAAATGTTTTTTTAAACTAGGTTTCTGAGAGAAAGACTTGTTGCACATTTCACACACATAAGGTCTTTCTTTAGTATGAATAAGTAAATGAGTTTCTAAAGTAGTTTTTCGGGAAAAGGACGTGTTGCACATTTCACACACATAAGGTCTTTCCTTGGTATGAATACGTAAATGTGTTTTTAAAGTAGCTTTCTGAGAGAAAGATTTGTTGCATATTTCACACACATAAGGTCTTTCCTTGGTATGAACACGTAAATGTGTTTTTAAATTAAATTTCTGAGAGAAAGATTTGTTGCATATTTCACACACATAAAGTTTTTTATTATCATGAACATGCAAATGATGCCTTGAGTTATCATGTAGAAAGAAAGCCATTCTGCTGAATTCCACAATATGTGAAAACAGAAAATCTCTAAAATCCCCAATGAAGAAAATGGATCTTTCTGCCTTGTTCAGAAAGTTGTTAAAATCGATCTGTAAAAAAATAAAAAGAATTTAATACATTGAAAATGTAATCAGAATTTTATTCTACATTATAATTTATGAAGGGAAAAAATCGGCTGGGTATCAAAGCTTAAAAGAATTGCCTAAGAATTTTTTTTATTGTACCTGAAGAAATTCATTGGCTTTTACATAGGATTTTTCCTGAATTGTTCAAAATTTAAATGTATTAAATATAAGTAAATAAAAATATATTCAAGTAATACTTTACAATTATGATTAGGTTAACATAAGAAATATGATAAAAAACTAAAGGAATACAATGATAAAATAAGAATGCCTTCTTGGAGTAGAATTCAAAGAGAATACATACCATGTTGTTATACACAAAAGAATATAAAACTAAAAAAAAAAGGGAGGGGAAAGCATTGTAAGGCCTATATTTTACCTGATTTGATCATTGGTTAGAATTATAGTTAAGATTAAGAGTAATAAGAAAGATATTGGAACATACATACAATAGACAACAATTCTTAACAATACATCGAATTACAACAGGAGAAGGTTTTTGAAATTAGAAAATGTTTTTGACAAAGGGATTTTAGGAATTTTTTTAGAAGGCTGTAAATTTTTAGAAAGATATTCTCCTAAAATGGCTTGATTTACACTTTTTTTTATAAAAGGATAATTTACACAAGAAATTATACAAGAACTAAACTATTCTAAAGGCATGGTAGCACAAAAGAAATATATACTTTCTACCAATAATTAAGAACATGTGATAAAAGAGATTAACAAAATTTATTCATATTCAATAAATGGTAGAGCCTCCACAAGAGGAAATTACAGCTTTAACACCTTGGAGCATGCTTTCGAGAAGTTTTTGGATGATGGACAGTAATATATTCATACACTCTACTTGGAAAAGACATAAGTTCTTTCACTGATTTCGGGTGGTAGCTACACCCTTAATTCAGCAATTCCATTCGTCCAAGAAGTTTTCTATACGATTCAACTCTGGATTCCATGAAAGCCAGTCCAGTTGATTCACATTATTGTCATAATATCAATCCCAGATGGACCTCCCAACAAAACAAGTGCCGTTGTAAACCTGGAAGTAATGATCCAACCCGTAAAATTGCCTTACCGTAGGAAGCTCATTACTGCACAGAAAAGTGCAATAGAGTCATCATAGTGCTTACGAGGAACTGAGATCACGGGTCCCAGTCCATACCACGAGAAACATCCCCAGACCATAATTATGCCTCCACCAAACTCTACTGTAGACACAATGCATTCTGACTAGTCTTTCTCCAGGTATACACCTAAACCAGACTCTGCCATTCAACTCGTTGAGATTGAATCTTGATCAAGGATCCAGAACCCGCTTGCACCCATCTGAGGTTTCATGTTTAAGTGCCTTGCACCATCTGAATCGAGTAGTGCGGTTGGATTGTGTAATCAAAGGCTTGTGGGCAGCAGCACCACCATGGAAACCAAGTAAATGTGCTTCCTTGCAGATGGCATTTATCAAAACAACAGTCCCATATGCTTGTTGGAACTCCTGGAGTATGTGGACTACTAATTAAGGGTGGTTTTTCCAAATTTTTTTGGACAGCTCTTGTTAGTATCTGTCTCTTAGTTTCGTCAGCCTGCTGTGTCGAAACACATTCCAACAATCTCCACTCACCTTCCATTTTTTAATCTCAAAGGCCACTGTTGATTTTGCAATGTTAACTCACTAGATATGTCTTTAAAAAAAGGCAATTTCTACAAATATACGCCCGGCTCTAAGTCAGACAATTCTGTATTTCATGGCATACTGCATACGACTAATACTAATGCTGTATCCAACACGATATTTAAGAACAGAAGGCGTGGTGAAGATCAAGAGCAGAGATATCCTCAATTGTACAGGTGTTCAAATACTTACTGGTAGATAGTGTACTTAATAACTGAATAAAATTAAAAATTACTTTATTCATGGAATGAATGACTTTGGCAACAGTTGTAAAGGCTACTGTTGCGTGGCTTGCATTCTGTGGCATCTAAAAATCTGCCATGTAGAATGGTACTTCTATCGAAGCTAAAAGATTTCATGTTCTGAGATTTGGGTGAGGGTTTAGGTGTCTTCCTTGTTATCTGTGGTTCAAAATTACAAGGACCATTGAATACTCTCATCGATCTTCAAAGTGTGATGTATGTAAGTAATCTAGAAAGTCCAGGGAATAAAGTATGATGTTTGATTGTAGTAGTCTTATTTGTGATGCAATGGTAGTTTAAGGAAAACAGAAATTTCCCATCAACACTTTTTTCAAATTTCCCTTTGTAGTATTGTTAAAAAAACCCTTCTTCCTTTTCTTGATAAGTGCTGCAGTATATGCTGATGGACATAATTAAAACTATGCTCAAATGATAAATATGATTCCTCCCCTGTACATGAAAAGTAAATTTCATATAATATGCAACAGCCCACATTACTGGAATCAGAATTCAATAAACAAATATTTGGCTATGAAGTGAACAAGCAATTTTCTCCAGGATGCAAAACTTAGAACAACAAATTATTTTATTCTTTGGAGAAACCAAGGTCTTAAATCAGGATCGTAACTGGTGAAAATAGGATTTTTAGTGACAAAAAAAAATTTTTTTTTAAGAAGAATTATTAAAATATAAGTTTAAGATTTGTACAGGTATAAATTGTTACTTGCACAGTGCAGAATATCTCAAATCAGTGAAATAATCTGTCGGAATATACCTACTGAAATGTGAAAGAAGGATGTAATGTCAAGATTCACTTCTTAAATCAGTCAAAATTTGATGCTAAGCAGTTTTCTTCAAATCTTTGGATGAATTAGCAAGAATCTTAACGATTGTTTTGGATGGGCTAGAACTGAATGTATTGAGCCAGCTCTTCATGTCATGTTACTCATTCTGAACAAAAAATACTTTTCAATTGAGATTTTATTTAAAAATTCTGTAAAAGTACATTTTTAAGTAGTAGTTTTTATTTTGATAAAAGTTGTAGCGCATCGTGGATTCGAACTCCAGGGTGGGGAAGGTCGACTCAACCTTTCATCCCTTCAGTGGGTTGATAATTTAGTGCCAAGATTGCTTGGGAACTAAACACAGAGGGTTTTAGGTCAGATTGATCACCTGACCAACGGCCGTGGCCCGCGCCCCCCGTAACTCCGTCCTCCGCGGGAGTTTTCGCACAAAAAAAAACACCGCGCGTACCCGAGGTCACCACGAGCCACGGACTCGGTTCGATCTGTTCATGCACTTTAGTGCACAAGGTCATAAAAACTGTGTACGTACAGTAGGCCTAGGCCCCCTATGGGCTGTTGCAGCACTGACTTTAGTTTTTGAAAAAATTCTACAGTGCAAGAAGTGACATAATAGTAAAAATGATTGAGAGAATAGCAGTAAAAAGAATTCAAAGATGAGAATTTAAGAAACACAAACTGATGAAACATTTGATTAGTAAAGGATGCCCAATGTAGCAATTTTATTTCTACATTTTTATTGATGTGTTCTGAAAAGCACTATTCTTCAAAAAGAATAATTTTTCTTTTTCTATGAGAAAATATATGTTAGATATTAGTTGTTACTTCTTAATAGATGGCGCCACATGTATCAAACCTATTTGTTTATATTATGTAATTTAATAAGAGGACGCCATTATTATTCCCGATGTAGAACGTGAAGCCTCACTTAGCCTAAGCGAACTTAATAAATAATTGTCCTTAAAAGCATCCTGTGGTTCTGACTAATATTACATGGTGTCAGAAAAAGATTCCACGCATTTTCTTCAAAAATACTTAAAAATTTGCGAATTTAGAGACTGTTAGAAAATAGTTTTAAAAATGGCAAACAATTCACCAATGATTCCAGCATTTGAAGCGGGTACGAATCCTGGAGACATTGGAAAGAAGATTTGGAAGCCCTTCAATACAGAGTGAAGCGCCAGAGAAAACAAAAATTGCTCTATTCGGTCATTCATGCGGAGAAGAATTTAAAAAACAGCTACGAGCTTTTGACCTTAAGCCTAACGATAGTTGTGAGGGTGTGACACTGCAACAAGTGCTTCAGGAATTTGATAAAATATTTTCTGGACTATCAATACGAAATGCTTCCTTCTTTTAAGTTCTTGGAAATAAAACAGGAACAAGGAGAAAAATTTACAGACTATTATTCTAGGCTTCGTAACGCTGTCGTAGAATGCAATTATGGAGAATCACAGGACCGCATGCTTCGGGATAAATTAATTCAAGGACTGTTGGACAAAGCATTGCAAGAAAGATTAATTAGAGAAACAAGTAAAATGGCCAGGGCACCACAGGAGGTGGTAAGAGAAAACAAAACCGATGAGAATAGTGGGTACAAGCATCAGTCATGAATGAAAAATTTACAGTGAATGCTTTGAAGAATTTGAAACATTATCGGAAGCAGTGCATCAATAATCAGAAAACTGAGTTCAACTGCAAGCAATGTGGAAAAAAACATGAGAAGAAGAAATGTCCGGTATTCGGAACAAAATGTCGAAATTGTGAAGGAAGAAATCACTGAGCAAAGATGTGCAGAACCCAGAGTAAACAGAAAAACTTGGCTGCTTGATGAGTGAATGCTATGGAAGAAAACAGCAAGAATTCTGATATTATTTACATTGGGGAACTGAAGTCAGTAAATGAACAACACAAAAGAAACCAACTGTGTGTGGTATGAAAAAATTTTAGTAAATAAAAATGCTGTAATGTTTAAACTGGATACTGGGTCTCAAGTGAATGTAATTCCCAAGTCAGAACTTTTAATATGGGATGAAAAGCTAGTAGCAAGAAATTGCTGTGCTTGCCTACAGTAATAACAGAGTTACAATTCTAGGTGAGTGCTACCTCAATTGTGAAACTAAAAGGTATAGAAAAACTTATAAATTTTTAGTTACAAGCTTAAATTCATACCCAATTTTAGGCCTTGAAGCCTGCAGAGAATTAGGGCTGATCCAGAGATTGAAACTCCAGAATTAATTTTGAAAGAATTTGCTGATGATTTTACTGGTACAGGAAGACTTAAAAGAATTGTAAAAATTAAATTTAAAGAAAACTCTGTTCCTCATTTAGCAGGAAAGGTTCCTCATTTTCCCGTAAAGTAGGCAAGGTGGTAAAGTGTTTACTATTTTAGATGCAAAAAACGGTTTGTGGCAGTTACCATTAGATGAAGAATCTTCATATCTAACCACATTTTGTACGCCTTGGGGGCGATACAGATTTTTAGTATTGCCATTTGGTCGGAATTCTGCTCCTGAAGAATTTCAAAAGGCAATGGATGAAATTTATGAAGATGAAGTTATAAATCCTTACTTTGATGATATTGCACTGGGTTCATCTACCATGGAAGAACATTGCAGATTATTACGTTGAACACTGTTGAAAGCAAGAAAGGCCAATTTAAAATTTAATGTGTTGGAAACGCAGCTATCACAAACTTCAGTTAACTACCCAGGTCATGTTTTGTCTGACGAAGGAATTAAACCAGATCCCAAGAAAATTAGAGCCATTGAAGAGTTTGCAACACCTAACTGCAAAGATTTCTCGGTATGGTAACTTATCTAGCAAAATTTACACCACACCTTTCAAATTTAACGCATAATCTAAGGCAGCTTCTTAAAAAGATTCTGTGTGGATCTGGGATACAAACACAGAGAGGGATTTTTGTGTGAGCTAGTAAAACAAGCAGTAATGAAATCTCCCTGTTTGAAATATTTTAATGGAAACAAGGCAGTAACTGTTTCTGTTGACGCTAGCAAAAATGGACTGGGAGCTGTGCTTCTGCAAGAAGGGACACAACAACGTTATGTTCAAATTGAAAAGGAGCTAATGGATGTGATATATGGGTTGGAGCGCGGCGCGCGCATTTCAACTATTATACTTATGGAAGGATTGTCACGGTCCAGACAGATCAGAAGTCAATACTGGGCCTTAGTAAGAAACCATATTATGCAATATCTCATCTTCAACGCATGTTACTTCGACTCAATAAATATAATATTCAGTTGGAATATGTTCCATGAAAGAATCTAGTAATAGCACATGCAAGAGCACAATCCACCACTGATAATTTTGATGAAGTTCTAGGCCAGGAGGCAACTGTGAGAAAAAATCTGTTAACACAAGCTTCAACAACTAAGCGGGAGGAAATAGCAAGTCTAACAGCAGGTGATCCTGAAATGCAACATGTGTTGTTTCACATTAATAATGGTTGGCCACAGAAAAAGAAAACAAAAATAGCAGCACAACCTTATTGGCATTGCAAAGAAGAATTATATTCCACAAAAGAAGGAATTATTTGTAGAGGACAACGACTAGTAGTACCAGTAAAATATAGAAAAGAAATATTGAAGCTATTGCATGCGTCAAACAAAGGTATAGTTTCCAGTAAAATCAAAGCCGGGGAATATTTTGACTGGCCTAACTTGAATAGGGATGTTGAGGAATATGTGTCCAAATGCAAAACCTGCTAGAAATATCAAAGAGAAAACCAGAAGGAAATTCTTATCAATCCAGAAATCCCAGGCAGACCTTGGCAAAAAGTTGCATGTGATTTCTTTTGTTTAAAAGGCAAAGAACATCTGTTAATGATGGATTATTTGTCCAAGTATGTTGAACTGAAACCACTTAACAGTACAACAGCACAATCTGTCATTACAGTCATGAAATCCATTTAAGCAACACATAGAATACCAGAAAAACTTGTGAGTGATGGTGGACCTCCCTATAACTCAAATTTGATGATGAATTTCTTCCAAGAATGGGAAATTAAACGGCATGTTACACTGCCTCATTTTCCTGGAGCAAATGTACAAATAGAGAAAGCAGTGCAAACAGTAAAAAATTCTCTTACTAAAGCTGTAGAAGAGGGAAAAGATTTGTACGTTATATTGTATTGACTACAGGATACAACCAGCAAAGGACATGCCATCACCAGCTGAACTTTCAATGGGAAGAAAGCTAAGAACATTCCTGCCATCACACCCAGGCCAATTAAAACCTACATTTGATGTTGAAAGAGCAAGAGAAGCTTTGAGGAAAAGGCAAATAATTCAAAACAAATATGCTAACAAGCATGCCACAGTGTTGCCTGTACTACCTCAAAATGCTAAAGTATGGTTTAAACATAAAATGAAGGAACCTCGGAAGCAAGGAATTATAATTCAAGTAGATCCTCAACCTTGCTCATATATAATAAAAAGAGAGGATGGAGGTGTTTACAGGAGAAACAGATTTCACATTCGACAAGACAAAACTGAGAATGATAATCCACATTGGTCAAGAACTGTAGAAGATCTCTATAACAGTGATGCTATTGAAATTTCTAGAATTCCAAATGATTCCACAGATGGTCAAATAAATGCATCACCTAAAACAAACAGAAGCAGTATTAACCAACAATTTCAGGTTCCAATTGAAACATTTAGTGAGCAGAGCAATACTGTGGTATGAAAGTCTTCGAGAGATATAGTGAAGCCTGTTCGCTATAGAGACAACTGAAAGAACTCTGACAAACATATTTTAAGCTTAATAATTAATCTAAGAGTTAAAAAAATTTAACTAACAATTTTAAAGTAAAACTACAATTTTGTAAAATAGTTTAGATAAGTTTTGTTGTCCTTAACAATTGGTTGTATTGTATTGAGTAAACTTTAAATAAGTAATTGTGTATTCATTGAACTCAATGTTTTGAAAAAAAAAGGCATGTTAGATATTAGTTGTTACTTCTTAATAGATGGCGCCACATGTATTAAACCTATTTGTTTATATTATGTAATCTAATAAGAGGATGTCATTATTATTCCCGATGTAGAACGTGAAGCATCACGTAGCCTAAGCAAACTTAATAAATAACTGTCCTTAAAAGCATCCTGTGGTTCTGACTGTAATCTAGTATATATTATAAATATGAAAGTTTGTGAGTATCTTTGTGGGTCTTTCACGCAAAAACAACTGAATGGATTTTAATGAAACTTTACAGTAATATAGCTCATACATCAGAATAACACATAGGCTAAAATTTATAAAGATATTGTGAGAAGTTTTCAAAATATAATGACGATTGTCGAGAAAGTAGGAAAAAATTCTGCCATTTGCAAAAAAGCCTGTGACAGCATTCATCTATCTTTTTTATCCCTTCTGTTTTGTCTACGCCATACTTCAGTGCGCTTTAGCTTTTAATTTATTCCATTCATCAGTGTCATCACTATTTTTATTTCATAATAAAACTAGATTTCGAAGGGAGAAGTGGTGGCAAGATTTTAACATAAAATAAATAGAACAAAAAGTAATATTAATGTATTACACTTCCAGATATAAATTATTTACGCTATTTTTTATGCACAAAAATTTTAACTATGACAGTGAAAGGAAAACTATGAAATTAAAATAAAATATTAAAATGTTTTTATCATTCAGTTTTTTTTTCTTTTTGAATGTTTTTTTTTCATTACATGTAAATATATATCTTTGCTTCTCCCATACTGTTTTTTTTATAACTTATTTATATATATATATATGTTTTTTAAAAGTATTTCTATTAATTCATTACTAAATTAATTATTTGTTAATTTAAAAAGTACATTGTCTATTATTTTGGATAAAAATACATTTCAGAGACATTTTTAAGCTAACTAAAGAATAGTTTTCTTTTTATTGCTTCACATTAATAATTTTTTAACTAATGCAATATTGTTTTTAAAAGTCATAGATCGAAATTTGAAGCTATATTTTATCTGTGAGGGGGAGGGGAAGAGGAAACAGTAATTTTACACTAAAAAAACCATGTTATGCCGGGCTAGAGGAGGGGGAAAAACCTGTCTTAAATCGAAAATATGTGGAACAAATTTCGAAAAAGAGAAATTTAATGAAATAATTTTAGAAATGACTCACATTGTGCGCATACAAACACACACATAATTGCTGGCGTCATGAGGGAAAGAGAAAGCCCGTGCAAAGCCGGGCCATGCAGCGAGTATTATATACTTGAGTCATTATATTATTGGCTTTGGAAAAGCACAGGTGTACTTTAGCAAACTGAATTTCTTTTTCGTTCTCTGTAGCCTTCTTTTAAAAAATTCATATATTCATTAAAAAGGAAAGAAAAAGTGGTTAAATTCCACTATAGCTTTTTAGGGAATCGGATGAAACTTTACATAATAAAAAGTTCTTTTCATTGTAGAAATTATTAAATTTATTTGCATCAATTTATGTTGTCTCTGTGCAATTTGTTTTATTACGTAAAACACTTCTAAATTTGAATGAAATTTTCTTGCTCATAGATTGGCATATCGCATTATTAGCTGCGGGTTGCACATAAGTATTTTTAAAAAAAATCTTTTCATGAGTCTAGATGTGTGAATGTTTGTAAAATTACATCTGTATGAATATTCTTTATTTTCTAAGCCTCCTGGAAATTAGTTATCCTTATTTTCAATATTTTATCAATATAACACTATATATCATTTCTTGGTGTTGTAGATGATACAGCTACTGGCTGAACAGAAAAAAGCGTAAACTTCTGAATTTTTGTGGCGCCAATTACAGCAAAAAGAGTAACTAAAATCTCGTTAGAGTCACTTGATGCAGCAAAACAGACTCATCACTCACTTGGCGTAGCTCCTCTAACTGCAACAATTCACATGCTTGCATAACTATAACATTCGCTCACCAATCTACCAAATCACTGGAGGGGGAGTGTGTACCGGTAACATCTACATAAGCCAGTAACAGCCTCTGAACTGAAGTGATCATTATGGTCTTGTGGTTTGTTACGTGCTTACAAAACTGAAAGTTGCGGATTCTGTCCGCTGGATATGTGCCACTTCGGTGTTTTTTTTAAATACAATTGAAAAACTTTCAGTATAATTGCAATCAAATCGTTGTTTTTCACTCAAAACAACATTAATTTTTTAAAGTTTAATTTTTTCTGATTTTTGAAGAACAAAATGTTAAGGTGGTTATAAAATCCTCCTTTTAGTTAAAACAATTTACAGTATTAGGAAATTTTTCCGCACGCGATCATAATATTCTACAAAGTTGATGCATATTGCAAAATTTTCATGAGGGTGAAGTTTAATTTAAGCAGATAAATCAAGTATTTTATCATCTGGAATTGACACTTAAGTATACTAAGTTTTCTGTTAATGAACTGGAATTAAAAACGTATTTAGTGTTGTTTCAAGGATAAATGTTTCTTATTTAATTAAATTTGAATCTTGATAGCAACAATATTTTTTCCATATTGTTCTCAAATTTAGATATTTCCACTACAGTTTTATTATCTTAACTTTTAGACACTTTCATCTCTTATGTTAAATTTCAAATGACTTAAACTTGAATATTTCCCGAATCTTGGAGAAAAATAAAAAAGGAAAAAACTCAGCTAATTTGCTTACTTCTAATTTTTATGCAAAAAAAGTAAGGAACTTCTTTTCCTAAATCATAGAGATTGAGAAACAAAAGAAAGAATTCCTGTGTACACCCCCCCACATTGTATTCCCATTCAATTTACTTCACATGGTCATATGTCATACAAGTGAATTTAAACATATTGAACTCTGAATTTAAGAAATCAAACTCAAAGTAGTTTTAAAGGCTTTAATAATTTAAAAACAGAAAACAATATGATGGTTTTAAAATTTCTGAATAATTACAAAATATTAGCTGTACCCTGCCACGCGTTGCTGTGGCTCAGTGTGGTTAAGAAGAAAGAAATGAAAAAGCACCTACTTTTAGTATAGTTAAACATTTGCATTTGAGAGGTATGAATTCTTATAATAAAAAAATTTATAACTGCAGTTGTTGTTCCTATTGCCACTTGTTTGACAGTGTCAGAACGAGGCCCATGAAATTCTTTAAAGCATAGAGCGAAGATGTATGAATGTCGTTTTCTGTAGCTTTGAGCATCATGCAGGTGACAACACAATTTTGAGGGAGAACATGCGGAGGTAGTCAGAGGCCTCCCACTAACCTCACAAGAGGACTTGCACCTTGATGACTATTCAGAGTACCCCAATGCCGCAAAGGCACTATACATTTACAAACATCCATGCTTTCTCAGGATTTGAGCCCAGGCCCTACAACACAGCAGTCAGCATCACTAACTACTATACCAGATGGGCGGCAAAATATATATATATTATCGGCAAAGTATGAAATGCTGGCATTCTATAGAATGCCTGACGTTTTTAGGCAAAGTATGAAATATGAGAATTATTACATACTTTGCATAGGCATTGTATAGAATGCCAAATACTATTTAGGCAAAGTATGAAAAAAGGTCCTAATAAAGCTATTTTATAAATGATGTGCATTCCTAAGAAATACAAATGTTATACTAGAAAAATAATAAGAGTGCCATTAAAAAAATTATTAGAAATACGTAAAGAAAAATATGAATGTTGTACTGAACAAGATTGCCTTTGTTATTAAGAGGACTTGGCATATTTTGGACAATTATTTTTTATTTATGTATTTAAAAATTTTATTTTAGCATTACATGTTTTTATTCAAGAAAATGATACAAGATGAAATTTTGTGTAAATTATTCACACAATTTAGAAAAATGAAAAGTTTTTTTAAAAAAATATGGAACATTTTAAAATAATATTTCTTTTGCATTCACTAATTACTTGACCTGAAATTTTTTGTAACTTTCCTAAGAATGTCTTAAACTTATGAATCGATTTTACAATAACTTAATTAATGTTAGAGAAAAAAAAATGTAGATATGCATGCTGAAATTCAACGAAAATGCCAAAATGACCAACAGTAAATTTTTTTTTAAAGTATTAAGTTTACAGCACAAACTGGAAGCCTAATTTTGTTACATGCATTATACATAAAACACAGGGGAAAAAATCAAAGTGATTGATTAATATTTATGGAAGGAGAAGAAGCATTTTGAATGCGAAAAAACACAAACTGAGACAAACCACTTTAAAGTTTGTAAATCTAAAAAAATTATTATTATAAGCTTAAATAACATAAAATATCACTTTAAAACATTGGCTACATATTTTCGTAAGAATAATCGCATTTTCAAATTATTTCAAATCATATTTTATAAATGATCCCCTTTTAGAGAGTATTAAATGCATAAGAAAACTCAAGCAAAATGTTAAAAAAAAAAATTTCTACAAGTGCACAAATTTTAAAGTTTCATTTCTTCACATAATATTGAAACATATTTTTAAGACAGGTATAACAGAATATCCTTCTGCTACATTCAGTTTATAGCTAAATAAAATAAATTTCACTAGGATATAAAATATTTATTCCATTAAAATTATTTTGAGATACAATGTAACAGAAGAAAAAATTACATATATGCTACTGAACACATCACATAATAAATATTTTTCGTTTTTAAATAAATAAACTAATTTACCAATATCCTAATGTACTTGCTGCAAACGATAAAACAGCTACATCAGCAGACTTTTTTATTCTGCTCGTTAGAAAAAAGCAAGCTAATCCAGCAGCAATCCCACAATAAGTGCTCACAGTAAATGTCTTTTTTAAAACAGGGAATTTTTTGCAGGTCAGTTCCGAAGAGAGTAAACTAAAAAGAAAAAACTTATTTAATACAATAATAATCAACCCAAATATCACTAACAAATCATTATACTAAATGTAGAAGGAAGAATATTTTTCTGTAACAGGAAGAACAACATAAAATGGGGGAAATAAGAAATAGGTAGTTACACAAAACATTCAGTTATTGTTTATTTTCATAACACGTAAAAGCAAAACGAGAGGTATTGGTGATGAACTATGTTATTTCAAATCCCGGATTAGTTACGAGGACAATACCTGAGCTAACACAAAATTCTTCACACTTTTACACCTTGTCAAAGTGAGTACTTTGAGCTTTAACATATTTAAAGAGCATTAGATCTTCTACATGGTGAGTCTTTAGCTGTATCACACAGGACTCAAACATGTGAATCAACAGGTTCATAACCAATGAGCTTGCCACCAATAAAAGCATTTAATAAATTAGAGGAAAATGAGATTTAATGGGTGGAAATCCTTGCATTCAATAAAGCAAGCTATTGTGGATTGAGCTATACACTCCAATAACTGGGTTGTAACACTACTAATTCAATGAAAACCATTTTGACTCAAAATTTAAAAGCAGGCAAAAGTAAGAAAATCAAACACTTATCTTAAAGAATGAGAGAGTGAATTTATAAATTATAGTTAAAACATCTTAAAACTTATTTTTTAACTGGAAAAATAATTATTTTAAAATTCTAACAATAATATGACCACTCAAAATTTTTTTTAAATAAAATTCATTTTAAATGTTTAGTTATTTTGTGAATTTTTTGAAACAGTATGAAATGTGCACTGCATGCTTACAGTACATTTTAAAAATTGTGTGCAAAATCAGATAAACTTTGTTAAATATAGTTCTGTTACTTTTAGAAGCTGTCATATCCTAATACTAAATAGGATCTATTAACCTGTGGAGAATTCATTACCATATCACACTAATTTAAGCATTCAGATATTGATACCGAGAAAATAATTGAAAAGTTAATACATTTTCTTTCAGTTAAAACAATATTAAAATTTATGAGGATGCTAACAAAAAAATGAATAAGTTTGCAAATCAATCTAATGCCTCAATAATACTACTATAAAAAAAGTAATGTATTATTTGAAGTACAGTTACCGGAAACGTTTGCTTGGGATTTGAGAATAGTTTCATATTGGTGCAAGAAAAAACTAATAACAAACAGTTTTACAAACAATTACCAATTTTGTTTATTTTTGCACTAGTATCATGTTCTAAAGAACGGTACCTTTAAGTCAGAATATGAACAATCTATACTTCTTAAAGGACTATCAGGAACCTGAAACAGAAAGAAACACTGGATTTGTTGTTCCACTAAGGAAAAAGGGCGCCCAAAAAAGGCGTAGCGTTAAATAAAGAGCACTTTTTGAGTTCCTCACACCCTCGGGCATTCCTCTTCGGCACGGTCAAAGGAAAAGAGGTTGCTTGTCATTGGTAGATTTGCAATGATGTCATTATTCTGGGTTGCCTGGTTTGGCGTTATAGCATTTTTCTATGCCGTAGTGGTTCATTGAAACATAAAAGTTTTGTCCCCATTTGGGAGATTGTTTTTCAGTCCGTTTTTTCTTCCGTGTCTTGAGTATAATAGCTAAATTCCCTTGCGTATGAAATTTTCACTGTAAAAATAACAATCGGTTCTTTTTTTCATTCACGTAAATCAAAATATTTTTAATGGATTCAATTTTGTAGAAGAAATATATATTTGAGCTTAGTAAATGAGGAACTCAATTATAAATAAAAAAAATTGTTATATAATTTTTAATAATCCATTTACTGTGATTAATAATACTTTGAAAATTAATTACATGTTTCGAGTTTTATCCTTATGTAAGAAAAAAGAAGTCACTTATAAATAAAGAAAATTTATGTTTTTTTTTATAATATATATTTATTGTGTGGTAATATCAATGTACATTTTAAAGGTAAATGAATTCGTTCTTATATCAGAATGAATTTGTACAGGCAAGTGATATTTTAAATTATTAGCTTAATTTCATTTTTGTAATTAGTGATTTGTTTTTTGTGTATGTGTGAAAGACTCATTTATTCACATTTCTAAAAAAGTTCGTCTAATACTCTGTTTCCTTTTAAATTTTAGAATTAAATATACTGCAAAAATTTTAGCTATTATAAACTTAACTATATAAATAAACTTATACATAAATTTTTATTTTCTATCTTTAGTAAAATACTATAAATAAAGTGATTCGTGGCTATTGTATAAGAAACACCTCACTGTTCTAACTTTCACATCACATACATATTATTCGTTCAAGTTATCATCAACACATTTATTCACATAATTCTCAATTTTTGCAATTATTTTAGAGGTTTCCTCTTCTAACATGCTCACACATACAAATCTTCATTCAGGGTTTAAATCAAAAGTCCTGAAATAGAGTACCACTTGAATCCCTTCATCAGGGGTTTGTTATAGAGAATAGTTTGTTTTTATAACAGGCAAGTATAATGAAGATATAGTCATTAATGGAATTTGGATTCATCTTAAGAAGTATTTACTGATCGATGTTGTGTCACTCGAAGCACATCAATTTTCTCCTTTCCTAAAGTATGTTTCCTCCTGTAAAGCTACTGCTCGAGAATTAATACGAAAATATGACATAAAATAATAATACGTTTTCGAGCAAAAATAAAAATTAGCCATTAAATTATAATTTCCAAAAACTTATTTAGATTTTTCATATTATTTTACAAGAATTTTCACACACTAATTATTGACTTTCTTATAGTTACAATTAGAAATAATCAAGAAAGTATAAAACGTAGCAGAAATTATTTAACGAAATCATTTAGAAAAATTTCTTTTTCCAACATTTTCATTCTTAGAATATATATATAGTAGTAATTTAAAGTTTATTTTAAAATATACAGAAATGGGCTTAATTTTCGAGAAATATATATCTTTATATTCACGTGTGTTCTGGTATCGTTTTAAAATGTATTTATACTTTTTTTCCATTTTATTTCGTTATTTATGAGCACAATGGCGTTGGAAGTATAAAGTACGCACTCAGTAAATTTTCGAAACACCACTAATATTATACGAAAATGAAAGAATTTTTTTAAAAAAATTATTATTTGTCAGTTAACCCAACAAACTAAACATATATGTCTGAAATAAAATAACCGTAACAGTTATAGAAACAATTAATTACCGTAAAAGCCGGCGTATAACGCACTATTTGAACACAGAAAATAAGATCGAAATTCATGAGTGCGCATTATACTCTGGGAGAAAAATGTTAAATTTAAAAATAAGAAAAAAGCTCCTGGAAAAAAAATTAGACTTCTACATATATCGAAATATTGTTCAGTTAAAAGAAATCAAATTCTTTATCAAATCTGGATGAGTTCTTTATATATCTGGAAGAGTACACTATTTTTTTTCTAATTTTTTTTCTTGGAATAATACCTTCAATAAGTGATTTCTAAACATATAGAGCCAGGACTTCGAACCATAATTTTTTTTTGTTCCAGTTCAACTATAAAATATATATATATATCGTTTCTCTTCCGGTTTCCGTTCTGCCAAAAATAATGGTTTTCGGTTCAGATCTGAATGAATAATTTTACTTTACGTATATTCTTATTTGTACTACAAATATAATTCTATCGTAAACAAAAATTAAATTCTATCATAATTTGGAAGACTTTTTATTTTTTCTTAAAAAGTCATCAGCAAGTTCATTCAACTGAATTAAATTTGATTTCTACAAGTAGTTGCATCAAGAACTGAATCAGAAAGTACTAGTGAACACAGTGGCGTACCTACCAATGGGCTAAGCGGTGCCATGCACCAGAGCCTTCAACCTCAAGCGGGGCCCTCGCAGCCTGACCAGCAAGCAAGTCGAACTTGCGATAATTTCTCCCACATTTAATATATAAATATAAAAGGTTACAACATAACTGTAATCAGGCCAACTCAGTTAAAATTGCACAGTAGTGAATAAGTTCAAGCTAATCAATCACTTAAAAAACAGCAGATACCAAATATCTGATATTCAAAGGATTTGATATTTTATGCTAACGAAAGCAGTACATTACAGTTAGAAAAGATTTTAATTTTACATTTATTAACTTGTGTATTTAAAGGATTTATTTTTAAGAACATGCAAATAAATCGATAGTTTATTAATGTCTCGTTCAGAGGAAACATGAGGGATATCGCAATCAGACGGACCTCATTATTTGATTAACAATCAAGTAACGAGGATGATATCCGACCTGGAACCCAGTCGATTATGTTATGACGGCAATGAAAGTACTTTAAGTATTTAGAAAGTTAACGTGTATTAGAGCCCTGCTAGATGATGGAATCCTCAATTGTGATCACTCGGCTACCACAGCTGTAAAAACATGTGGAATCTACAATGTGATACTGTTTAACAAGTGACATTTATTTATGATTTTGAGATAAAGTATTAAGTTAACGCCACATTCCTGCCATTTATCACATTTACCTGTCATTGTTAATCGATTATCATAATTTTCAGCATACATAGGAACAATTAGATCAAAGATGAACATTATCATATAATTTTAATCCTTGAAAAATGCTTGGTGTAAAAATCTAAACTTAATCTTAAGATTCAATAATTATTATGAAATCTAATGCATCAAAACAGAATGAATTATCGAGGCAATAAAAAATAGACATTTATCAATGTTTTTATTCTTTTAAGAAAGTAAGTATACAAAAATTCTTAACAGAGTGTTGTATAAATAACTAATTAATTCTCAGAAATGCAATTATAAATTGATTAACCACAATATAGCTTAGTTGAATATTAACATGTCTATTGGTATACAGATGTTCAATAGTTATAAGATTTTTTTAACTCACATATAGTTAATGTAATTTTGTTATTTGTTAAAGAATTATATATGTGCCTTAAAGCAAATATTTTCCATTATAAAAAGATAGAGAGCTTCAGAGTACTATATGATTATAAAATAGCCCATTATCGATTTGAGATTTTACATTTTGAAATAGAGAGACAGGCAAAAATTTTGCTTTTTCTTTCCATTTTTTAAATTCATTGTATGTATCTAAATGTTCAAATAATTATATTATTATTTGTCTTTCAAAATTAATTAATTTAAGAGTTAACACGATAATTTGAGTTTGTATGTATGAAATTACTGCGTTTAACAGAATAAAAATAAATCTATAACATTTTCAACATTTACTGAAAATCAAAATATAAATAAATTTTACCTTGATAAATTAATTTAAATTTGCTTTAGGTTATTATACCTTTGACTGAAATGAAATAAGCGTTTCCCTTATATGTGCTATAGTTATCATTGTGATTAGTGTTTTATATAATATAATCAATGTTTTATACTATTTCATTCAATGCCTTTTAATAATACTGAAAAAGAAATCTTGGTGGAATGTGGTTTTAATTCGTAGGAAATGTCTCCTTTAAAAGGAAAAGAAATCTTTTGAACTGAAATCAGTAGTAATTATCACAGGCGATTTCCAAACACAAGTTTCTCTAAGAAAAGGAAAATGGGGACTTTCAAACTTAGAAAGTTCTACAGTATTGGATAATTTTAAAAAAAATTATCCAACCCAAAGTATCTGAAAAAATAAATATAATCTGAACGTAGTCGAACAGATAGTTACATTTAAATTAAAATAATATGTTCGTTCTCATTTTTTTTCGCCTATTTATTCGTGAGTCACGCATTTTATGTACAATAGTACAATTAGTGTTCGGGGGCGCTCTAAGGCTATTGAACGTTCGAAACTCTGAATACAGAATAAGATGGTTCTTGTAAATGAATATGGAAAGCAAGTCGTAAAATCTTTCATATCAACAAAAAATGCTTCTCTCCCCGTTGATTATTCTTGATTCTTCATTTTTTGGTAATTGTTGATTATCATATGTCTTTTTGGTGTAAGAAAACCTAGAAATGTACATCTGTCTTTTTGTAAATCTTCTAAGTTTACTTTCAAGTAGCCGGAAAACTCATCTTCCTCTTATTGACGTAATAAATCTTTGGAAACGGCATTTCCTTTTCTGTTACTCCGTAAATTACATTCCACTTGCTTTTGAAAAAAGTAAAGAAAAATTGTTGTTGTCCCCTGCGTGGGCGGAGCGTATCGGTCATTGCGCTCAGACCCACGTGGGGTGCTTCCCGACGAAAACGAAATGTAGCAGATCAAAAAAGAATCGAAAACTTGGCTTCAGCGCGTTTGGTCGCTGTTGTTTATCACGGTTATTTTTATTTAAAATCTTGATCTTGGCTTCGGCTTCTAGAAGTGCCGTTGTTTTCTAGAATAAAAGTTTATCGAAATGTTATGAATAAATCAAGAGAAAGACAAACTTGGTCTCCAGTATCTATATACCACAACACACACTTAGCTTTATTTAATAGTTGTCACAGTTATCTGCAACTCGATTGAGCAGTCAATGTGTTGAGAAAGAAATGTTTTTGTAATTGTTTTGAATGTTGATCGAAGGAGTTGTCTTCGTAGGAATGTTTTGGCTCTACCTTACGCACAAAATCAGTTCATCATCGCACAAAAATCAGAACAGTATTCTTAGAATTTAGGCATTATGCAATTCTATTGAAATTTTAAATAAAAAGTAAGGATTATCCAAAGGTTAAGAATATAACTTTTTTTGTACTAAAGTGGAAAAAAATTAAGAAGCCCAGTATGTTGTCATTACTCGCAAAAGAAACAATTCAATACAAAGAAGAAGAATATAATCATTTTATGTAAACAAGTTTACCGAGATACATGAAGCTCCTCGGCAAATTAAACATGTTTGTAGTCATAATATTTTGTCTTTGATACCAGCTTATTGTTTGTACTTTACTATCAAGTATTCTAAAATTCAAAAGCATTTCCTCTTTTTTACAAATGAAAACAATTTATTACTGTTGAAAAAAAAATATAATCTTAAATTTCTTATGTATATTTAAAGAATTTATTTTTAGGAACACTTAGGTAAATTGATAAATTATTAATATTAACGGACCTCGTAATTTAAATGACGATCAAGTAACGAGAACGATAGCCGAGCTAGAATCCCCCACTTCTAATTTCCACACCACGACAACGTAAGGATTTTGACTTAATGCGTATCAGCTCTGTTACATGATGGAACCCTAATTGTGATTATTTTTCAATAAAAAAAACATGAAGGGACTACAATGTGGCACTATTTAACATGTGCCAACATTTACAGCCTTAGAATATTCACATTTTATAGCATAATGTGAAACACTTACCTGCTGTTCATCTCATTTATTTGCCACAGTAAATGTTTTATCATAATTTTCAGTATATATAGGAAGAACTAGGTCAAAAAGGAAAATATAATTTTAATTTTTGAAAAATACTTGTAAATGAAATTTAGACTTATTCTAAGGATTCGTTAAGTATTATGAATTATAATAAATCAAAACAGAATGGATTAAGAGTACCATGCATTCTGCAAATATATTCTAAAAGAGTAAATTGTAAAAGATGGAATTGTGTGCTTATTTCAGTTGGACAATTTCTTTCAAATGAGTCTTTTGAATCCAGAAATCACAACCGTTTGTCTTAAAGTAACCCCCTGAAGTAGAGTAAGTCGTCGACTATGTGGGTCTACTTCCAACAGCTCCCCCGTCCTTTTTATAGCTAGTTATATGACACCAGACATCCTGTGAGCCTTAGGCATATCCATTGCGACCCCACTCTAGGAATGGGAGAAAGTTGCAAAAAAAAGTGTAAACACGTAAACCATGAATATTTCAATGCTCATGTAAATTCAAAAAGAAAAAAAAATCCTGTACATGCTGTCGTAGACCCCTATTTACCCTTCGTGGACCCCCAAATTATTTTTTCGCGGGCGTAGACCCCTGGGGGTCCATATAGACCACTTTGGGAATTACTGCTCTATACGATAGAAACAAATTTTGTTTCATAATGCTGTATTTTTTCTTTTTTAAATAAATTACCACAAAAATAAATCCTAATACAGCTGCTTGCAGATATGATCTAACATTAATATACAGAGAATAGAATAATATGCAAAAGTTGAGATAAAAGCAAAGTAAACTTCGGGTTTTTTTGGACAAATTATTGAAAATGGTGTTTTACCAAATTTAATGCAGTCGCATACTATTGAAATTGAAGCATCACAAATCTAATGTTTCCGTGTTATTTAGCAAACAGTATCACAATTAGTCAACAATGTATTATATTCTAATTTTAAACTATGTTTTAGATTGTCTCATTTCAAAACTATTTATCAAAATAACAAATGTACTCGTGTATGTGATCCAGTTGTATTAAATGTGTTTAAAAAAAAATAATGTAGTTTTTGCATTGAATTTACCAAATTTGTTGAAAGTCATATGTTTTACAAATCCCAATTTCATGTTGGTTATCCTCTTTTTGTATGATATTTGGTTATTTGCACGCTTCTTTAAAAAGATTATAAAGGGTGTTTTTTTTTAGAGGTATAGAACTTTAAATTGCAATAAAACAACGATGTATGATTCAATTGACATGAATTTTTTTTATTCGAAAGATAATCTTGTGGCATTACATTTTAAATATGATTTCTGGCATATGACTGCCACGGCTGGCTCGGATGTAGTCCAATCTGGACGTCCAATTTTCGATGACTTTTTCCAACATTTGTGGCCGTATATCGGCAATAACACGGCGAATGTTGTCTTCCAAATGATCAAGCGTTTGTGGCTTATCCGCATAGACCAATGACTTTACATAGCTCCACAGAAAATAGTCTAGCGGTGTTAAATCACGAGATCTTGGAGGCCAATTCACAGGTCCAAAACGTGAAATTAGGCGGTCACCAAACGTGTCTTTCAATAAATCGATTGTGGCACGAGCTGTGTGACATGTTGCGCCGTCTTATTGGAACCACAGCTCCTGGACATCATGATTGTTCAATTCAGGAATGAAAAAGTTAGTAATCATGGCTCTCTACCGATCACCATTGACTGTAACGTTGTGGCCTTCATCGTTTTTGAAGAAGGATTCCACCAGCCCATAAAACGCACCAAACAGTCAGTTTTTCTGGATGTAAGGGTGTTTCGACATACACTTGTGGATTAGCTTCACTCCAAATGCGGCAGTTTTGTTTGTTGACGTAGCCATTCAACCAGAAGTGCGCTTCATCGCTAAACAAAATTCGCTTATGAAAATCGGGAACAACGGCAATCTCGTTTTGGGCCCATTCGACGAATCTACGCCTTGCTTGATGATCGTTTTGATGAATTGCCAAACCAAACTGAGAATAAATCACTTGACAGCTGTTAAACCGGTCGCCATCTTGGAAAGTAATGCCAACTTAAACTTCTATACCTGAAAAAAACACTCTTTATTTATGTATAATGCAATTATTTATGAAATCAAATGGCCTTTTATTTCAGCAAAAAATGCTACAGTTGCAATTTGATAAAAATTATCTGTGTCATCACCCATTTTGCGATATTCAATGCTTCACCATATTCTCACTCACTTTGCGTGATTAAATTTTTATACGTCATTATGAACTAGGATTGGCACAATTTACTGTATTTAACATTAAATGAAAATCAATTGATTTACCCTAGAGGACTGAATATTATCTTTGACTCAAAAGTAATTTTCTTCCCACTTCAGTATTTATCAAAAAGAACACGGAAGAATAACAAATAGAAGTAATACTATTATATGTGGTTGAATAAATAAACTATTTTCATAGTATATGCATGTTTTGAAGATTTAAGAAGCAGAAAAAATAAGATTATCATCCTTATCCCCCACACACTAATCAGTAGGAATCGCGCTTTTATGACTGTCTAAAAAGTTTGGGAGGACTTCTACATATATCGAAATATTGTTCAGTTAAAAGAAATCAAATGTAGATCTGGAAGAGTACACTATTTTTTTTTCTAATTTTTTTTCTTGGAATAATACCTTGAATAAGTGATTTCTAAACATATAGAGCCAGGACTTCGAACCGTAATTTTTTTTGTTCCAGTTCAACTATAAAAAAATATATATCGTTTCTCTTCCGGTTTCCGTTCTGCCAAAAATAATGGTTTTCGGTTCAGATCTGAATGAATAATTTTACTTTACATATATTCTTATATATTTGTACTACAAATATAATTCTATCGTAAACAAAAATTAAATTCTATCAAAACTTAGAAAAATTTTTATTTTTTCTTAAAAAGTCATCAGCAAGTTCATTCAATTGAATTAAATTTGATTTCTACAAGTAGTTGCATCAAGAACAGAATCCGAAAGTACTAGTGAACACAGTGGCGTACCTACCAATCGGCTAAGCGGTGCCGTGCATCAGAGCCTTCAACCTCAAGCGGGGCCCTCGCACCCTGACCACCAAGCAAGTCGAACTTGCGATAATTTCTCCCACATTTAATATATAAATATAAAAGGTTACAACATAACTGTAATCAGGCCAACAGTTAAATTTGCAAAGTAGTGAATAAGTTCAATTTAATCAATCACTTAAAAAACGGCAGATACGTGTGGAGGCCTTTTACACGTTTTGAGTGTAAATTATTGCGAGAGGGGATTGATCTTATATAGATTTTCAAATGCAATGGTTTTTATTGCTATTTTGATAAAGAATATTCGATTATTGGGAATTTTTCGATTTAATTTTGGACTGGGGCTAATTTTTTTTCTGAGCTGCACATTCAGAAACTATTGTATTACCATACGTCTTAAAAGTGAAGATTGTGTTTAGAATTAGAATGACGCGTACATTATATTTCTTACAATATTTTTGAAGTTTATTTATTTTTATCACACTGAGATCAGAGCATTTATCTTAGAATTTCAGCTATGTTATACTAACTGATGCATCAAAAGAATTATAATGTATTGTAACTTAAAAATAAGAAACTGACAACTTTAACTTCTATCCATAAAACTAATAAAATAACCTTTTTATATGAAAGATGAAAAAGTAAGAAATAAATGTGTTGTAATTAGTCATAAAAGAACAATTGAATACGAATAAGAATATTTTTTCCTTATATAAATAAGTTTACCAAGATACATGAATGGCTTGCTTCTTGCTGACTTAAAGATATATGTAGTCATAATTTTGTCTTATGTCAACTAATTGTTTGCGTTTTATTAATCAAGAATTTTTCTAAAAATTCAAAGGATTTGATATTTTATGCTAACGAAAGCAGTATATTACAGTTGGAAAAGATATAAATTTTACATTTATTCATTTGTGTATTTAAAGGATTTATTTTTGAGAACATGCAAAGAAATCGATAGTTTATTAATGTCTCATTCAGAGGAAACATGAGGGATATCGCAATAAGACGGACCTCATTATTTGAATAACAATCAAGTAACGAGGATGATATTCGGCCTGGAACCCAGTCGATTATGTTATGACGGCAATGCAAGTACTTTAAGCCTTTAGAAAGTTAACGTGTATTAGAGCCCTGCTAGATGATGGAATCCTCAATTGTGATCACTCGGCTACCACAGCTATAAAAACATGTGGAATCTACAATGTGATACTGTTTTACAAGTAACATTTATTTATGATTTTGATATAAAGTATTAAGTTAACGCCACATTCCTGCCATTTATGACATTTACCTGTCATTGTTAATCGATTATCATAATTTTCAGCATACATAGGAACAATTAGATCAAAGATGAACATTATCATATAATTTTAATCCTTGAAAAATGCTTGGTGTAAAAATCTAAACTTAATCTTAAGATTCAATAATTATTATGAAATCTAATGCATCAAAACAGAATGAATTATCGAGGCAATAAAAAAATGACATTTATCAATGTTTTTATTCTTTTAAGAAAGAAAGTATACAAAAATTCTTAACAGAGTGTTATATAAATAACTAATTAATTCTCACAGAAACAATTATAAATTGATTAACCACAATATAGCTTAGTTGAATATTTACATGTCTATTGGTTCACAGATGTTCAATAGTTATAAGATGTTTTAAACTCACATATAGTTAATGTAATTTTGTTATTTGTTAAAGAATTATGCATGTGTCTTAAAGCAAATATTTTCCATTATAAAAAGATAAAGAGCTTCAGAGTACTATATGATCATAAAATAGCCCATTATCGATTTGAAATTTTACATTATGACATAGAGAGACAGGCACAAATTTTGCTTTTTATTTTTATTTTTTAAATTCATTGTATGTATCTAAATGTTCAAATAATTATATTATTATTTGTTTTTCAAAATTAATTAATTTAAGAGTTAACACGATAATTTGAGTTTGTATGTACGAAATTACTGCGTTTAACAGGATAAAAATAAATCTATAACATTTTAAACATTTTAAAACATTTACTGAAAATAAAATATAAATAAATTTTACCTTGATAAATTAATTTGAATTTGCTTTAGGTTATTATACATGTGACTCAAATGAAATAAGCGTTTCCTTTTTTGTGCAATAGTTTACATTGTGATTAGTGTTTTATATAATAATCAATGTTTTATACTATTTCATTCAATATGCCTTTAATAATACTGAAAAAGAAATCTTGGTGGAATGTGGTTTGAATTCGTAGGAAATGTCCCCTTTAAAAGTAAAAGAAATGTTTTGAACTGAAATCAGTAGTAATTATCACACGCGATTTCCAAACACAAGTTTCTCTAAGAAAAGGAAAATGGGGACTTTCAAACTTAGAAATTTCTACAGTATTGGATAATTTTTTTTATAAAAAAATTATCCAAACCAAAATATTTGAAAAAATAAATACAATCAGAACGTAGTCTAACAGATAGTTACATTTAAATTAAAATAATATGTTCGTTCTCTTTTTTTTTTCTCGCCTATTTATTCGTGAGTCACGCATTTTATGTACAATAGTACAAAGAAAGGAGTGTTCGGGGGCGCTCTAAGACTTTTGAACGTTTGAAACTCTGAATACAGAATAAGATGGTTCTTGTAAATAAATATGAAAGCAAGTCGTAAAATCTTTTATATCAACAAAAAATGCTTCTTCCCGTTGATTATTGTTGATTCTTCAGTTTTTGGTCATTGTTGATTATCATATGCCTGTTTGGTGTAAGAAAACCTAGAAATGCACATCTGCCTTCTTGTAAATCTTCTAAGGTTACTTTCAAGTAGCCAGAAAACTATTCTCCCTCTTATTGCCGTAATAAATCTTTGGAAAGGGCATTTCCTTTTCTGTTAAATTGTCGGACATAGGATAAATAGAAACTATGCCGACAAAGCCCTCTAAAAAGGCCCTCTTCTACTTTCCGGGTCACTTTAGGGGACTGTTCAAACGAAGAGGATGGGGGGTGTTATTGGAAGCTAAAGTCTTTCTTCGTTTTGAAAAAAGTAACGAAAAATTGTTGTCACAGTTATCTGCAACTCGATTGAGGAGTCAGAGCGTTGAAAAGGAAATGTTTTTGTAATTGTTTTGAATGTTGATCGAAGCAGTTGTCTTCGTAGGAATGTTTTGGCTCTACCTTACGCACAAAATCAGTTCATCATCGCACAAAAATCAGAGCAGTAATCTTAGAATTTAGGCATTATGCAATTCTTTTGAAATTTTAAATGAAAAGTAAGGATTATCCAAAGGCTAAGAATATAACTCTTTTTGTACAAAAGTCGAAAAAAAAAATTAAGAAGCCCAGTATTTTGTCATTACTCGCAAAAGAAACAATTCAGTACAAAGAAGAAGAATATAATCCTTTTATGTAAACAAGTTTACCGAGATACATGAAGCTCCTCGGCAAATTAAAAATGTTTGTAGTCATAATATTTTGTCTTTGGTACCAGCTTATTGTTTGTACTTTACTATCAAGTATTCTAAAATTCAAGAGCATTTCCTCTTTTTTACAAATGAAAACAATTTAATACTGTTGAAAAAAAATATAATCTTAAATCTCTTATGTGTATTTAAAGAATTTATTTTTAGGAACACGTAGATGCACCACGAAAGGAATCCGCTTACCAAATTTTAAGACTGTACGTCTAATAGTTTAGAAATGGAAATATTTATCAATAACGCCCCCTTATTTATCAACAATGCCACTTAGGAAGCTATTTTCACAAAACCCATCGTATAGCAGATCTCTACTTAATGAATGGAATCTGCTTACTCAATTTCAAGATTTTACGTCTAATAGTTTAAAAAAGGAGTTAATTGCCTGTAACGCTGCTTAATTCTCCGCAAACTTGGGGTCGATTTTCACAAAACCCATTTTGTAGCGGATCTGTACTCTATGAAAGGAATCCGCTTATGAAATTTCAAAACTGTACTTCTAATAGTTTAAAAATGGAAATAATTATGCATAACGCCCCTTGGAGGTCGATTTTCGTAAAAATCATTATGTAAGGTATCTCTACTTTATGAAAGAAATCTGTGTACCAAGTTTCAAGACTGTACATCTAACAGATTAATAATGGAAATAATTATCTATAACGCCCCTTAAGCCCCCGTAACGCCCCTTGGGATTAGATCTTTGCAATATCCGTTCTTAGCTGATGTCTACTCCATGAAGGGAACCTACCTACCAAATTTCAAATATGTAGGTTTAATAGTTCCGGAGATATCGTGGATTAGTCAGTCAGTCAGTGAGTGAGTCGCTTTTCTCCTTTATATATATAGATGGTACATTAAAAAGTTTTTTAGATAATATACTTGTTTGTTATTAACTTACGTTGCAGCATATCTTACCCATCGAAAAAAAAATAGAAAGAAAAAGAGAAAAAAGAATGTTGAGGAATATACACTGTATTTACAAAAAGAAAATAATTTTATTTTAAAATTAATGAGCTTTAAGGACATTTTCTAATTTAAAGCATACAAGTAATTTTAAGCATACATTATTTTATAACAAGACTTTTTAAACTTACATCACCACATGCGGACTTAAATTTAATTATGCATAAAACATGTTAATTTTGTTTGAGTTTTTTATTTGAAAAATACTTTGTTTCATAATACGTTTCATATCTTTGAAATGCACCAAAAATCCCTTCAGGTGCAATTTTCTGTGTCTTTTCTTAAATGTTTCTAGTCATCCATTGCTACGTAGAAATTGGTCTTATCCCAATACCTTAACAAATGGAAAAGCTTTCTCTATTACGAAAGGCTCAGAGATCAGAACATTTTTATCTTGCATTCTATGTATCCACTTCATAACTGCCTCGTCGAAATCTTCATGGACACATGTTCTTCTACGTTTTGAACAAGAATTCAATGAATCATAATTTCGAAGCTTATCTCGATTTCTTATAATAGTTGATAAGCTGTTTGGAGGAAAACCAAATGTTAAAGCCATGTCCTCTTTTTGATGCCTTTATCTACTTCCTGAAAAATTTTTAAAAAATTTCATGCTCAAGCACTTACGAACTATCAGAAACGAAGTTACCAGTACGGCTGATCAACACTACAAATGAAAGGAAATTAGTTCAAGGACACGGAGACACGATGCAATTCCACTGAGGGTGAAAGAGGATATCGATGATGTTTCTAGTGAAAAGTAGTACTTCTTGGATGAAACTCCCAGAAATCTATTGCTCTCGGGGCGCTAAACAAAAAAAAGCAGTTCAAGATTTAGGAGAACCATAAAATGTGTTAAGAGAGAATAACTTAAAATGTCCGGAGCTACTTTAAAAATAAGGAGAAAAAAATTCAATCACAAGAAAAAAAGTTTGTTGTATAGAAAATGCACTTCACTATAGGAAGTTTATTTTATGAAGAAAATCCTGAAATGCGCGTTGAAAAATTCGCTATATAGAGGTTCGTTATATGGAGGTTCGACTGTATATATATTTTTTGATAAACAGTAGAAACTTTTCCCCTGTCTCATTACTTAGAACCATAAATCTCTCCTTCTCCTGAACCCTTTAACCGCTTCCTTTACACATTTTTTTGAAAAAATTGCAAAAAAATCATCACATTTTTTAATTTTATTATTAAATACAATGAAACGAAACAAAACAAAATATGTAGGTTTTAAGCTGAGTTTTTTAATTTTTTACAGGCGTAAAAGCAATTAGTTTTAATATTAGTTTACTATCCCGAGTTATATATTGCAAATGGAAAAAAAGTTAAATATTAGTCTTAATATGATTGATTTTTAAACAAGGGACAACACAAAATGAGATACCTGACATTCTGTAAACTGGTATCTGGTCTCGTTTCTTACTGGCTTATTTCTGGAATCTCTATTACAGGAGCGCAGTCACGGGAACACTGTCTCGTTGAAATTGATTTTTTTTTCAGATGCAGGAATAACATCTGAAAAATGCATTGAGGTTAACCTGAGTGGTGAAGGACTAATGCTGGGTTTTCCTGATGTGGCAGAAAACTCGTCACGATGATTTTCTGAAATTAGTTTTTCAGTCAGTTTCATTCTAAATTGTTTAGGTGATCATGAACCTCCTGATTTACAGTACAAAATGAAGGAATTTCACAAGGCCAAATCCAATAAATGGAAGAAAATATTAGTATTTTCCTCTCTTTTTCTGGATGTAAAATAAGGAGCTAAATGCTGGTCAACTTTATCTACACCACCCATTTGGTCATTGTAGTCAACTACACATTTAGGCTTGGACTTTGTCTCTCCCCGTTCATTTGTTACATCCTGCATTTCGATTGTATGTATTGTGGAAATTAGACTAACATCCTTCTTATCTTTCCATGTATTTACAGTTACTTTCCCTCTCTAATACCCAATAATTTCTCCTTTTTTTTAAAAAAATTCTTTGTCTTTCGATCTCGAGATAAATCTCTTCTATTCAATCGAAATGTTCCACTCACATCAATCTTCCTTTTAACCAACGTATCAGCCAAACCGGGCGGGATAAAAAATGTCCTAACTGCCAACCAAAGCTGAGCGTTTCCTTTCATTTCTTTCAGGCCGAGTAAAACCGTAATAAAACAAATAGTACAGACAAATTCCGTTCGGGATAATAATTAGCTGTAATATATACTAACCCGAGATAATCAGGCAAGCGGTTAAAGTTCACTACATATTCCCTTTGAAAATTTAACAAAATAATTTTAAATATCACCATTAGACATGATGATGAACATAAATATACAAAGAAAAGAATTTAGCATTTTCCAATTTTGAGAAATTTATGGTTTCACAGTGAAACCAGTGAACCCTTAACGGTCCATTTTTCTTATTCGAACTACCTAATCCAAAAGATCATTCAGAAAAAAAAAAAATCTATTATTTTAAAGCCATAAAACTTTTATATTTTAACGAAATCAATAAAGGAAAAATATTTTAAAAGTTTTTTATTTTATTTTACAAATGCCAGGCCATTGACCATCAGGTCATTAGGCAACGGGCTCTCCAATACCTTTTTACAATGCAGTTAAGATCATTCAGTGCAGAGCACTCGTCCAAATGAGCGGCAGTCATGTCTTGTCCAGTGTCACACAAAACGCAGATAGGTGAAGTCACTAAATTAAAACGAAACAGATGAGCACAAAGGCAGTCATGTTAAATGTCCTGTTAAAAGTCTAAATTTAGCCACAGCAGCAGCACGAGGAGAACTTGGAATACCGTGGGATTTCTTGCATAGTGTACTCCAAGGCTTATCACGAGCAACACGAGAAGCTGTAAGGCGAAATGATTCCCTAAAAATCCTTTTAATTTCCAGTTTGGCAGAATGAAGTGTCAGGTCTCTGCGAAAGTTCTGAAGGATACCCGTTCCCTTTTTTTGCCAAAAAGTCTGCCCTCTCATTTCCCCAAAGACCACAGTGGGATGGTACCCATTGAAAGACGATCTTTCCTTTTATCTTTCTCAGGAGTTCTCTACAGTTCTGCACACGTAAACAATTATTCTCATTATAATTGGACAAAGCCTGAAGGACTTTGTTAAGTTTAAAAGTTTTAAAATTTTTTAATTGTTTTTTAAAAAGTTTTCTGCGCTTTTATAATTTTATACAAATTTGGACATAAAATTACATACTAAAAAAAATTATATTCCTTAATATATAAAAAATTGCTAGTCCATATAAATTTTCCATCTATAATTTTTAAGAGAGAATATTTATATCCATTATGTACACCCACACAGGGTCGCATTTAGGCAGGGCGGCAAAATTTTAGAGTGTGGACAAGTATTGTTAAATACAAAATTTTTTCACTAAAACTTTTAAAGTAAATAAATATTTTACTAAGATATGCAATAAACAAATAGTGCTTCAAAATGTCAGCTTTGCTTCTATTTCTGAATTCTCTAAATCCCAAAATTTGCTAAGCTTTTTCGAAGTATTGGATTCATTAACAATAACACTCATTGTTAAAAGTTCCTCCCGATCTGACCCAAATAATGTATCTATTTCGATAAGATTTTTGTTTAGACGTGTAATTCTACCTGTAACTACTTGATAATAATAGTCCACGCCAATAAGAATTGATATTTCTTTATCGTTAAATTCATAAGAATCAGCTAATTATACATTTTTTAAATATCTAAATTTTTTTTATCAGGGGTTGGTAAATGTGCAATCGAAATATGTTCTGCCTCGACCGCTTCCATTGCAATGTACAAATTTGGATCATTCCTGTTTTTCAATTTTATTTTAACTATATTTAAGGTTTTTATTTCAGTTTCTTTAGCACCAAATGTGCAAATGGAAAGGTTTTCTTTTCTAAGAATTAGAAAGTTAAATTTCTCAGAGAAGTACTCTTTAAAACGAACCTTCTTTGTGAACCATTATCTAAGAATAAGAATAATCTAACAACTTCTTGTTCATTTTTGTCATCTATTAACTCAGCACATATTTGTAATAATACACTATTTATTTCTGTTTTAAATACTGCTGAAACTATATTATTTGTGTCAATTTTGGAGAGAAATCGTCACCGTGACGATTTCGAAAACATATTGTGAAATGGTGGGAGCCATTACAAATAGGACATGACTCTCTTTTTTCACTTTCCATTGATCTATGACCGGGCATGAGGCTCAAATAACATCACCTTTTTTCTTAAAATTTCTCTCTTTTCGTTAGCGCATAAGAAATGGCAGGCCTCGAGTTCATGGCCTTTGTTGCAGTATAAATATTTGCGGCTTCTATG
This sequence comes from Trichonephila clavipes, assembly GCA_019973935.1. Taxonomy (NCBI): domain Eukaryota; kingdom Metazoa; phylum Arthropoda; class Arachnida; order Araneae; family Nephilidae; genus Trichonephila; species Trichonephila clavipes. The sequence continues at coordinate 56,605 of BMAU01004100.1, forward strand.
GAAGGAAAAGTAGTTTGTCCCGGGTGTTCTGTCATCGGATTTCTTTTACGATGTCCGGGGAAAAAGGAGCTTTTATTTTTGTTCTCTTTAGTGGTGGAGGGGAATAATGACATGGTTTATATGATTGTTTATTTGAGAGGCTTGTTCCAGAACTGGAATTTCCAAGTTCATTAACCGCAAAAGAGCGCTTTGGTTAAACCTTTAGTCCAGGGGGTCCAACCCAAAAGAAATTGCAGGCCACTTCGGAAAAATATTATAATCTCGCGGGCCACACATAAAAATATGTACCTTTATATCAAATTTGGAAACAAAAAAACATTTATTGGAGTGAAAATTTAAATTTTTCTTTTTAGTGTTCAGGATTCAAAACCTGATAATTAAATTGCGGATTCTATTATAAATCATGATTTGAAATATCTGTACAAGAATTATTTACTACACAAGCTTGGGAAGAAGTAGAAAAAATAATTACATTGAATTAAAACTTTTGGCGTTGCAATCATTGTGAAGTGCAACGACTTAAAAAAAATATGGTTCAGTGTGATGATTGCAGTTACTGGTAACATTGGAAATGCGTCAATTTTAAGAATGGGTCAAAAATTAAAAATTGGCTTTGTCCAGATTGTTCTATAAAGTAAAAGATTGCGATTAAGAGAGTTATGGCTCCTGGCGATACCTCTATAAAAAAAAAACGCATCGAGATTCCTAACTCATGGCGATGTAGAAACGGGATCAATATCATGAATATTTCTAATATGCATTGCTTATTTCCCCCATTTAATTAATTATTTTAAGAGAGAGCTGCCAAGAGCTGGGAGGCCCCTGATCACCCCTAAGATGTTCTCCCTCAAAATTGGGGTGGAACCCAACCAAAACGTACTGTTACCTGAATGGTACTCAAAGCTACGGTTAACGAGAAGCGTACTTGTAGCCCTTTGCAGCGAAGAATTTCTTGGGCCTCGATCTGACATCGTCAGATAGGTGGCACTAGTAACAACAGAGAGAGAGAGAGAGAGAGACAGCAACATTATTTCATAACTTATTATTTAGTGTACTAACTCATCAATAAAAAAATGCTCATTTCTTACATATTAATTAAAAGAAAAATGTTTTCCAGTGAGGATATGTGTTCAAAAATTATACTTTGGATAATATTTAGGATATTTAATTCCTTCTTAGATCAACAAAGAAAATCTTTTTTTTTAGTTACTTTTTATTAAATAGTTACAATTAATATAAATATGTATATACATATGACAGACTTACAATATTAAGTGACAAACTAGAAAGCGATTTTCCTTGCAATTTTTCATTTTCCTTTTTATATATGGTGTTGGACTATTTTTTTTTGTTTGTTACTATTTATTCATTTATTCAATTTAATTATTCCTATAAAATAGTAATGTAAAAAAGAAATCACATTCTCAGAAATTAGGCCATCCCAGGAGGGATTCGAACCTATGACATTTGGATTAAAAGTCCAACGCGCTATTCATTGCTCAACAGGGGCACAACGAACGATTTTCCTTTCTATATATGCTGTTGGACTATTATTTTTTTTACTTTTTATTCATTTTTTAAATATAATGAATGAATTAATATTTGAAAAAAAAAAGAAACCACTGTATTAACATCAAGTGTCATCCACTGCTAGTTTAAAAAGATGTATTTGAACTTCAATGGATGAATAGAAAGTATTTTATTAACGATTGAAAAAGAGTGAACTAGTAGTAGGAATTAATAAGAAATAAACAACATAAAATGTAGGCATTCCTTTAATATAGTTAAATAAAAAAATTAAGATTTTAATGAGAATTTTGCCCTTGTAAAGTTATACTTAATGACGCAATATCAGGGATATAGTTTGTGATTTTCAATTTAACAATGATTTTAATGTTGAGTTGTTACGTAGGGTAATTCAGATTTTATATCAGAATTTTTTTTTTACCCAATTACACCAATTTTTTTAGAATTTAAATGGATAGGCTGGTTATAAAGAAATATATAGAACAAAATACTCAAAGACTATTACATTTTTGAAAAACTTTTTTGTCTTAATTAATGAATAATTTTGTATTTGTGTCAAAAAATATTTAAAAAAATGATTTATCGTGTAATTATGAAAAAAATTAAAAATTAATTGCTGAATCTAATTGTAAAGATGGAACTATATTTATTGAAAATTCGATAGAGAGTTTTCTCAACCGGTATAGAAACTAAATGTGATTATAGTTGGAAATAGATTCCAAAAATAAAAGAATATTCGATATTTATCATCTAGTTATTAGCCGTCATGTAGAAGTATTGATACACGTTAAATCTATTGAGGCTCAAACGTCTTCTCATTGGTGTGGTGAGGAAGTTAAGACAGGGGTGCCAGCTCAGGTGTCGTCCTCGTCACTTGATCATGGTTCAAAATTATGAGGTTCGTCGCCAAAAGTCCTCGTGCAGCTGAACAGAGCGACATTAATTGCCACTCTCTCTCCAGTTATTGAGATTTTCATCGATTTGCGTGGCCGCGGTAGCCGAGTGGTATAGGTATCGGACTGTGGCTTGCTTTGTCACAGGATCGAGCCCAGTACCACTAAAGACCCGCCGTGTAGGGCAGCGATGCACGTTAAATCTGTCGAGAGCTGAAACGTCCTCCCGTTGGTGTGGTGTGGTAGTTAGGAGAGGGGGGGTGCCAGCTCAGGTGTCGTCCACGTCACTTGACCATGGTTCAAAATTACGTGGTCCGTCGCCAAAAGCCCTCGTGTAGCTGAACAGTGCGACGTTAATATTCAATCAATCAATCATTCATCGATTTGCAATTCTATAAACGATTTTAGAATATCTCTATGTATAAAGCTAATAATTTATTATATAATAATGGGGTATCTGTTTGCATTATAATCATTTGCTCATACTAAAGGGGAAAAATGTTTATTCCTTAATATGTGTTCTTTATACATTAAATTCTGTACTTTCAACTGCTTTTTCTAATTTGATCATTTATATTTTGTAATCAAATATTATTCCTTAACTCAGTAGCGCAACAGCCCATGAGAGCCAAGACCTGCTGTGCCCATCTCAGTATACGTGACCTTGGGCGCTGAGTTGCGTGAGCAGATGCTTCGGTCATGTGGTCAATATGACGCGAAACTCTCAGTGTTTAGCTCCCAAGCAAGCATGACACTGATTTATCGACCCACTGAAAGGTTGAAAGACTGAGTCAACCATGCCCAGCCCGGGGTTTGAAACTCGCACCTGTGGTGTGGAAGCGTGAATCACGACTACACAGCTTCAATATTATTCTTAAAATAATATAATATTTTCTGTGTATATGCGTGATCAGCTTATACTTTTTATCAACATTGTAACATCTTTAAAATGTTTTACTTTGAGTGAGATTCAACGAGTTTGAAAACTAACGTTTTGTTCAAAATCTGTATGCCATCTATAAAATTTATAAAGTTTTTATTACATTTTATAGCATCAGAATCAATGTTAATACTTATATAAAAATTTCTCTTAATTTTACCTTTTTCTATTACAAAGTGGTAAATGTTTACACAGTCTTTAAAATCTTAAGAATAAGTTAAGTGAATATTATCAGTTATAATTTCTTTCTTTGCCATATAAAGAAATTTTTGCATCTTAAAACAAATTTCCTTCAATCCAACAAATTTTAATTTTTAAAATCCTGAAACTCAATGTCAGCATCTCTTTTGTTTTCCAATTAGGCTGTATTCAGTTGACTTAATGCCAAGAAATAACTTTCGCATTCGAAGTAATCCAATCAAAAAAGCATGCGTTATTGCATATTGGAAATCATTAATTCAGTACAAACTCACCCACCCCTCCAAAAAAAATTTATTACTACAGTTAATAATAAAACTTGTTACTTATTGGAAACTTAAATAGTTTTTCAATGTACATTCCATGATCATACTATAATTTCAAATATTTTCCTCAGTTCCTTATGTATATAAAAGTAAGTTAATTTTTAAAAAAATAGCGCTTAAAAAATCCCATTCACATTTGAGCAAAGAAATAACATCGATTAAAAAATGAAAAGGAGGTATATTAGCTGATTTAAATGTAATCATAAACAAGTATTACAGACATGAAAAATTAAAAACAATATTTACTTTAGAATATAACTAATTAGGATTGATATCAATGAAGTTTAAAAAGGAAATGTAAATTTTTCTTAACCAATTCGTAAGAAAATAAAGATAAACTAAATTGCATTTAAGGTCGATTAGCATTATAGTTATATTTTTCGGATCTTCGGAAATAAAAATTTTGGCATATCCGGTCTAAAGGAAATGGGTGGAGTCGGAACTTCCTCAAGAATGCGTTGGCCATCTCTTGTCCCTTCTCCCTAGAAGCAAAGCGAAGCAGATGTCTATCTCTTTTATGGCCCCTAAATTTCTGCCTAAGATCAGAGTGAAGGAGGTCTTTGGTTATTCGTAGTGTCATTGAATATACGTCACACAGGCTATAAAGAAATATTTATTTTTACTTTTTTTTTCTTATAAAGTTTGAGCTGATCAAGTTTTCCGATGAGAATTTATTTTATTATGAGTCAACACTCTGTGATATACCCCTTACAATTATAACTAATTAAATCGGGACCCAGGTTTATCGTAGTCATGCTATATCAAATACATTCTCTATACGTTTGAAACAAATTTTGTTAAATAATGCTGTATTTTTTCTTTCTTCACTAAATTATCACAAAAATAAATCTCAGCCAATAATACAGTGGCTTGCAGATATCATCCAACATTAAAATACAGAGAACAGAATACTATGCAAAAGTTGAAATAAAAGCAAAGTAAACTTCGGCATTTTCGATAAAATTATTGAAAATGGTGTTTTACCAAATTTAATGCAGTCGCATACTATTGAAATTGAGGCACCACAAATCTAATGTTTCCGTGTTATTTAGCAACCAATATCACAATTAGTCAACAATGTATTATATTCTAATTTTAAACTATGTTTTAGATTGTATCATATATATATATATACACTGGCCTCAAAAAGTTAAGGTACAACATGTTTTTCGAAGCTCACCATAAAAAAAATGGCAGTAACAATAAAATGCATAGTTTACATGAATGATACTAACGAACTTTAAAAACATTAATGCAAAAACGATTGCTACAACTTTTATTTTATAGAAAAGAACGTATATTTATGAGTGAGAGAAAAATATGCAAATATCAAGCTTTCGTTATTTTTTGTGTGTAAGTTGTGTTGATTTTCAACAGTTGTTGGCAGTTTTGGTGACAATAGTCAATAGAGTTTAGAAAATGTCTCAGAGACGTCGTTTACCCAATTCGTTAAGGTGGCGGGCAGTTGGATGGATGGAAATGGGATTGTCGTAGACTGATGCTGCTAGACGTCTCAATGTGTTCAGCGACTTTGGGATCAATACCAATCCGAAGATTCTGTGTCCAGAAGACCTGTTCCAGGCCGATCACGAGCTACAACACCTGCAGAAGACCGTTTTCTAGCTCTTTCGGCACGAAGGAGAAGAACCACTACTGTGCCGCAGCTCGTTGCAGACCACTTTCAAGCATCAGGAAAAAGAATCTCCGCTACTACGGTGCGAAATCGTCTTCACAATGCAGGTCTGTATGCAAGAAGACCAGTTGTGTGCGTTCCCTCAACGGACGACAGCGAAGGAACCGCTTATGCTGGGCAAGAGAACATGTTTCTTGGACGCAGCAACAATGGGCTTCTGTGCTGTTCACAGACGAGTCCAGATTTACAATGGAGAGTGATTCAGGGCGTCTACTGATCTGGAGGGAACAGCGCACTAGATACCATCAATCCAACACTGTTGAAAGACACAGTTATAGAGGTGGTGGAATCCTGGTTTGGGCAGGGATCTCGCTCGGTGGCCACACTGACCTGCATGTGTTCCATGGAGGAACCGTAACTGGTCTTAGATATCGGGATGAGATCCTTGATCCATATGTCCGCCCATATGCTGCTGCTATTGGTAACGACTTCATTCTGATGGATGATAATGCACGAACTCACCGAGCTCGGATTGTTGAGGAGTATCTGGAGGATCACGGTTTGGAACGAATGGAATGGCCAGCTCGATCTCCAGACCTGAATCCGATAGAACATCTTTGGGACTATCTTGGCAGAGAGGTTGCTGCTTTAAATCCTCCTCCAAGGTCGTTACATGAGCTGAAACAAGGCTTACTCTGTGTCTGGTCTTCGCTTCCTATTCCGGTGTCCGACAACTTAATAAACAGCATGTGAAATCTATACCGCCAATGCATTCAAGTTAGGGGTGGACACATTGCTTATTAGAACCCATTTTTGTATTGTTTTTATGCCATTTTACCACATAACACTGTGATGTGCTGTTTTCTCCAAGAATGGACTTTTCCGCAGAGATTGCTTTTTTTGTTATAAATCGTTTTTGCAATACACTTATACAAATTTCTATGACGCATTCAATAAAAAACTATTTAAGGCACATATCCTCCAAATTTTTTGTTTCTACATTCATTCATTTGCAAATTAGACACAAAAACCCGGTTGTACCTTAACTTTTTGAGGCCAGTGTATTTCAAAACTATTTATCAAAATAACAAATGTACTCGCGTATGTGATCAGTTGTATTAAATGTGTTTTAAAAAAATAATGTAGTTTTTGCATTGAATTTACCAAATTTGTTAAAAGTCATGTGTCTTACAAGTCCCAATTTCATGTAGCTTATCCTCTTTTTGTATGATATTTGGTTATTTGCACGTTTCTTTAAAAGTTTATATATATATATATATATATATATATATATATATATATATATATATATATATATATATATATATATATATATATGTGTGTGTGTACAGTAGCGCACACAGGAATTTTTCAAGGGGGTCCGGGGTCGAAAGTTCACCATTCTTGTATCAGGCTCCTTTTTTTGATTTTGTCGATTTTCGCGAGCAAAACACAGTAAAAAACTAATTATTGAATAAATAATTAGCATTAATTAATAAAATTAATCATTAATAACAAATACTTAAATTTTACGTACTATATACTTAGAATTATAATCAATAGGAAAAAAATCAAGGGCTTTAGGGGGAGGACCCCCTTGTTTGTGCCACTGTATATATATATATATATATATATAATGCAATTATTTATGAAATTAAATGGCCTTTTATTTCAGAAAAAAATGCTACAGTTGCAATTTGATAAAAATTATCTGTGTCATCACCCATTTTGCGATATTCAATGCTTCACCATATTCTTTATCACTTTGCGTGATTAAATTTTTATACGAACTAGGATTGGCATAATTTACTGTATTTAACATTACATGAAAAGCAATTGATTTATTGTAGAGGACTGCGAATATTATCTTTGACTCAAAAGTAATTTTTTCCCACTTCAGTATTTATCAAAAAGAGCATGGAAGAATAACAAATAGAAGTGATACTATTATACGGTTGAATAAATAAACTATTTTCAGAGTATATGCATGTTTTGAAGAGTTAAGAAGCAGAAAAATAAGATTATCTTCCTTACCCCCCCAGACACTAATCAGTAAGAATCACGCTTTTATGACTGTGTAAAAAGTTTGGGATGAGGGTTGGAGAACTCAATAATTAAATTAAACAGGAATTTAAGTATGATGTCCATTATATAGGTAAACATGTCTAAAAATTTTAGGGACATTCTTAGAACTAAAATTTTATTTTTATAATTAGATACATTTCTATGGAAAAACTCTATTTAAATTATTTAAAATTAGCAAGGGTATAAAATTACGGCCGGAAAATCTCGTAAAAAATTCTAATCACTTTTTCATAAAAAAAATTAAAACATGCTTTGAATACTTAAATTAATATAAATTTAGAAGTGCTCTTTTTTAGTAATTTGTCAATAATTGGCCATATGATTTTTAACATAGTAGAAAATGCATCCCTTGTATTTAAAATAATGTACTGTAAAGAAACAATTGTGTGAAATTGTGGTTTCTATTATTGCTAAGGTAAAAAATATTTCAATAAACCTTTTCGTTCATTTTGTAGGCATTTAAATAAGGGAATTTATTTTTAATTCGGCGTTTAGTATAGTTACTTTAGAAGAGGAAACCATAAGAGAGTATCCTATGGTTTCTTACAGAACAAGAATTCTTGCATTTTAAATTTGTGAATTTTTAACTTTCTCTTTATAAGAAAACTTATTGCGTGTACATTAAGCATAGCGTGTAGAAAGAATTTAGGCTTTTCATACCATTTAATTAAAAACTATAACACAGGCAGTATGTAATTCAATTTTTGTCTTGTTCGAACTCGAATTTCATTAGGTACAAAAAAAGAATTGCTTTCACAAATATGTATTTATATATGAATAATTACTTTAGCGGTAACATATAATTGAAATACACTTTTTCATTATTCTATTTGGCATAAATTTAGTAACAAATTGAGTCGAGTTTATGCATTATGTGTGTAGATATATGATTATACACTATGGAAGGATATATACTAATTTCCGTTTGAAAATGAGTTTAATTTAAAATCTGATCTAGCTTGAAAGTATGAGAAAAAAATTGTTTCTAGTTAATTTTGGAAGTCTGCTTTTTTATTTTTACAGAGAGAGAGAGTTTGATATAAAGTGATAAAATATTAAGCTTTTAAAAATTTTCCGTTTATATTAAGCAAAAATATTAGAGAAACTCGATTCATTGTCAGAGTGAAAACCAAAGCTTTTGGTCAATCCGTCATTCGACTTGTATCATTATGAATATATATACATATTGAATTGTTATTAATAAAACAAGTATTTACGATTACGTAGCGATCAAAATGTAATTTGATGACCCACAGAATGAGCGAAACAAATAACCGATTTAATAAAAATCTATCAATGAATATTCAGTGCACAAGCTATCTAAAATTATAAATAAACATATTTTGTAGAATAGAAAACTAAATACGAAAATAAGCTTTTCAAATCACTTTAGTTAACGCTTTTTATTCAGTATCAAAAAACTTACCCTTTCGATTTATAGTAATAACATTTGTAAAAAATCCGACTAAATCACTTATTTTTTATATTTAAAATACTTATTCGTAACATCTACAAAATGTACAACACAGAGGAGCTTCTTCTTTTTTGAATTTCTGTGCCATGAGTAATCGTATTATCTATATTAATCCAGTATCGTTTCGTTAAAAATCCGGAGCTTCAAAAAACAATCAACAGTACGCGCTTTCTGCTCGTATTACTTACCACCGCAATTACATAATTCAACTTTTTATTCAAAAAATAATGAAGAAATAAATTATTTAATTTCATTTAAAACAAATTTGTTCCATGTATTTAAACTTGCTATTTCGAAAGATGGTTATATATTTTTTTTATGCTTTCGATAAGAATACAGCTTTCACCGTGCGAACAGGTCGTCTAATCCGAAAATGAATGATTGGCATCGTATTCAAAGCAAGCGCCGATATTAGCGAGAAATTTGCTAAGCTCTGTAACCCTGCAGACTGTCATCCCCCTGTTTCCTTCACCTCTCCTCTTCTAAAAATGTGCTCTTTATTTAACGACCGGAGACAGGGCGCATAATGCATCTGCGTCTTTATTTTTATGCTGTGTAAGTTAAGTCTAAATCTGGTAATTTCGGGATATATGTTTTTTCATTTGCCATGTTTCGTCGTTCTTGCTACATATTCACTTTTCAATTACATTTATTAACACTGACGTCTGACACCGATGGACATGTGATAAATTTCAATTTCTTCTGGTTATATCTGAAATATAAAAAATGTCATGTCTAATATTATCTATAATACATCAAACTATCCAATTATTATTTTAGAAATAAAATAGTGAAGCAAGTGAAAGTAATTTTTTATATGACTCGTATTCAAATATTAAAAACAATGTCAAATAGATTTGTTAAAATTTTAAATTTGAGGTTGCCTCCTTGGTGATTTAGAGCTTGACGATCGCCACCCTATTTTTTTCGCCAAAGGAAAAGTCTTTCCAATGCGACATTTAAGTAAAGAAAGGAAAGTAGGTGCATTTATTTATACATTCGAATCTTGAATAGTTTGTGTAGACAAATTTTTAAAAAAATGAATGTATTCTGTTCATCTTTAAGTTAGATTTGAATTATTTTCAAGTATATAGCTGATCGAGAAGTTAGTTATCAATCGATTATAAAATTTTTATAAAAAAGACTAATACAAAAGCAAGTGAGAACAACTATGTATTGCGTAAAAGTTTAAATCGTTTAGTGAACGTAATTCTTCATTTTTTTTATTTCTGCTGTTTTGGTCTCTTTTTTTTTTCTCGTCTTTGTCTTCATCTTTCTCTCCTACCTTTTGCTTTTCTTTTTACACATTTTCATGGATTGTCATCCACTTCTTAGCTATAGTCTAAATTTCAAATCTCTAGCTCATCGGGAAGTTAGTTTAAAATCAATTACAAAATTCTACCTGGACCAGACATATAAGAAAGGGAGTTTATACAAACATGGTAAAAATGACAGGAATAGGATGCTTGTGGTCGAAAAATAATTAAAAGAAATCAATAAATGCAAAAAAATATAACTATTTTTTACTATTTAATTTTATTACTTTTATTTTGTTATTATATATTATAATAATTTTATATATAATGATATTAATAGATTTGTTAATACAGTAAATCCCAGATTCGCATTTCGGTATTTGAATGCAATGAATTACTTGAGTGTGCAGTATTTGAATGCAGAATTACAGTGGCGCAGATAGGGGGTCCGGACCCCCAAAGCCCTTGATTTTCCCGATTGATTATAATTCTTAGTATATAGTACATAAAATTTAATTAATTACTTGTTATTAATGATTAATTGTATTAATTAATGCTAATTATTTATTCAAAAACTAGTTTACTGTGTTTTGTTCCCAAAAATTGACAAAATCAAAAGGAGCATGATACAAGAATGGTGAACTTTCGACCCCGGACTCCCCCTGAAAAATTCCTGTGTGCGCTACTGATGCCATATGAATGAACAGTTTGGCTTAGAATGGTGGCAAGCAGAGAAATATGAAACAAAGCACCATGCCAATTCAGTGCCAATGACTCTTGCAAAATCAGTGTTGCCTGTTTCGTTAGTTACCCAGAAAGTTGGCATTGTTGCATTAGTACATAAGAACTGTATAAAGCTCTTTTGGTTTGGCAACTTTTTTTATGCCATTTTGGTTACAATGGACAGACATTTAGACACAATACAGGTTAAACATTTAGAGGAAATAAGGGGAAATTAAGTATATTACATAGTCCAGGATTGCACAGCGAGACGAGTAATGTTTACTCATTCAGTTCCCAACTCTCTCTGGCAGTTCATTTAGTGCTTCGCTCGGTAACACTTCCATTACAAGTACCGCCATCTACATTTCGGTCTTAGAATTAAACCGTGTGTTACAGACTCTCCCTCTGGTGCCGTTGACGTTTCGGCTCGGAACCAGGAGATAATTTCTTTTTTGGGCGTCCTTTTTTCCTTAGAGGAGCAACAAATCTGATGTTTCTTTCTGTTTCAGGTTCCTGATAGTCCTTTAAGAAGTATAGATTGTTCATATTCTGACTTAAATGTACCATTCTTTAGAACATGATACTAGTGCAAAAATAAACAAAAATTGGTAATTGTTTGTAAAACTGTTTGTTATTAGTTTTTTCTTGCACCAGTATGAAACTATTCTCAAATCCCAAGCAAATGTTTCCGGTAACTGTACTTCAAATAATACATTACTTTTTTATAGTAGTATTATTTATGCTTTAGATTGATTTGCAAACTTATTCATTTTTTTGTTAGCATCCTCATAAATTTTAATATTGTTTTAACTGAAAGAAAATGTAGTATTAACTTTTAAATTATTTTCTCGGTATCAATATCTGAATGCTTAAATTAGTGTGATATGGTTATGAATTCCACAAGTTAATAGATCCTATTTAGTATTAGGATATGACAGCTTCTAAAAGTAACAGAACTATATTTAACAAAGGTTATCTGATTTTGCACACAATTTTTAAAATCTACTGTAAGCATGCAGTGCACATTTCATACTGTTTCAAAAAATTCACAAAATAACTAAACATTTAAAATGAATTTTATTTAAAGAAAATTTTGAGTTGTCATATTATTGTTAGAATTTTAAAATAATTATTTTTCCAGTTAAAAAATAAGTCTTAAACTGTTCTAACTATAATTTATAAATTCACTCTCTCATTCTTTAAAATAAGTGTTTGATTTTCTTACTTTTGCCTGCTTTTAAATTTTGAGTCAAAATGTTTTTCATTGAATTAGTAGTGTTACAACCCATTTATTGGAGTGTATAGCTCAATCCACAATAGCTTGCTTTATTGAATGCAAGGATTTCCACCCATTAAATCTCATTTTCCTCTAATTTACTAAATGCTTTTATTGGTGGTAAGCTCATTGGTTATGAACCTGTTGATTCACATGTTTGAGTCCTGATACAGCTAAAGACTCACCATGTAGAAGATCTAATGCTCTTTAAATATGTTAAAGCTCAAAGTCCTCACTTTGACAAGGTATAAAAGTGTGAAGAATTTTGTGTTAGCTCAGGTATTGTCCTCGTAACTAATCCTGGATTTGAAATAACATAGTTCATCACCAATACCTCTCGTTTTGCTTTTACGTGTTATGAAAATAAACAATAACTGAATGTTTTGTGTAACTACCTATTTCTTATTTCCCTCATTTTATGTTGTTCTTCCTGTTACAGAAAAATATTCTTCCTTCTACATTTAGAAAAATGATTTGTTAGTGATATTTGGGTTGATTATTATTGTATTAAATAAGTTTTTTCTTTTTAGTTTACTCTCTTCGGAACTGACCTGCAAAAAATTCCCTGTTTTAAAAAAGACATTTACTGTGAGCACTTATTGTGGGATTGCTGCTGGATTAGCTTGCTTTTTTCTATCGAGCAGAATAAAAAAGTCTGCTGATGTAGCTGTTTTATCGTTTGCAGCAAGTACATTAGGATTTTGGTAAATTAGTTTATTTATTTAAAAAACGAAAAATATTTATTATGTAATGTGTTCAGTAGCATATATGTAATTTTTTCTTCTGTTACATTGTATCTCAAAATAATTTTAATGGAATAAATATTTTATATCCTAGTGAAATTTATTTTATTTTGCTATAAACTGAATGTAGCAGAAGGATATTCTGTTATACCTGTCTTCTTGTATTATAAATATATGGATTAATATCCTTGGAAAAAGTAATATCTTTTTCTTTCTTATTTGCCTCAATTGTTCCTAAGCCATTGTTTGCTTGTTAGTATTATATTGGACCAAACTACAGCGATTAGGTTTTGATAGCAACACATCGGTGTACCTCCAAAAATCAAGTCCCATGCTCAACTTGGGGAGGGGGAGGATGAAATTTTTCTAGACCCCTTGGGGAAACATGGGAACATGATATTTTAGTGCTTAAGTCCTCCCCAGGCCTACACAATGGGAGTCAAGTATATGACTGGATGGGTCTCAACGAGTGGAACAGTTGGTTTAAATCTCAAGTTCGAGACTCAAACAGGAGCCAAGATATTGTGGATTTAAATAAATTTTAAAAGCTTGAAACAATTAAAAACTATATAAGGAATAGCCCTATGAGCATGAAATTATAATAACTGGAGGAGCAGTTAAGAGAGGGATCGAATGAGCCAGGTTTTATTTCCCTTACGGGGCTTGGCACCCTAAAAATGATCAAAATATCATTTATTTTTATTTAGTTATATTCTTTGCATTATTATTTTTTGATTGATACATCTTTTTTGCATGCCTGAAAATTAGAAGTTGGAAAAACTTCAATTGTAAAATATAAACAAACATCCCTTTATAGATAAAAAAAAAATGAGAGATAAAAAAAGCTATTGTAAAAAGTGAAATAATAACTAAAAGAAAGAAGCTTTTATAAATAAAGCAGGATATTTCTTAAATATTATATTAATGTACTTTGTATTTCTTTAGAAATGTGTGTGTATGTCAATTTTTTTTATTAAGGCTTTTAAAAATTTTTTGTTTACTATTTCTGTTCTTATTCATCATATGTTTTCCATAAAGATATAATGTTTCAATATTATGTGGAGAAATGAAACTTTAAAATTTGTGCACTTGTAGAAATTTTTTTTTAACATTTTCCTTGAGTTTTTTTATGCATTTAATACTCTCTAAAAAGGGATCATTTATAAAATATATGATTTGAAATTACTTGATCATGCGATTATTCTTACGAAAATTTGTAGCCAATGTTTTAAAGTGATATTTTATGTTATTTAAGCTTATAATAATAATTTTTTTAGATTTACAAACTTTAAAGTGGTTTATCTCAGTTTGTGTTTTTTCGCATTCAAAATGATTCTTCTCCTTCCATAAATATTAATCAATCACTTCGATTTTTCCCCCTGTGTTTTATGTATAATGCATGTAACAAAATTAGGCTTCCAGTTTGTGCTGTAAACTTAATACTTTAAAAAAAAAAAAAATTACTGTTGGTCATTTTGGCATTTTCGTTGAATTTTAGCATGCATATCTACATTTTTTTTCTCTCTAACATTAATTAAGTTATTGTAAAATCGATTCATAAGTTTAAGACATTCTTAGGAAAGTTACAAAAAATTTCAGGTCAAGTAATTAGTGAATACAAAAGAAATATTATTTTAAAATGTTCCATATTTTTTAAAAAACTTTCCATTTTTCTAAATTGTGTGAATAATTTACACAAAATTTCATCTTGTATTATTTTCTTGAATAAAAACATATGTAATGCTAAAATAAAATTTTTAAATACATAAAAAAAAATAAAAAATAATTGTCCAAAATATGCCAAGTCCTCTTAATAACAAAGGCAATCTTGTTCAGTACAACATTCATATTTTTCTTTACATATTTTGAATAATTTTTTTTTAATGGCACTCTTATTATTTTTCTAGCATAACATTTGTATTTCTTAGGAATGCACGTCATTTATAAAATAGCTTTATAAGGACCTTTTTTTTCATACTTTGCCTAAATAGTGTTTGGCATTCTATACAATGCCTATGCAAAGAGTATGTAATAATTCTCGTATTTCATACTTTGCCTAAAAACGTCAGACATTCTATAGAATGCCAGTATTTCATACTTTGCCGATAATATATATATATTTTGCCGCCCAACTGGTATAGTAGTTAGTGATGCTGACTGCTGTGTTGTAGGGCCTGGGCTCAAATCCTGAGAAAGCATGGATGTTTGTAAATGTATAGTGCCTTTGCGGCATTGGGGTACTCTGAATAGTCATCAAGGTGCAAGTCCTCTTGTGAGGTTGGTGGGAGGCCTCTGACTACCTCCAGATGTTCTCCCTCAAAATTGGGGTGGAAACAAGCCAAATTGTATTGTCAACTGCATGATGCTCTAAGCTACAGCTAACGACATTCATACATCTTCGCCCTATGCTTCAAAGAATTTCATGGGCCTCGTTCTGACACTGTTAAACAAGTGTCATTAGAAACAACAACTGTAGTTATAAATTTTTTTATTATAAAAAATCTTACCTCTCAAATGCAAATGTTTAACCATACTAAAAGTAGGTGCTTTTTCTTTTCTTTCTTTTTAACCACACTGAGCCACAACAACGTGTGGCAGGGTACAGCTAGTATTTTGTAATTATTCAGAAATTTTAAAACCATGGTATTGTTTTCTGTTTTTAAGTTATTAAAGCCTTTAAAACTACTTTGAGTTTGATTTCTTAAATTCACAGTTCAATATGTTTAAATTCACTTGTATGACATATGACCATGTGAAGTAAATTGAATGGGAATACAATGTGGGGGTGCACACAGGAATTCTTTCTTTTGTTTTTCAATCTCTATGATTTAGGAAAAGATGTTCATTACTTTTTTTGTATAAAAATTAGAAGTAAGCAAATTAGCTGAGTTTTTTCCTTTTTTATTTTTCTCCAAGATTTGGGAAATATTCAAATTTAAGTCATTTGAAATTTAACATAAGAGATGAAAGTGACTAAAAGTTATGATAAATAAAACTGTATTGGAAATGTCTAAATTTGAACAATATGTAAAAAATATTGTTACTAGTAAGATTCAAATTTAATTAAATAAGAAACATTTATCCTTGAAACAACACTAAATACCTTTTTAATTCCAGTTCATTAACAGAAAACTTAGTATACTTAAGTGTCAATTCCAGATGATAAAATACTTGATTTATCTGCTTAAATTAAACTTCATTCTTTTGAAAATTTTGCAATATGCATCAACTTTGTAGAATAGTATGATCGCGCGCGGAAAAATTTCCTAATACTGTAAATTGTTTTAACTAAAAGGAGGATTTTAACCACCTCAACATTTTGTTCTTCAAAAATCAGAAAAAATTAAACTTTAAATAATTAATGTTGTTTTGAGTGAAAAACAAAGATTTGATTGCAATTATACTGAAAGTTTTTCAATTGTATTTAAAAAAAACACCGAAGTGGCACATATCCAGCGGACAGAATCCGCACCTTTCAGTTTTGTAAGCACGTAACAAACCACAAGACCATAATGATCACTTCAGTTCAGAGGCTGTTACTGGCTTATGTAGATGATACCGCTACACACTCCCCCAACAGTGATTCGGTAGATTGGTGAACGAATCTTATAGTTATGCAAGCATGTGAGTTGTTGCTGTTAGAGGAGCTGTGCCAAGTGAGTAATGAGTTTGTATTGCTGCATCAAGTGACTCTAACGAGATTTTAGTTACTTTTTTGCTGGAATTGGCGCCACAACAATTCAGAAGTTTACGCTTTTTTCTGTTCAGCCAGTAGTTGTATCATCTACAACACCAAGAAATGATATATAGTGTTATATTGATAAAATATTGAAAATAAGGATGACTAATTTCCAGTAGGGTTAGAAAATAAAGAATATTCATGCAGATGGAATTTTACAAACATTCACACATCTAGACTCATGAAAAGATTTTTTAAAAAAATACTTATGTGCAACCCGCAGCTAATAATGCGATATGCCAATCTATGAGCAGGAAAATTTCATTCAAATTTTGATGTGTTTTATGTAATAACACAAATTGCACAGAGATAAAATAAATTGATGCAAATAAATTGAATAATTTCTACAATGAAAAGAATTTTTGGTTATGTAAAGTTTTATCCGATTCCCTAAAAAGTTATAGTGGAATTTAACCACTTTTTCTTTCCTTTTTAATGAATATATGAATTTTTTAAAAGAAGGCTACAGAGAACGAAAAAGAAATTCAGTTTGCTAAAGTACACCTGTGGTTTTCCAAAGCCAATAATATAATGACTCAAGTATATAATACTAGCTGCATGGCCCGGCTTTGCACGGGCTTTCTCTTTCCCTCATGACGCCAACAATTATGTGTTTGTTTGTACACGCGCAATGTGAGTGATTTCTAAAATTATTTCATTAAATTTCCCTTTTTCGAAATTTGTTCCACATATTTTCGATTTAAAACAGAATTTTTCCCCCTCCCTCTAGCCCGGCATAACACGGTTTTTTTAGTGTATATTTACTGTTTCCTCTTCTCCTCACAGATAAAATATAGCTTCAAATTTCGATCTATGACTTTAAGAAAAAAATATTGCATTAGTTAAAAAATTATTAATGTGAAGCAATAAAAAGAAAACGATTCTTTAGTTAGCTTAAAAATGTCTCTGAAATGTATTTTTATCCAAAATAATAGACAATGTACTTTTTTAACTAACAAATATTTAATTTAGTAATGAATTAATAGAAATACTTTTAAGAAACATATATATATGTATATGTAAGGATAATTAAATTAGATTAAAAATTAAATTCCCTATCTAGCACTTGACTCATCTTTCTCAGCTCCCATCTTCAAGTATCAAACTAATCACCCATTTATTTCTTCCGTACATATGGCCTAGCCAATAAACATGTCTAATTCCAGATCGTTAGATTTAATAGTCAACATATGTCAGCATTAACTTGCAAGCACCCTCTTCAAAGCAGCGATACTTACCATATGTTTTCAAGTGTTATCCACTTGAAACCACCACCATGGCGTGCTTTTTCCTCCCTGCTCTCGGTGTCAGAACAGATGTACAAATGAAAGAATAAAGGTCGTCTTTTCACTTTTCTAACTTTAATCTGATTCTGTCTAAAAAATCATGACACAATTAAAGCCGGCAGGATCTTTGTCTGCGATCTTAATGTAAAAAACTCTAATATTTTTTATAAAATATTTTAATATAAAAACGAAAGCCAACTGCCAGTAATAACTGATATGGAGAATTTTATAGAAGACTGACGGCACTCTACATTTGTTAGCTGAGGACGTTGGGTTACCAGAATTAATCTATGGTAGGAAAAAAGAAACGCGCTAGTAATCCGCGAAAGAACATCGCTCTTACCGCCAAAGAAATAGAATCATCCTCTTCTCCTAACAAGATTTCAGAAAGTCATACTTCAAAAATGGAAACAATGAATGAAATTAAAATTAAGCAAGAAGAGAATTTAGATGCTGATGAAGAAAAATTACAACAACCTATAACCATTATTAAAGATGATATTCGATTTGAAGATCTACAGACTTTTTTCAAAAAATATAACCTGGAAATACCCATCCAAACATTAATTAGAAATTTTGAAAGTACGTGCGATTCCTTCAATATACCAGAGAAAATACGGACTGATGCAATCACTTCCCCTTTGTGAAAAACCCTTTGAACTTTTATCGATAGATAGTGTAGGTGGTTTAAATTATTACAACTCTGTTAAAAAATATTTACATATTATTATTGATCATGCAACTAGGTACATTTGGACTTTCCCATCAAAAAATGCAACAACAGATACTTATATAAATTGTTTAAGACAAATCTTTCCGAATCACATACCAGAAAAAATTTTAAGTGATAGAAATACTGCGTTCACCTCTTCAAAATTTAAGCATTTTTTAAAACAATAATGTCACTCAATTATTAACTACTTCTCACAGACCACAAACCAATGGAAAGGTTGAACGTGTAAATCAAACCATCATTACCCGCTTAAAATGTGAAATTAGTAATAGTTCAAATAAAGTCCCATGGACAAAATTCTAGAAAAAGTAACCCATCAGTATAATCAAACTCCACATACAATAACAGGTTTCCTCCAACCTACTTAATGTATGGTAATTTACCTTTCGAAATTTCGCTAAAAGATAATGAGATATATCCTCCTTAGAAGAAGCAAGAAAATTAGCCAGAGAAAGAACAGAACAATATTATAAAATAAATAAGATTAGATATGATAAAAAATTTCAGGAAGCTGATTTCAAGGTTGGTGACTTAGTAATGTTTGAGGAATTTCAATACCCCAATACAAGGAAATTAAGTCCCCCTTATTCAGGCCCTTATACCGTTTTAAGAAAATGTTCTGATGTATTACTTGAAATTGATAGACCCAATGCCCTTAATAAAATTGACACTGAATTGGTTCATTCAGTTCGTTTAAGACATTTTCATCCATCTGAAAATTTTCAGTTAAATTACATTCAACAAAATACCCATAATAATGAGAAGAAGATAATAACTAAAAGAAACATCTTACGTAATACAGAAATAACTGAGTTCTGCTTAACTAGACTTTTCGGCGAAAAAGAATAATATATGATATGATATGGTATTTAATTTTTATAATATAGTTGTGTTATAAATGAGATATTTTCTTTATATTTTAATTGAGAAAACAAAGTATATAGGTTTAGTCATACAAAATTTTCGGAAATTTAAATATACTTCTCATAATTTTATCTTAAGATTTCGAATGAGTTAAGAGTTATGATAGAAATTGGTGTTTTAAAGTGAAAGATATGAATTAAGTTTTTAGAAAAATGACTAATGAGAGAACTAATACTAGAGATATTGATTTTTATAAGAAACAAAAGTAAAATCAAGTTGTATTCTTTTCTCCATTGAATTCAATTGTTTTGTTAATTATTTTATTCTGCAGTAATCTTATTGCATGTCATTAAATTTTTTTTTTATTTTTGAAATTGTGTGTTTTTGATATACCGGCTATATATCAGGATTCACTATTTCTAAATTTTCCTTATCTAAAATTAAAATTAATTTAATAACTTGAAGCTATTTTTGGATATTACACAATGAATAAGCAAGAATACAAATCATTATAATTTTGTATATGTCTCGAAACATTAAGAGGACAAACTTGTTTAGTTTGATATGTACACTCTCATTGTTTCTTATCAGCATCCCTGAACATCTGTGAGTTGACGACACAGATTTCTCAGAGAGATGTGTTCAAAATTAAGTAAGGTGATACAGTTTTATTAGTGAATGTGTGATGCAAGAGAAACTCAAGAATTTTTGTCTATGAAACGTATTTTTAGAAGGTTACGGAAAGATTCAAAATATTGCATGCAATATTAAGTTAGAATGAATATATATATATATATTGTGAAAATTTTCAATACTAAAAGTTATTATTGAAGTGAGTCCACTTTCAGACTCAAAATAATAAAAAGAGCTCTTATATTCTTATATATTCTTATAATTTTTATATTTTTATAACGCATATGAAATAAAACATTGTTTATTGTGTTGGATAGTGCATAGAAGTTCTGTGTTATACATTGTTTTCATATTATTATTAATTTCATTTTATTAGTGTCTATATTTTTTATCTTTTTAAAAATGTATTTCATATATGCAAAATGTGTAACAATATAAGGTATTACTACGATGGCGCCAGAGTAGATTTTTATACAAAATTATTATTTTAACATTTGTATGATTTCATGTATTTTTTATATTTACTATCTTATTGTTTGATATATTATTTTCCAACATAATTTTTTGAAAAATATCTACCAGCTATAATACGAATCTATTATTACTTATGAAAGAATAGGGGAGGAAACGCGAGCTCTTATTCTAGATGTCGAATATATTTGAACAAGCTAATCTTCATTTATATGTATGGGAAATTCATTTTTTATCAGATTAATATGTTGGAAGTGTCTTACTGTATTTGTTGTTATAGTTTCGTTTATTGCATTGCTTTTGATTTTAGTATTACTATTGCTTAAATATTTCTACTGTGTTTAATATGTCTTTCTAAATAATGTTATGTATTGTTTTGTGTTTATTGAAAATTGATTAAGTTTGTAAAAGAGAGAAAAAAACCACGCCATGACTCCCCTTTTAAAATTGGGGGCAAATGTAAGGATAATTAAAGTAGATTAAAAATTAAATTCCCTATCTAGAACTTGACTCATCTTTCTTAGTCCCATCTTCAAGTATCAAACTAATCACCCATTTATTTCTTCCGAACATATGGTCAGCCAATCAACATGTCTAATTCCAGATCGTTAGATTTAATAGTCAACATATGTCAGCATTAACTTGCAAGCACCTCTTAAAAGCAGCGATACTAACCATATGTTTTTCAAGTGTTATCCGCTTGAAACCACCACCATGGCGTTGATTTTTTCCTCCCTGCTCTCGGTGTCAGAACAGATGTACAAATGAAAGAATAAAGGCGTTGTCTTTTCACTTTTCTAACTTTAATCTGATTATGTCGTAAAAAATATCATGACATATATATATATATATATAAATAAGTTATAAAAACAGTATGGGGAAAGCGTAGATATATATTTACATGTAATGAAAAAAAAAAAACCATTCAAAAAGAAAAAAAAAAAACTGAATGATAAAAATTTTGATGTTTTATTTTAATTTCATAGTTTTCCTTCCATGTCATAGTTAAAAATTTTGTGTAATGAACGCTAAAATAGTGTAAATAATTTATATCAGGAAGTGTAATACATTAATATTACTTTTTGTTGTATTTATTTTATGTTAAGGTCTTGCCACCACTTCTCACTTCGAAATCTAGTTTTATTATGAAATAAAAATTGTGATGACACTGATGAATGGAATAAATTAAAGCGAAAGCGCGTGAAGTATGGCGTAGACAAAACAGAAGGGATAAAAGATAGATGAATGCTGTCACAGGCGTTTTTGCAAATGGCAGAATTTTCCTACTTTCTGACAATTGTTGTTATATTTTGAAAACTTCTCACAATATCTTTTTTAAATTTTAGCCTATGTGTTATTCTGATGTATAAAGCTATATTACTGTAAAGTTTTCATTAAAATCCACTCAGTTCTTTTTTGTGTGAAAGACCCACAAAAATACTCACAAACTTTCACATTTATAATATATATTAGATTATAGTCAGAACCACAGGATGCTTTTAAGGACTGTTATTTATTAAGTTTGCTTAGGCTACGTGATGCTTCACGTTCTACATTGGGAATAATAATGACATCCTCTTATTATATTACATAATATAAACAAATACTTTTAATACATGTGGCGCCATCTAGTAAGAAGTAACAACAAATATCTAACATGCCTTTTTTTTCAAAACATTGAGTTCAATTAATAGAATTGCTTATTTAAAGTTTACTAAATACAATACAACCATTTGTTAAGGACAACAAAACTTATCTAAACTATTTTACAAAATTGTAGTTTTACTTTAAAATTGTTAGTTAAATTTAACTCTTAGATTAATTATTAAGCTTAAAATATGTTTGTCAGAGTTCTTTCAGTTGTCTCTATAGCGAACAGGCTTCACTATATCTCTCAAAGACTTTCGTACCACAGTATTGCTCTGCTCACTAAATGTTTCAATTGGAACCTGAAATTGTTGGTTAATACTGCTTCTGTTTGTTTTAGGTGATGCATTTATTTGACCATCTGAGGAGTCATTTGGAATTCTAGAAATTTCAATAGAATCTCTGTTATAGAGATCTCTTTTACAATTTTTGACCAACGTGGATTATGATTCTCAGTTTTGTCTTGTCGAAGGTGAAATCTGTTTCTCCTGAAAACACCTCCATCCTCTCCTTTTTATTAGATATGCAGGCGGTTCAGGGAACCTACTTGAATTATAGTTCTTGCTTCCAAGTTTCTTTCATTTTATGTTTAAACCATACTTTAGCATTTTGAGGGTAGTACAGGTAACACTGTTGCATGTTTGTTAGCATATTTGTTTTGAATTATTTGCCTTTTCCTCAGGCTTCTCTTGCTCTTTCGGCATCGAATGTAGGTTTTAATTGGCATGGGTGTGATGGCAGGAATATTCTTAGCTTTCTTCCCGGTAAGTTCAGCTGGTGATGGCATGTCCTTGCTGGTTGTATCCTGTAGTCAAGCAATACAACGTACAAATCTTTTCCCTCTTCTACAGCTTTAGTAAGAGAATTTTTTACTGTTTGCACTGCTTTCTCTATTTGTCCATTTGCTCTAGGAAAATGAGGCGGTGTAATGTGCCGTTTAATTTCCCATTCTCGGAAAAATTCATCATCAAATTTTGAGTTATAGGGTGTCCACCATCATATACGAGTTTTCTGGTATTCTGTTGCTTAAATGTAGTTTCATGACTGTAATGACAGATTGTGCTGATGTACTGTTAAAAGTGGTTTCGGTTCAGCTTTGCCCCGGACAAATAATCCGCGGTAACGAAGTGTTTCTTTGCCTTTTAAACAAAAGAAATACCATGCAACTTTTTGCCAAGTCTGCCTGGGATTTCTGGATTGATAAAAATTTCCTTCTGGTTTTCTCTTTGATATTTCTAGCAGATTTTGCATTTGGACACATATTCCTCAACATCCCTATTCAAGTTAGGCCAGTCAAAATATTCCCGGCTTTGATTTTACTGGAAACTATACCTTTGTTTGGCATGCAATAGCTCAATATTTCTTTTCTATATTTTACTGGTACTGATGGTTGTCCTCTGCAAATAATTCCTTCTTTTGTGGAATATAATTCTTCTTTGCAATGCCAATAGGTTGTGCTGCTATTTTTGTTTTCTTTTTCTGTGCCAACCATTATTAATGTGAAACAACATGTTGCATTTCAGGATCACCTGCTGTTAGACTTGCTATTTCCTCCGCTTAGTTATTTGAAGCTTGTGTTAACAGATTTTTTCTCACAGTTGCCTCTTGGCCTAGAACTTCATCAAAATTATCAGTGGTGGATTGTGCTCTTGCATGTGCTATTACTAGATTCTTTCATGGAACATATTCCAACTGAATATTATATTTATTGGTCAGTAACATGCGTTGAGATGAGAGGATTGCATAATATGGTTTCTTACTAAGGCCCAGTATTTGACTTCTGATCTGTCTGGACCGGCGATGATCTTCCATAAGTATAATGGTTGAAAGTGGCGCGCGCGTCAGCCCATATATCACATCCATTAGCTCTTTTCAATTTGAACATAACGTTGTTGTGTCCTTCTTGCCGAAGCACAGCTCCCAGTCCATTTTTGCTAGCGTCAACAGAAACAGTTACTGCCTTGTTTCCATTAAAATATTTCAAACAGGGAGATTTCATTACTGCTTGTTTTACTAGCTCACACAAAAATCCCTCTCTGTGTTTGTATCCCAGATCCACACAGAATCTTTTTAAAAGCTGCCTTAGATTATGCGTTAAATTTGAAAGGTGTGGTGTAAATTTTTGCTAGATAAGTTACCATACCGAGAAATCTTTGCAGTTAGGTGTTGCAAACTCTTCAATGGCTCTAATTTTCTTGGGATCTGGTTTAATTCCTTCGTCAGACAAAACATGACCTGGGTAGTTAACTGAAGTTTGTGATAGCTGCGTTTCCAACACATTAAATTTTAAATTGGCCTTTCTTGCTTTCAACAGTGTTCAACGTAATAATCTGCAATGTTCTTCCATGGTAGATGAACCCAGTGCAATATCATCAAAGTAAGGATTTATAACTTCATCTTCATAAATTTCATCCATTGCCTTTTGAAATTCTTCAGGAGCAGAATTCCGACCAAATGGCAATACTAAAAATCTGTATCGCGCCCCAAGGCGTACAAAATGTGGTTAGATATGAAGATTCTTCATCTATGGTAACTGCCACAAACCGTTTTTGCATCTAAAATAGTAAACACTTTACCACCTTGCCTACTTTACGGGGAGGCTGCTAAATGAGGGAACAGAGTTTTCTTTAAATTTAATTTTTACAATTCTTTTAAGTATTCCTGTACCAGTAAAATCATCAGCAAATTCTTTCAAAATTAATTCTGGAGTTTCAATCTCTGGATCAGCCCTAATTCTCTGTAGGCTTCAAGGCCTAAAATTGCGTATGAATTTAAGCTTGTAACTAAAAATTTATAAGTTTTTCTATACCTTTTAGTTTCACAATTGAGGTAGCACTCACCTAGAATTGTAACTCTGTTATTACTGTAGGCAAGCACAGCAATTTCTTGCTACTAGCTTTTCATCCCATATTAAAAGTTCTGACTTGGGAATTACATTCACTTGAGACCCAGTATCCAGTTTAAACATTACAGCATTTTTATTTACTAAAAATTTTCATACCACACACAGTTGGTTTCTTTTTTGTGTTGTTCATTTACTGACTTCAGTTCCCCAATGTAAATAATATCAAATTCTTGCTGTTTTCTTCCATAGCATTCACTCATCAAGCAGCCAAGTTTTTCTGTTTACTCTGGGTTCTGCACATCTTTGCTCAGTGATTTCTTCCTTCACAATTTCGACATTTTGTTCGAATACCGGACATTTCTTCTTCTCATGTTTTTCACATTGCTTGCAGTTGAACTCAGTTTTCTGATTATTGATGCACTGCTTCCGATAATGTTTCAAATTCTTCAAAGCATTCACTGTAAATTTTTCATTCATGACTGATGCTTGTACCCACTATTCTCATCGGTTTGTTTTCTCTTACCACCTCCTGTGGTGCCCTGGCCATTTTACTTGTTTCTCTAATTAATCTTTCTTGCAATGCTTTGTCCAACAGTCCTTGAATTAATTTATCCCGAAGCATGCGGTCCTGTGATTCTCCATAATTGCATTCTACGACAGCGTTACGAAGCCTAGAATAATAGTCTGTAAATTTTTCTCCTTGTTCCTGTTTTATTTCCAAGAACTTAAAAGAAGGAAGCATTTCGTATTGATAGTCCAGAAAATATTTTATCAAATTCCTGAAGCACTTGTTGCAGTGTCACACCCTCACAACTATCGTTAGGCTTAAGGTCAAAAGCTCGTAGCTGTTTTTTAAATTCTTCTCCGCATGAATGACCGAATAGAGCAATTTTTGTTTTCTCTGGCACTTCACTCTGTATTGAAGGGCTTCCAAATCTTCTTTCCAATGTCTCCAGGATTCGTACCCGCTTCAAATGCTGGAATCATTGGTGAATTGTTTGCCATCTTTAAAACTATTTTCTAACAGTCTCTAAATTAGCAAATTTTAAGTATTTTTGAAGAAAATGCATGGAATCCTTTTCTGACACCATGTAATATTATAGTCAGAACCACAGGATACTTTTAAGGACAGTTATTTATTAAGTTCGCTTAGGCTACGTGAGGCTTCACGTTCTACATCGGGAATAATAATGGCGTCCTCTTATTAAATTACATAATATAAACAAATAGGTTTGATACATGTGGCGCCATCTATTAAGAAGTAACAACTAATATCTAACATATATTTTCTCATAGAAAAAGAAAAATTATTCTTTTTGAAGAATAGTGCTTTTCAGAACACATCAATAAAAATGTAGAAATAAAATTGCTACATTGGGCATCCTTTACTAATCAAATGTTTCATCAGTTTGTGTTTCTTAAATTCTCATCTTTGAATTCTTTTACTGCTATTCTCTCAATCATTTTTACTATTATGTCACTTCTTGCACTGTAGAATTTTTCAAAACTAAAGTCAGTGCTGCAACAGCCCATGGGGGCCTAGGCCTACTGTACGTACACAGTTTTTATGACCTTGTGCACTAAAGTGCATGAACAGATCGAACCGAGTCCGTGGCTCGTGGTGACCTCGAGTACGCGCGGTGTTTTTTGTGCGAAAACTCCCGCGGAGGACGGAGTTACGGGGCGGGCCACGGCCGTTGATCAAGGCCGTTGGTCAGGTGATCAATCTGACCTAAAACCCTCTGTGTTTAGTTCCCAAGCAATCTTGGCACTAAATTATCAACCCACTGAAGGGATGAAAGGTTGAGTCGACCTTCCCCACCCTGAGTTCGAATCCACGATGCGCTACAACTTTTATCAAAATAAAAACTACTACTTAAAAATGTACTTTTACAGAATTTTTAAATAAAATCTCAATTGAAAAGTATTTTTTGTTCAGAATGAGTAACATGACATGAAGAGCTGGCTCAATACATTCAGTTCTAGCCCATCCAAAACAATCGTTAAGATTCTTGCTAATTCATCCAAAGATTTGAAGAAAACTGCTTAGCATCAAATTTTGACTGATTTAAGAAGTGAATCTTGACATTACATCCTTCTTTCACATTTCAGTAGGTATATTCCGACAGATTATTTCACTGATTTGAGATATTCTGCACTGTGCAAGTAACAATTTATACCTGTACAAATCTTAAACTTATATTTTAATAATTCTTCTTAAAAAAAAATTTTTTTGTCACTAAAAATCCTATTTTCACCAGTTACGATCCTGATTTAAGACCTTGGTTTCTCCAAAGAATAAAATAATTTGTTGTTCTAAGTTTTGCATCCTGGAGAAAAAAATTGCTTGTTCACTTCATAGCCAAATATTTGTTTATTGAATTCTGATTCCAGTAATGTGGGCTGTTGCATATTATATGAAATTTACTTTTCATGTACAGGGAGGAATCATATTTATCATTTGAGCATAGTTTTAATTATGTCCATCAGCATATACTGCAGCACTTATCAAGAAAAGGAAGAAGGGTTTTTTAACAATACTACAAAGGGAAATTTGAAAAAAAGTGTTAATGGGAAATTTCTGTTTTCCTTAAACTACCATTGCATCACAAATAAGACTACTACAATCAAACATCATACTTTATTCCCTGGACTTTCTAGATTACTTACGTACATCACACTTTGAAGATCGATGAGAGTATTCAATGGTCCTTGTAATTTTGAACCACAGATAACAAGGAAGACACCTAAACCCTCACCCAAATCTCAGAACATGAAATCTTTTTAGCTTCGATAGAAGTGCCATTCTACATGGCAGATTTTTAGATGCCACAGAATGCAAGCCACGCAACAGTAGCCTTTACAACTGTTGCCAAAGTCATTCATTCCATGAATAAAGTAATTTTTAATTTTATTCAGTTATTAAGTACACTATCTACCAGTAAGTATTTGAACACCTGTACAATTGAGGATATCTCTGCTCTTGATCTTCACCACGCCTTCTGTTCTTAAATATCGTGTTGGATACAGCATTAGTATTAGTCGTATGCAGTATGCCATGAAATACAGAATTGTCTGACTTAGAGCCGGGCGTATATTTGTAGAAATTGCCTTTTTTTTAAGACATATCTAGGGAGTTAAACATTGCAAAATCAACAGTGGTTAAAAAGTGGAAGGTGAGTGGAGATTGTTGGAATGTGTTTCGACACACCAGGCTGACGAAACTAAGAGACAGATACTAACAAGAGCTGTCCAAAAAAATTTGGAAAAACCATTAAACCTTAATTTAGTAGTCCACATACTCAGGAGTTCCAACAAGCATATGGGACTGTTGTTTTGATAAATGCCATCTGCAAGGAAGCACATTTACTTGGTTTCCATGGTGGTGGTGCTGCCCACAAGCCTTTGATTACACAATCCAACCGCACTACTCGATTCAGATGGTGCAAGGCACTTAAACAAGAAACCTCAGATGGGTGGAAGCGGGTTCTGGATCCTTGATCAAGATTCAATCTCAACGAGTTGAATGGCAGAGTCTGGTTTTGGTGTATACCTGGAGAAAGACTAGTCAGAATGTATTGTGCCTACAGTAGTTTGATGGAGGCATAATTATGGTCTGGGGATGTTTCTTGCGCTATGGACTGGGACCCGTGATCTCAGTTCCTCGTAAGCACTATGATGACTCTATTGCACTTTTCTGTGCAGTAATGAGTTTCCTACGGTAAGGCAATTTTACGGGTTGGATCATTACTTCCAGGTTTACAACGGCACTTGTTTTGTTGGGAGGTCCATCTGGGATTGATATTATGACAATAATGTGAATCAACTGGACTGGCTTTCATGGAATCCAGAGTTGAATCGTATAGAAAACTTTTGGACGAATGGAATTGCTGAATTAAGGGTGTAGCTACCACCCGAAATCAGTGAAAAAGAACTTATGTCTTTCCAAGTAGAGTGTATGAATATATTACTGTCCATCATCCAAAACTTCCTCGAAAGCATGCTCCAAGGTGTTAAAGCTGTAATTTCCTCTTGTGGAGGCTCTACCATTTATTGAATATGAATAAATTTTGTTAATCTCTTTTATCACATGTTCTTAATTATTGGTAGAAAGTATATTTTTTTTTGTGCTACCATGCCTTTAGAATAGTTTAGTTCTTGTATAATTTCTTGTGTAAATTATCCTTTATAAAAAAGTGTAAATCAAGCCATTTTAGGAGAATATCTTTCTAAAAATTTACAGCCTTCTAAAAAATTCCTAAAATCCCTTTGTCAAAAACATTTTCTAATTTCAAAACCTTCTCCTGTGGTAATTTGATGTATTTTTTAAGAGTTGTGTTGCCTATTGTATGTATGTTTCAATATCTTTCTTATTACTCTTAATCTCAACTATAATTCTAACCAATGATCAAAGCAGGTAAAATATAGGCCCATAATGCTTTCCCCTTTTTTTTTAGTTTTATATTCTTTTGTGTATAACAACATGGTATGTATTCTCTTTGAATCCTACTCCAAGAAGGCATTTTATTTTATCATTGTATTCCTTTAGTTTTTTATCATTGCTTATGTTAACCTAATCATAATTGTAAAGTATTACTTGAATATATTTTTATTTACTTATATTTAATACATTTAAATTTGAACAATTCAGAAAATCCTATAAAGCCAACGAATTTCTTTCAGGTACAATAAAAAAATTTTAGGGCAATTTTTTAAGCTTTGATACCCAGCCGATTTTTTTTCCCTTCATAAATTATAATGTAGAATAAAATTCTGATTACATTTTCAATGTATTAAATTCTTTTTATTTTTTACAGATCGATTTTAACAACTTTCTGAACAAGGCAGAAAAGATCCATTTTTTCATTGGGGATTTTAGAGATTTTCTACTTTTCACATATTGTGGAAATCAGCAGGAATGGCTTTCTTCTACATGATAACTCAAGGCATCATTTGCATGTTCATGATAATAAAAACTTTATGTGTGTGAAATATGCAACATATCTTTCTCTCAGAAATTTAATTTAAAATTACATTTACGTGTTCATACCAAGGAAAGACCTTATGTGTGTGAAATATGCAACAACCTTTTTCTCTCAGAAAGCTACTTTAAAAACACATTTACGTATTCATACCAAGGAAAGACCTTATGTGTGAAATGTGCAACACGTCCTTTTCCCTAAAACTACTTTAGAAACTCATTTACTTATTCATACTAAAGAAAGACCTTATGTGTGTGAAATGTGCAACAAGTCTTTCTCTCAGAAACCTAGTTTAAAAAAACATTTACGTATTCATACTAAAGAGAACCTTTATGTTTGTGAAAAGTGCAACAAGTCTTTCTCTGCAAGTAGTAATTTAAAAACACATTTAAGTACTCATACCAAGGAAAGACCTTATGTGTGTGATGTGTGCAACAAGTCCTTTTCACAAAATA
Organism: Trichonephila clavipes; assembly: GCA_019973935.1. Classification (NCBI taxonomy): domain Eukaryota; kingdom Metazoa; phylum Arthropoda; class Arachnida; order Araneae; family Nephilidae; genus Trichonephila; species Trichonephila clavipes. Next base: position 87,334 of record BMAU01004100.1, read on the forward strand.
GTACTTTAAAAGTCATTTACTTATTCATACTAAAGAAAGACCTTATGTGAAAATGTGCAACAAATCTTTCTCCGTAATAGTACTTTAAAAATACATTTACTTACTCATACCAAGGAAAGACCTTATGTGTGTGAAGTGTGCAATGAGTCCTTTTCCCAAAATGGTACTTTAAAAGCACATTTACTTACTCATATGGAAGAAAACCTTATGTGTGTGAAATGTGCAACAAGGCTTTCTCTCAAAATGCTAATTTAAAAGACATTTACTTATTCATACGGAAGAAAACCTTATGTGTGTGAAATGTGCAACAAGGCTTTTCTCTCAAAATGCTAATTTAAAAACACATTTACTTATTCATACCAAAGAAAAGCCTTATGTGTGTGAAATATGCAACAAGGGATTTTCTCAAAATGGTGGTTTAAAAGTCATTTACTTATTCATACCAAGGAAAACCTTATGTTTGTGAAATGTGCAATAGGTCTTTTCTCAAAGTAGTTCTTTAAAAAGACATTTACGTATTCATATCAAAGAAAACCTCATGTTTGTGAAATGTGTAACAAGGATTTTCTCAACCTGGTGCTTTGAAAGATCATTTACTTATTCATACAAAATAAAAATCTCATGTTTGTGAAAATGTGCAACAAAATTTTTCTCAAACTAGTAGATTAAAAGACATTTACTTATCATGAAATAGAAAAAGCCTTATGTGTGTGAAATGTGTAACAAGTCTTTTTTCTCTAAATGATACTTTAAAAGGACATTTACTATTCATAGCAAAAATAAACATGTTTGTGAAATATGCAACAAGCGTTTTCTCTCAAAGTGGTTCTTCAAGAAGATTCAAACCAAAGAAATACTTTATATTTGTGAAATGTGTGCAACAGCTCAAAAGTTGTCATTCTTGTAATTAAAGAGTTTTTTTCTTCCTTATGTTTTCTTTTACAATGTTGTTTGAATTAAAACATATTTCTTTTTATGGCTACTTTAAATGGTGTGTTTCAATAGTTAAATGTCTGGGTTATAATCCGCTAAAAGTGATAGAAAAGAAGAAAAACTCGTTACATCATCAGCTGTTTCCAAAAATAAAATAAAAATTCAGTAGCATTCTTAGACAAACTTTGAAGTAATTAATTTTGTATTTGGAGTTAATATATAATCAAGCATGAAACTTTAGAGCAAGAATTTGAATCTATTTTCTTAATGTTGTTTCATTTTCAATTATTTTTAATATAAATATAATTATGTATAAAAGGATACTAAGATGCATAATCAGTGATAACAAAATAACATGTATATACATTAATCCAAATAAGTTTCATTTTAGATGAACTGAAGTATATTGAACACTATACATACAATAACTGGTAGAAATAGTATGCATTAAGTGTTGGTATGTTCAGTGTAAAAAATCAAATACTACCATTAAAACAGAAGATAATGCTTCGTATATTTTAAAGGAACAGATTGTAGGAATTTTGTAATTAAAGTGAAATTCAAAAAAAAAGAAAATCCTTTGTCAATTTTATTTTGATGTAGTATATGCAATGTAAAGATTTATTAATAAAAATTAATGTAAGGAAAATTAGAGTGGTTTAAAAATAAATATAATAAGCTTTAGTATTTAATATGTAATTTTACAGGTATGATAAACAAATGTTATACAAAGGTTTATATTCTAATCTGTTTTGAAATTGATTGGACATGAAAAAATTGTATCGAGATATTTTACAAAAAAAAAATAGTTACATTGCCATTTTATATGTGTGTTTGTTTTTTATTCGACTACCTCTTCTATAAGTTGCATGATTTAAGTATTCTAATTTGTTTTATGAAAATTTCAGAAAGTTGACTGTATAGATATAAGATCTGAAATTTTAAAAATTCTTAGATATTTCATTTAATCTGGTTAGTTAGTCAGTTAGATCCTCCATTTGTTTCACTATATTTGTCCTTTTAGTATAGTGTTACATGTCATAGAGTCTAGAGTCTTTTATTTACTTAAAGTGTATTCATGTAATGTTAAAATTAAGTGTCAATAAATAATGCATATTAAAAATGAGTATGATTATTGAATAAAAACTGTCTGATAAGAATTTTTCTGCTTCATTATATGAGAAATTTTCATGAAAACAATTTAATTTGTTCTACTTTAAAATATTTTATTAAAAAAAAAAAAAAAAAAAAAAAAAAGCCTATTTTTAAGCATGTTTCTTAATTTATTTTGAAAAAGTCAAGTTCATTTTTTCTGAATGTTGGAGACAAGTATTTCTAAAAAAAATTCAAACCTTTGAAGGGTAATAATTACAAAGGAAGTCAAACTATAAAACATATCAAATGTTTGTTTATAATGAGATTATTTTAGATATCCCAAACCTTTAAATGATGTTAAAAAAACAATTTCATTTCCATCACAGAAGAATTATTAATCAAAAACTTTCATTATTAACCAACTATTATTTTATACACTCTGCTCTCAAAAATATAAATCTCTTGTTAAACATTAGAAATAGGTATGAAATTTTTAAATAAACAAAAAATATATCCATGTCATTGACAAATCTTATTATAAATTCATTTCCAAAATTATATTTACTTGCATTTCCCGTTTCTGAACGCCCATACCTTCATGAGAAATTATAGATAGTATTTCTAAATACATTAAATATTTGTAGCTGGTATTTACTAGGGAATCAGAGAATGAAAAAAGGTATAAACATTAACATTTTATATCTGCATGTTTCTACTAGAATTACACTATTTTATGGATTTATGAG
>BMAU01004102.1:0-16978 GCA_019973935.1 Trichonephila clavipes
AATCAGTGGCTGATTGATTGATTAAGTAAGTGTTGCTTTGATATTCTTTTAGTTTAATAAATATCAAAGCATTTAATTCTATGAAAATTTCAGTAAAAAATTTTCCACGGTAAACTCCTTTTTTTTAGAGTAAAGTTAATCGTCTAGGCACAGTACCATACACGAACCTTTTTTTTAAAACAGGGAAAGATGTTTTCTTCTAACAAACATGTAGACCAATTGATTCTCAAAGTGGTCTATGACGACCTGCAAGGGGTCCACGTCAGGAAAAAAATTTGGGGGTCTATGTGATATTGCCTCTCATTAAACTACATCGGAACTTTAATTTTAAAAGAAAATTTCGTCAAATGAAAATCAAATTTTGCTTATTTAGCAGACTTGTTTACTAAATTTAATGAGGTTCATTTGCCCTTACAAGGTGACAGCATAATTTTTTTAAAAACAGGAACCTTTTCAGCGTTTCTTTCCAGAGTTAAACTAAAGAATTATAATACTAGAGGTCTGGAATTTTCTCAAATTAACCCAGACAATCTGTCAGCACGTTTTAACCTTCGTTCAACATTTAACTGCCTTTAATTCAGATTTTGAAACCAGGTTTGAGAATGTTTTGCCTATGGTAATACCACAGTAAGCAATGAATTTATATGGTCGTATTAAAAAAATTTTTAACATGACAACAGGAACTGATTGTGATTTGCACCAATGAAGATTTTGAAATTTAGAAACGGATGCCAGCAATTTCGGCTATAAAAAGGCAAATCACAAGTTATTTGTCCGAATTTTGGATTATCGTGAGGAAGTTTTTAATTGTTTTTCCTAGTAAGAAGGAGTTTGGAGGAAAAGAAGGAGTTGCAAATCTTCAAAACAAAAAAAGAAACTGGACACTACTAACAGAGGAGATTTAAGGTTAAACCTGACAAAATTAATACTAAATGTTGAAAATTTGTTATTGTAGCGCCAGATTCATCCCTCTCATTAAAATCAATTGTGTTGTTTGGTTATTTAATTTAACAGTTATCTTATATATTAATATTAACTTTTGATTTAAGTAATTAACATCTGCTTTTTTTAAACTTTTAACTCTATACTTCATTAAATAAATTTAATTCTTTTAAAGTAGTAATAGTACTAGCTGCCAAAAAGACATTAAGTTCATAAATTGGCAAAAATTCAATATTAATTAAGCAGGGGTCTACCCCATACCGAAAAACATGGCAAGGGGTCTATTAGACAAAAAAAGTTTGGGAACCTCTGATGTAGACGAAAGCGTAGAGGTATAATCTCTAAGCAAAAAGTAAAAATTTAGTTGGTTTATGGAAGGGAGATTGAATCAAACAAGATCCATCCTTGTATATGCCACTGCCAAGCCATACCTTTGAAAGAAATCGGTTGTGGTAATCCCCGTATCAAAACTCCATGGGCCCCGTATCAAAACTGCTTCGGGGCCCATTTTTCAAAACGAAAGTCCTCTTAGTGGTACTGTAGTTGCTCATGTTGGGGCCACTGTAGCTTGGGGGCCCCGTATCATTGATACTGTAGTAGCTACGCCTCTGGTTATCACTGTACTGAACTGAACTTTCTCTACCTAATAATACATTATTTTCTAGGAACGTTGATGTTTTCTGATGATATTATCACTATAGGTTGAGCAGCGATGTTTTAAGGCATGGACCAACTAGACTCGGGCCTCAGAGGGACCTCTTCTCATTCTCGATTCGGTCTCAACAAGATCATAATTGGAATAATTTAGATCGTCAAATGTTACTCCCAGAAATATTCTCTAAAATTTGGGAATTTCGAGCTATCTACCAACTAGAAAACTGCATTTTTACGTTATGACTGTCATCCATGACTAGTCCTAGGCCTCCCACTATAACTTGTGACGCGATATTCTCACTAACAATCCTCTTGGGGAATTTTCGGTCCTCAAAAATTATTTTATTAGAATGCTTCCGCTGAAGAAGAGAACGTGAACATGCAAATTATAACTACTATATAAAGTGTAGGCTTACAAGTTAGAAGAAGAGAGATAGGGTAGGCTGCGAGTGGAGTAGTGATTAATCGAATTTAAAGTGTGACTCAGATATTTAGTAATTGATAAATTGTAATAATTAAGGTGAGGATCTGTCACTTAAACTTTAATCTAGATTAGATAGCTAGGAAGTCAGAGTACGTGAATCGAAGTAAGTGTTACAAGTAATTAGTCTTCTTATACCTCGCGTATCTCGTTAATTGTCTTCATATTGCTTAATTGGGTTCATCTCTTAGTTTTTATTGATAAAACCTGTATTGTGGTTTGTGCGGTAAATAAATTAAATGATTGTGAATATAGCTAGTCTTTTTCTTCCCTTTCTTCCACACTTTACGATGCGGAGGCAAGATTCTTACAAACTCATAACTCTTCTTTACTCTATAATTCATACTCCATAACTTATCATTACTCTATTAGAGTCGAAAGACCGAAGTCGGTTTGTGCATAGGTTTATGAGATTATGAGCTACGTACATTTGTTTGTTACAAGTTACCGTTTGTAGAAGTATTTGACAGCATATACCAGGGATGGCGAACCAAAGGCACGTGTGCCATTGATGGCACGTGACAAAATATTTTGGGCACGCCACCGATCAAAACGGTTTGCGTTTTAGTTCAAAATAACAAAGTTCAATAGGAAATATTACGAAAAAAACGCGAATGATTGGTTGCGGTGCATGAGATGGCGGGAAGCACACTCGTTTGTTATTGTCTTACAAACCTAATATAAGTCATTAGTCATTTAATCAGAAATCACACTAATGTTAATTTTATTTTAATTACACGTATAACAAAAATATTTACTACAATACGGTGCAAAAATGTATTTTTAGTAGTAAATAAAAGTTTTGAGTTGTTAGTATTTAGTTTTTAATTATTTTCCCAATAATCACTTCATAATTATTTGATGGCACGTCTATACCTCATTAAACATTTCTTCAGAAAAAAATGGCACGTGGATCCATAAAGGTTCGCCACCCCTGGCATATACTATATACTTTATATTTTAAGTTATCGTAGGTGCAGCAAACTTTCGCATATGGCCCATGGCCTCAAAAAGTCTTAAGATAGCATTGAGATTGAGCAGCTGCCCTGATTTAACGGATTGAAATGCATTGTGTATCAAACGAGAGTTGATATCAATGCAGTGGTGATATCAAACGTGATCAGTCTTCTCTATGTAAAGTTTTAATTTAATTAATTAAATTTGAGGTCGATCTGCTCTGTAAATCCCAACAGCCAAAGTAAGTGGAATACATTTATTCTTGTCACTTGACCGTGACTCAATACTACGATATCCGTCACCAATAGTCCTCGAGCTCCTTCAAAGTGCGACGTGAATTAAAATCAAATCAAATCATCGTTACCCGTGAGCAGCCAAGTCGGTAAAATTAGCCAAAATGCAGTTACAGGTACCCAGTTTGGGAATAAAGAGGTTGATTTTGGGTATATTAATATTGAGATGGAATTTGTCCTCGCTGTCGTAACGAAGATATTACAAAATAATACGCAGTGATATCTCCCATGAACTCCCAGGTATTGACCTATGTCAATGACATTGTAAAGTCTACAGACAGAAAAATTATATGAAACCTCAAAAAATCGGCTTATTGCTGATTTTTTTTCGTTTTGTACAAACCTTATAAAAGGTTTATTTTCAAACGCAGTACTGGAGCACGGCAAACTATCTCCCCTCTTAGGTAAGATGCGTCAATTGGCAAATGAAAAAAATCGGTGAGAATTTTTAAAAAACATTACAGATGCGAGCGCAGAGACTTCCTAAGAAAAAAACTTTAACTATATTATCAGTTTCAGGAAGAAATTTAGATAGGCAGGAACATGCACACACAAATCACCGATAAAATAGTTGAATTGGGACCCCATCTCTCATCAAGTAGCAGAGACTCGAATTATATTAGGACTGAGCATATGACAATTCGAGAGATGTAGGTTCAGATTAGAATTAATTGTCCCACGGGGTAGGAACCCTTCTAGTGACTGCAGAGATTCTACTGTTACTATTCATTCCGTAGACGTCGCTCTAAAACGCTTAATTCCCCCCATACTACTTATATTTATCGGAACCACAGTAGAGCTGGTGATATAACAAAAAATGCACCTTTCCTTGCAATTTTACAATTTAGAAGGAAAAAAATATTAACAAAAGCGCAAATGGTGCAGATATTCATATTCAACTTTAAAAGTCTCCTTTTTATCTACGATCTCGCATCTCTCGTTGCCATTACTTAATCCATAGTGACAGTGAAGTTTGTGTTCGTCGGTATACATCAGAAAATGTGTTTCGTCTCACCTTCTACTCTGACATTGTATTCTGCAAATAATTAATCCATAAAAACATAAGGTATCAAGATGTTAGCAATTAGGCTACATTTAATAAAGGAAGTTAAGTGGACATTCATAACGCGAGAGTGAGCAAACCCATAGTTGATGTGTATTTTTAAAAGCATTAGTCTATAAATTAGATCTGAAAAATTCTTTTATAAGGGACCCGTTAATAAATTTTTTCTAGTAAGTGTCCGACTATGGTCAATAAAGACAAATAAATGACCTTTACATTATATAATATTAAATTTTATGAAGTTTTAAATAAATATAAAAAATTATGTGTCCGTATCCTAAATGTCCTAAACCTAAACATAGGTTCACTTCATTCTTACTAATAGTCAACCAGTTTATTCGCGTCCCAGTCACTCAATCTAAAAGAATTAGTATCATCCGAAAAGAATTCCAAGATATGATGGAACTCTTGAATATTCAGACCCAGTAAATCTGTGATTGGTCTAATACTCTACATATGGTACCTGAGCCTAACGGAACTTTCCCCCATTGGGGATTACCATGCTTTATAAGATAAACTCGGAAAAATAAATGCTCTCTGACTTATTTGTTCGACTTCACACAGAATTTACATGACAAAAAGGTACGTCCAAAAATTGATTTAACATGGGCGTATCATCAAATCCCCATGAGAATATATCTAAAATGTCTCAGCAACTACTTTCGGTTTAATTTTTATACATGCCATTCGGATTATCCTGGGTTGCGCAAATGTTCCAGCGTTTTATGAATGAATTTTTTATGGATTTCGTTTTACCTTCACCTATACACTGGTGTGCAAAAATTAAGGACGAAGTCGAAAAATTAGCATATCAGCTGAACGAAGAGGCAGAGCGGACAGAAAGACCAATCAGGAGATTAAGTAAGGTGATGTACGGTAGCATATGCGCAGATATGCAGGTAGACGTAATGGGGGAGTGTCTGAGTAGTATAAAGCATGTTGTCGGTGTAAGATCAGTATTTTTGGCAAAGAGATTGCACGCCGTATAGCAGTTAAAATCACACCGAGTTGCTGCCTCAGCGAGAAATGGTGAATATTCAATCTGTTAGACGACATCTGGATGCTTTTACCCGAGGTCGAATCATTGGGAAATTGGAGGAAGGCCGCAGTGTGACAAGTGTGGCTGCAGAGTTCGGAATTGCTCACAGCATCGTTTCACGACCATTGTTATTTGGAAATAAGTTTTTGGCCAGATAATGATATTGTTAAATTTTATGTTTTGTGTACGCGCAGTTGTGTTAGCTTTGAGTTTGGTTTTGGCGAAGAGGAGAATTTTGATTTAGTATTGTTTGTTTTAGATATTGAGTTTGATAATTTTTTTTTGGTTTGAAAATGTTGACGATGATTAGGTGTAAATTTTTTTTTTGTTTTATTAATTGTTAAAGGAGTTAGATAAGTTGAGTTCAGGATTTTGTGGAATATTTGAGAAAGTTATTCGAAGGAGATAGAAAAAATTTTGAACTGATGAATTTGTTGAATAATTGGGAAAGTTTTTTTTTTATGGAGTTAGATAAGTTTGCGTTCGCAAGTATGTGGTTAATTCGAGAGTCAATTGATTTAGAAATGGAAAATTTAGTTGTAATAATTACACGGTATATTTGAGAAAGTTGTTTGATGTAGAGAAGGTAATTTGAGTTAAGGATTCTGTACGATTTCGAGTAATTAAGTTGATGAACATAGATAAGTTGAATTAATGATTGTGTGGTATATTTAAGAATGTTTTGAGATGAATCTAGGAAAGTTCGAGTTGAGGATTATGTGAGATTTTGTGTAAATAAGCTGATGAGCAAAGATGGGTTTTAGTTAATGGTATTGTGGAAAAGTCGATTAATTATTTGGAAGTTGCAGATAAGTTTAGTTAGTGTTATAGAATATTTGAGTTATTGATTCGTTGATTATCGATGAATTGAGTTGCGGTATTGTTGGAAATTCAGGATCTTTGTTTTTTTTTTAGTATATTTGTTGCATGTATAGTGAAACATAGTGAGTTTTTTTTTAATTAATTAGAATTGATACATTGTATTACATGGAATGTTAAAAAGTTATGTTGGTTAGTTAAGTGATATTTTTTGGGGGGGAATTGTGTTCAATTACGTGTAGCACTTGCAATAATTTTTTTGTTTGTTTTTTTTTGTTTTAGTTAAATTACTTGACTCTGTATGTGTCGCCTCATATGTCATGGGTTGCATTATCAATTTTATGTTTATATTTCTTTTTTTTCTGAAATTTTTTCAACTGCATTTGTGATTTCTGGAATTCATTTCTCAAATGGAAATTCGAATGTATTGAATGTGGAAGAAAATTTTTTTTTCCCTCTCAAATTTATTTTAAAAGTATTAATCGATATAGTTAATTTTTTTTACAATCGGATTTGCCAATTTTTTTTTAGTCTTAATTCTGCATTCTGTTTCTTGTGTTGGCGGTTGCCGGCGATCGTCCTATCGCAGGAAATGGGATGTTTTGTTTTTTGCCTTTGTACACATTGGGGGTGCATACTGATCACATGCGCACTCATGGTTTGCAATTCTAAATTTAAGTACAGTATTTTTTTTTTCTAATTTCAAATTGTAACCAATGCTCGTAGTGAATTTTTAAATTCCTTAGGCTACTCAGCATTCATTGAGGTTATAAAATTTTTTTTTCACCGTTTACACTATTCGCTTCAATTTATAGATTTTAATTTGCAAATCTGAATCAAATTACGTTTAATTTTTTTTAACTTTCAATTGTAACCAATGCTTGTAGTGAATTTTTTAAAAATTTGTTAGGCTATTAAGCATTCTTGGAGGTTATAATTTTTTTTTCACCTATGCACACCCATTGTTTCAATTTCTAATTTTTCAGTTTAAATTTTTTTTTACGAAAGATTGTTATCGATGCTCTTGGTGAACCACTGCAATTTCTTATGCTTTGAGTACTGTTGAGGGTTAAAATAGTAATTTTGTTTGGTGGTCTGGGGCATGCACTTCACATTAGTCGTGTCAGGATTTCGATGTTAAACGATTATGAGGTGTCTGTTTCTGGGTGCCATGTTTGTATTGATTTTATATGTTTTCACTAGTACTTATTTCTTATTTTGTTCGATGCGCATATGTGTGGTTATTGTGAGTAGCGAAGCTGTTATATATGCAATTTTTGAGTTTACTATGCGTTACTCGTCTTATTTTTTTTATTATTTAGTGGCACATGTTTCTTTGCGATTATTCGATTATTTCTATTTGTTATTTTATATATGTTGTCCTTGTGAATTGTTTGGTGACCCATATCCCATTCGGCAAATTTTTTTTTTCGTACATGAATTTAATTGTAGTTGTTAGTAGTTAATTTGTTTTTCTCTACCTTTTCGCAACGTTTAAGGAATTAGGGTTAAAATGTAATTTTCTTGTTGGTTTTTTTTTTTTGTGCAAAAATGGAATTTTTTAGACAATGCTTCTTGAAATTTTTTTTTATATTGAGTGATGGGAGGACGAGATGGGGACCTCGGGTATCTGAAAGCCCTGTGGAAGAGTGGAAAATTTGTTCTCCCTATTTTACATACTCTACTGATGCTGGCTCTCCTACGAGAGTGTTCGTGTTTTCTCTCTTTCAGGACATCAAGCCATGGTTTTTTCAGGTGCATTGGATCTAGTTGTATCACGAGATTAACCCCGTCGAGAGTCAGATTTCTGGATGTACCCCTTGCACCATGGGCAGAACCCCTACAAGATTCAAACAGCACCGGGTTACTACAAGACCGATGAACTGTTACGCTGTTTCAAGAAGATTACGACGCTCCAGACATTTTTTTTCTTTCTCTCCCATCAGGACGTGGACAGCCGTTCGTGAACTAGGAGTCTGTGAATCAGGAGTCCGTGAGTGCCTGTTGAAAGGAAGACGAGGTCTGTTGGAACTGATAATACATATTTTTTTTGCACTTTGATATGGACATTTTCCTCAATGAATTTTTGTGTTGGATGTGCTGACGCTATTGCATTTTGTATTTACATTTACTTCACTGAAATTTTTGTGTTTCTTTATTTCTAGTTTTGTTAATCTGAAAGAGGGGAGGTCGCCGGTCCCCAAAGTTACAACTGCAGTTTGTACATTTACCCTGTTTACAATCAGGAATTGGTTGTTGTCAGGATCAGGGTTCGATGCTCGATGTCACCAAATACCCTCCGAGTGCACACGGAGTACGTGCTCGTTAAATCAGTGGGTCCGTAGTCTTGTGGGCTTATTCATGAGCGCAGGAACTGGAGAATATTTTCCTCCCCTTCAGTTCACTTGCGGAAATTGTGGAGGTGGAGATAGAGGTCGTGTCGCCATCTATCGTCCCTTCGGGGAGTTTCACCGATCTTAAATCGCACTGTCACCTGTATGGTGCTCAAGGCCAACGACAGGCGTACCTCTTGCCCATGCCACGATGAATTTCGTGGGCCTCGTTCTGACTACGTCAGACAGGTGGCATTAGCCACAACAACCCTGTTTACAGGAAACGGATTTCTAAGGAATTTGGGGGTGCCCCAGGTCAACGGACTCTATGGCGGGCGAAGCTGTATCCCTGCACAGCTTGTTGTCCAATCGGAATTGTAAAATTTACCGCCAGAACTTTGAAGCGGATGATTTTCCGAGTGGTGCGGTCGACCTATTTAAGAGTTGGCGCGCGAATTCTCGGGGCTTTTACCCCCTCTTACGTCTGCCAGAAAAAACCTCCAGCCGGGAAACGCAATCGCTACCCGAGGTCACCACCTCCGTCGCTCTCTCCCTCTTTCAAAGCTAAGTAAAATTTTGTTATGCGTCACTTTGTACATTAACTCAAATTTAATCTAAGTGTTATTCAAAAAATAAATTAAGTGTTAATTTAAAGAACGGCCTTTTAATTTAGTGTACTGTTTTATTGTTTTTAAAGGATTTAGTGTTTAAACTTAAGCTATGATGCGATGCGACGTAAAGTGTAGAACCTGGGTAAATGGTAGTGAATTGATTAATCTTTAAAGTTAAACTAGCGTCGCATCAATACATTTAATCCTCTTTAAATAATGTATGTTTATATTATTAGTTGTATAAATTATAAAAATGTATATATAGACCTAATGAAGAACCTGCCTCTTCCATCTAGATAAGGGGTAATGCACACACACATTCATACATCATACTTAAAGGTGACGTGTAAAGTGGTGGTGAAAGCAATCAACTTTTTTCATTGAATATACTTTCCAATTAAAATCATAACTTTCAATTCAGTGTGTGATGCAAAGTTTTTTATATAGTGTATTATTTTTTTGTTTATTCTTTGCTTTGAACAGCTGTGTTCTTTCATTTCTTCTCTTTAGTGCACATTTTTTGAATTATTTTTCTGATTGGTGACATCTAAATATAATTTGCACAAACATCATTAACATCAATTTCCTACAATTGATCACAATGTTGAAAAGCTAATGTAAGTTAATTTAATAATAATGTAAGCAATTTTAATGTGAGTAAACTCCATGAAGTATGTTTAGGATACCTGAATACATAGATGCAACCATTATGTGAATTTAATAACTTCCAATAAGTTAATCTTGGAGTGAAAAATATTAGAAACGATCATTCTTGTTGAATAAAGGTGTTTTAAAAATGATGTGCGTTTCAGTTTTTAAATTTGGAAGAAAAAAAACAAAAGACAATTGAGCCAGAAACAATAACAGTATATTGAATTATGCAGACATGAAGAACAGCTTAGTAAGATCACACAGTTCTTTATTACAGAACCAACTCATAATGCTTGAAGTAGAAAGATTAACTTTGCTCTGAAATGTTCAGAATAAAGGAAAAGAACTAGACTGACAATGATTCTACCTTGATGTACAGTGAAATTTTAAATCCTCATTTTTGTAAAGGACAGAAAATATTTTAAAAATCTTTTCTGAACATTAAAGCTAGATATCAGGCTGGGAAAATTTTCTTATCTAATTTGTTTATTGAAAAATTATGTAAATATTTTTAATGTACATTAAATTTTTTTTTGCAAGATTATTGTAAAATATCCAAAGATTGTTGGTTTTCAGATTATAATCAAAATGTTAATATTTTGGCATCATGTTAAGAATTTACATATTTTCTTCTACAAACAGTACATATTTTCTTCATGTATTACTACTGATTAAACATTATTCGGTAAACTCCTAGAAGAGCCCCCACCCCCTTGGCGCCAAACCGGGAAAAGCGCCAAGCGAAAACGAAATGGCGCCAAGCAAACCCGACAACGGTGACAAGTAAATATAGCAGTATAAGATGGATGCGCAATGAAAATACATGTAAACAATACAGAAATTTAACATTTAAGATAAAAAAATATAACAACAGCACTTACTTTCTTATTGTTGATCCTTCCCAAGTGGAGGGTAAAGTGTAACAACTGCTTTTAAAAAATTCTGGAAAGTCTCGTCGCTGAGTGAGTGATCGCGAGAGCGCTGCCATAAATACTCAGCGAGGTAATGGTCGAACATGCCTTCTGCGTGGCTGGTGTGATTACGGAGAAAACGTTTTATTGGCGATTAACTTACTATTGGAAAACCACGAATTCTTTCTTATACTTCTGCAAACATCATGCGTATTCACACCTTTTTTTCGACATCTCCATTCAAATCCATCCAAAACAACACTCTTTCGTTCATTTAATCCCATTTGCTCATTACATTTAGGACATTCATAACTTGAAGCAATTAATCCTTCTTTCATACACCATTCAATCAATTCTTTCTTGCCTCTAGCATTCAATAACGTAAAAAATTCTAACGTGTATTCACTTACAAGCGCAGCCATACTTTCAACCCGGTGCCCAACAACAAAATGAAATTTGAAATGTGCGCCCACAAATGACGAAAATTCTAGAAAAAGTTAGGGTTGCCATATGTTGTATTTAAAAGCAAGGTTACCATGACGGCGCAATTATCGCCAACCAAAGTAATTCGCGACAAGGGTGGGGGCTCTCCTAGGAGTGAACCCATTATTCTTAAAAAATAATTAAAAATTATTTTTAGAACGAAACTGAACATTTGGAAATGGAAATCAAGTATTTTACCACCACGGAATGCAATACTTTAAGAAATATTTTATAAACAAATTAGTTTTCTTCCATTAAAATAAATTTTTTTCCTTTTTTCAAAACTAGTTTGAATCAAGATTTCCCAACGATTACAAGGGGGTTATTGGCAATGGATCTCTAAAATTGTAAGATCTGATTAAATCATGTGAAGAATGGCATCTTATTCTCCTAACTTTCAAGTTGGTTTCGAAGACCAATTCGATTAATTCTGAGAACTCTGCACTGTTCAACATAATACTCTGCACTGTTCAACAAAATACTCTGCAGTGAACTTGCAACTTAATGGTTACTGCTTTTTCAAACAGGCTACTTCAGTCCCTTAAAATGCTTTTTGTGAAAGCATGCCTTAACTATTTATACTTTATTTCAATCAACTTCTGTTTCAGACAAAGAAAATTCCAGAAATGTGTATGTAAATTTTACATAAAATTTTCAAAATTTACATTATTTGTATAGTATTAAAATTTTAAAATTATGCAGTGTTTCCTCAGGTTTAAATGTATTTATTTATACATTTACTAATGGAGGTCATGTAACACATCTGAGAATGCCCCCCTCCAGAAAAGATGGTTTAAAATGTATAGTTAAAAGGTCCCTTAATGAATGCTCATGTCACATGAAACAGATACAGAGTATTAAAGTAAATTAAATGAATTTAGGATATATGAAATAAAGAAAAAAATTGTCTTTACTTTTAAAGTGCATTTATTAATATACTTTGGAATAATAAATCAATAAGAATTAATAAATGGGATTCATTTTAAGAGAATTTTCAAGTTATTGCACCTTTCCTATCAATCAAAAAATTTACCCAGCTTGCTTTTATATTTACTAAGCGTTAACCAATCATTTATGGAGAGTTATATCTTTACAAATCATTCTTGCAGACTATTACGCCTTTATAACGTTGCATGAAGAAAAATGTTGCATATATTTTCTTATTACAAATTGCAGTTAATACTCAAATTTTAAAACATAACATTGAGTACAACACAAACATGTACAACATTAAATAAATCATTTATGTCTAGCAGCAGATTTTAAGAAATTTATGAAGATCTTCCTAAATATTTAAGCATTATTTAAAATACCTTTGAACATAATTTATTTGCAGGGGAAAAAAAAAGAGTTGTAGATTAAGGCTTTGCCTACTAATACTGTAACACATTTGTCGACAAATTTGAAAGAACTCGAGGGGGGAGCAATTTAAAGTGAAAAAAATTCTTCCAATTACTTTCATTCACGTTTCATAAAACTGTTACATGAATCTCTACCCACAATGAAATATCAATAAATATTAAAATAACTTGTAGAATTATTAAATGGGAATAAAAACAAATTAGGAAACTAAACAATATTTATTCAAAATGGTTTATTTGGAAACCAAAATAACAAAAAATATTACAATTCAACTATTAGCTAGTAATAGCTGAACAGTAAAGAAAATAACAATGTGGAATACATAATGAAATGAATGAAGACATTCATAACATGTGGCTGTTTGCAGGATAACACAATCACACATTTTATACTTTCAGTTTTACAACTTACAATATGTTTCTAAAATAATCATTTTCTATTTTTAAAAATTATCTTTGTAATACCAAGAAAAACAATTATTTCTAGTGTGGTTTTAAACTGAATCTTATATTAAACAAAATAAATTTATAAGGTCTACTAATGGCAATAAAGTAATGGGATCCATGTCAAAGTTAACAAAGGAATCAAGCACTGAAAATTTACACTACATATTAAAAAATCTGATGAACAATATTAAAATAAAAAGAAATCATGAAATATACTTAAGCTATACAAACATCCAATTAACATGAAATGTATTGCCAATCCTCTTCTAGATGATACAAGTCATGACATCACATCCTGACTTAGTGGCAAATCTTCTAAGTATGTTAACCAAAATATTCTTCAGAAACAGTGCTTGAAAGGTGACAAATCATACAGTGAAATTAATAAAGTTTTGCCCAATATTCATGAGTTATTTTATAAACCTTTGAGCTAGTAATATTTTTAAATAAAAAAATGATTATTGTCTAAACCTTAACCTTGTAATAATGTTACCAGATTTGTCAACAAATTGTAAACTTTTTGAACAAAAAAGTTTTAAGTGAAAACAAATATTTCTATTAGCCACTGTAGTTCACGTTTGATATACGAGTTCACACGCACAATAAAGTATAAACAATTATTGAAGTAAATTGTAGAATTACTATATGGGTATAATAATACTAAAAATAGGAAACAAAAATGATTACTCAAGACAAAATAATAATATCACAATAGCAGTTAGCTAGTAATAGTTTAACAGTACTGAAAATAATAGTATGGAATATACAATGCGATGAATGAAGACATTTTTAATATGCCTGTTAACAGTATAACACTTTCAATTTTATATTTTATGCCTTTAAGCAATCATTTTCTTTTTTTTTTAAAGAAAGAAATTATTTTTAAAATGTCAAGAAAAATAATTATTTGTAGTATGTTTTTAAATCCAATTTGATATTCCAACAGAAGTCAAATTTATAAAATTTATTGATGTCAACACATATCTAAAGCAAGTAATGGGGTTCATGTTAAAGTTAAAGATGGAATTAAACATTGAGAAAAGAAAATTTAATATACACTACATATTTTAAAAAATTTGATCACTAGTATTAACTTAAAAATAAAAACATTGAAATATATACCAAAGCTTTAAAACATCCTGTAAACACAAAATGAATTACCAATCCTCTTCTATTCCCCATAACTTTTCCAAATCTATATCATCTCGTCTTGGTGGCAGATTTTCACGTTTATCAGAATATTTTTTTACTCCCCATATCCTTTCCGAATAATTTCTACCAGCCTGTCTTTGTGGCACATCTCCAATACGTGGAAAATTTTCAAAATATTCTTCCTCATAAACAGTTTTGGCAGGTACTGATTCATTCCTTCTACGATCTTGGAAACAATCAACCCCGGCACCATCAAATATATTGTAATCAATCCTTTCAACCCTTTTAAAAGTACGAGCAGCCTTCAAAGTATCAAGGATTTCTTTTTCTTCAGCAGTAAGATGCCTCTGAAACATACAATTGTGGAAATTTAAGGTATAAAAGAATACATTATATTGAGAATGATTTACTTTCAGCCATTTTAGTCTTCATGAATAACAAAGTATGGAAATTTAAAAAAATGATTATAGTTTTATAATTAGATTAAGTTAGGTGGATGTCAGTTAAGTATAAAAATGGACACATGGTATTGCCTTAAAAATTACATTTTACATTAACTATAAACTAAACTCAGTGGCGCAGCAGCCCATGAGGACCAAGGCCTACTGTACCCATCTCAATTTTCATGACTGTCGGCATTGAGGTGCAGAAGCATGACGTTCCGGTCAGGTGGTCAGTTTGATGCAAAACCCCCAGTGTTTAGTTCCTAAGCAAGCTTGGTACTCATTTGTTGACCTTGCCTAGCCAATGGTTTGAACACCAGGCCTGCGGCATTGAAGCAGGATTTGCTACCATTTAGCTACTGGGTTTCAATGCACACACACACACACAATAACTCTACATAACCGTTTTCATAAAACAATCACCTTTCAGATAAAATTAGTCAATATTTTTTTATGCTGTTAGTTATCCATATATAATCTCCCCCATAATTAAGTACATGATAAACATAAGCTGGAATAATGATTCAAACAAGCAAAACATCAATGTGCAGTGTTCGAATTTTGCTATATTAAAAATTTTTTTTATCTTTTATTAAATTTCTCAAGTGTGAAATGAAATTTTAACCACCAAAATGTGTTTAATAAGAAACAATACTAAAAATAAACTTTAAAAAATACTGAATTTTTTTTTCAAAAATTTTCTAATGTTTTGAATTATTTCTATATATGCATTGATTATTCAGAGATTTAACAAAAATTCGTCTGCAAGATGAGGAAGCTTTAAAACTATCATAAGTATTTCTCTGACATAACAAAATTCTTTGTCATTTTTGGTTCAGAAATTGCAATATATATACTGCCTTTCTTCATAACTTTAGTAGTTTTTTAAAGCTTTTTGAAAAAAAAAAAGCTTTCCCTCTTCATATTATATTAAATATTAACATATTTTAGATTACACACACACATACTAATTTATATTACATATATAGTTTTACAGAAAATGACTGGGAATGCATTTTGAAAGAGATTATAATGTGCAATCTCAATGTGCTTTTACAGAAGCATTGATTATTTTAATGCGCTTACATGTATTCTGAACTTTAGGAGACACTAAAATGAACATATTTCCATCCCGTTATGTTTTGAAATAAAAAATCTACAATACATAAAAACACATTTTAAATTTGTGAAAACAAATTTTACCAAATAAGCATTGATATAATTTTATTCTAAAACTATACCTGCAGGTTAAATTGAAATTTTCTGTAAAATTGAACAAAGAGTCAATAGTATGTTTACAAATGCTTACTTGGGCTTGTGAAAAAGACTGCATGCCCCTATGTCAGTGTTTTGAATAGTACAAAAGATTTACTGAAAGTTGTGAGGAAAGTGAAAAATGATAGATGTGCTGGACAACAGGCAGCTTCAAGAATTGATGAAAATTGACTAGTGTTTGAGTAAACCTTCAATTAAGTGTCTAAATGATAAATGAAACTATTAACATTAACAAAGGCACTGTGTGGAACATTATACAGGAGGATCTCAACATGAAAAAGGTTTGTGTCTCAAATGGTTCTGCATCAAGATAGTACTATTCACTTGACTTACAACCCTGTGACACATTTTGCTTTCACCAAAAAAAAAATATATGTGTTGTTTGAATCATTGTTGGGGAAAAGAAATATTACTTCTATTAAAACAGCAATCAGAAAATGAGTTACAATACATTTCTAAAGAGCAAAAATTAGAATAGATTAATATGTGAATGCTAATGGGGGATTACATTGAAGGAGACAAACAATAGTTTCCCCATGAATCTCTTTTTGTTTTAGACAGCTCTGATATTGTATAAGACAGATCTTGAGTATAAAAAATATTTCCCAAAATTCATAATGAATATCATAGGGAAATAAATAAAAAGTAAATACCCTCATGTTGTAAATAAAAGTTAAAATCCCATTTTTAGCAATAGATTAAAAAAATGCATGTAAATTGGAAGAAAGTAAAGGCAAGATAAGCATCTACTGCCTGTTAAACATTTAAAAGAGTATCTTCTTAAAGTAAAATATAAATCTTCAAAATATTCACATTGGGGGGAGGTGTATTCTTTTAGAATTATTTTTAAGTCTTGGAAACATTTGTTAAAATCCACAATGCAACTGCCAAATATCAATTCAAGAATACATATATCTTGGAGATCAGTATTTTAATCTATTACCATTTTTTTTTTCTCTTTCCAAGTTGCTTTCAGCATAACTTAATGGATGTAAATTCTATAGCAGAGGTGGAGAACTCGCAGCCTTCATAAAAGCTAGCACTGGTATTAATATCTAATTGT
>BMAU01004103.1:0-35286 GCA_019973935.1 Trichonephila clavipes
AAGTGTTTATTTCCTTCTGATTTCCATTAGTAATGCTGTATTTAACTGCTATTTTGATAAATGTTTTTGTTATTGCTTAATAAATAAATTTGTGAATGAAAAATAATTCCACGTCATAGAATGTATGCTGTTGAAAATGTATTAATTATTTATTTTTATTTTATTACATATTTTAAACTTTAAATTTCAGATAGCAACATTAGTAACAAAATTGTATTATTCTTTTTCATTTACTCTTTAGTATTTTGCGAGTGGCAACACCGTTGTTCTATTTGATTGTTTATATCCCCTTCAACCTTTCAATCAATCAATCAATCAAAGTTTCGTTTTTGAACGGTGATATTCGAAACTATTTATCTCTTTTAATTCTAATTGCTAGCCACTATTGCTGCTGTTTTAATTAAGAGGACATGGTACGATTTAAGCAAAAATTTTTAATTTAAGGATTTTCAAAACTTTTTTGGTTGCCTCCTATGTGTCTATACTATGTTAAACATATTTTGTGCTCAAAATTTTTAAAAAGTTAGCCATTGAATTTTTTAAGGGAAAAAGTTTAAATTTGTGAAGTGATTTTAAAATGCTACTTCTCCTTCAATTTACGTACACGCATTTTACGTCCAACTATGTATAACAAACAATATGGGTTTTGCGATAACACGATTGGTATTTGTACAATAAGAATCCTTACTGAAAATTCCTTAAAAATTTTTAATTCTAAATTCAACTATTTTAAAAATGAAGACAACCGACTACATGTACTATATTAACAATAGGTAAAAATTTTTCAGGCACCTTTCATTTTAAATGACAAAGTAGTTATTTTTACCTTTCTGAGATAAGTAAGTTTAAGGTTTGATATGTCATAGGGATGTGAACAAATATGAATGTAAAAGCTATCATAATTCTGAGTTTTTCAAGTTTAGAGTTTTCAAATTGTGTGAGGCCATAGAAAAGTATATAAAGAATAATATAGGCTAGAGAAATTACTAGGTTTGATTCTTTGATCGATTTTTGTCAATTGAATCACACTGTGTCCTCTTAAAACTACTTCGATTTAGAAGTGTGGAAAAGGTGATTTGGTGTCATAGTATTTTTGAAAGCTCAGAAAATTAGTTTAGATTTTCTTTTGGAAGCTTTAACATTTTTTGGTGCCCGAACAGGGACATTTTGGGATAAATTAAGATGTTTCAAGCAATAAAAGGTTTCAAGAAAGAAAATTTGAAATATGTTGCTGCTGAAATTGGAAAAGAAATATCGAATATCACAATTGCGGGATTGAAGGATCTTATTTTAAATGGTAATGAATGCAAAAAAGATCCAGAATTCGTTCAAGAATTTTTAAATGTTGTGAGAAGGAACGAAAATTGCAAGAAGCAGAAAAGTATATACAAGAACTTGAAATAAGAAAACTTGAAGCTGAAAAGAAATAGAGTTAGCGAGAATACAATTTCAAAATAGAGGTTAGTCATTTTCTTCTAATTCTACTGCTGGTTTAAATAATTCTTCGTTGCCTAGATTGGAATTTAAACAATTTGGTGATAATATTAAAGATTGGCTTCCATTTTGGAGTCAATTTGAACAGATTCATAAAGATGAGGATATTGCACCCGAAGACAAATTCCAATAATTAGTTCAGGCAACAGTTTCTGGTTCAAGCACAAAGGAAAAGATTGAAAGTTTTCCGCAAGTATCAAAAATCTATTGAGAGCTTACAATCGCGCTTTTGGTAGGGAAGATATTTTCGTTTTAGTCTATATGTAAGAGAATTGCTAGAATTAATCATTTCTGTAGAAACTAAGGAAAAGTTCCCTTTAACTTCTTTGAATGATTAGCTTAAGCCTCATTTACGTGCATTGTAAACATTAGGTGTAACCACAGATAAAAGTGCGTCTATATTGTACTCTACAGATAAATCTTGCTTCTCAGCTGATTTTTTAAAGGCTTGGAATGAAGTAATATTTTCAACACTAACACTGAAGCGAAAAAAAAATGTTAAATTTAATGCAATTTTTGAAAAAGAAAGTTAAAGAAGAGAGGATATTTTGGGCGTTTGCCGGTATTGGATTAGGAAAGAACCAAGAGTATTAATCCTTGAAAAAGAAGCATTTTATCTCGAAAATTTTAATAAAGTACCTACAGCAATGGGTTTATTAACGAGTACTTCCAATAGTGATGTGAAGAAAGCTTGCATTTTTTGTGAAGGAAAACATTCAGCTTTAGATTGCTTTACAGCTCAGAAAATGACGTTATTAGGAAAACATAAAATAGTTAAAGAAAAAAGATGTTGTTTCGTATGTATATCTACATTTCAGGCGGTTAAAAAATGCCTTGCAGTTTTAAAACGTCTGATATGCTCTAAAACATTTTCCTTTGATGTGTGATGTGCTTGATTCACACACACACAAAAAAATGTCGGTAGAGAAAAAGGAGAAACCCGCAGAAAATGATGTTAATTTGACCAATTTTAATAAAGAGTTGAAGGATATTTCTTAAAACTCTCTGAAAGCTTAACTCATATCTGACACTAAACAGAAAATTTGTGAGGTTGAATTTTTGATTATGAATCTCATAAGCCTTATATTTTGAAAAGTTTAGTTCGAGATGAATTATACATCTCTTCGCTCTAAAAAACTGATGCATTCTCTTTTTGGTGATGTTATCACTAACGAGTTCAAGCATGATTCTCATTGGAGCTGACGTCATGGGGAAAATGTTTACTAGCAGAAGAAAAGTCTTATCGTCAGGTTTTTTGGCTGTAGAAACTTATTTAGGATGGACCTTAATGGGTAAGGTACCACAGGAAGAACCTTCAGAAGAAAATTTGGTTATGTTATAATTGTAAATGAAGCTGAAATCTCTAAACTTTGGAAACTGGATTTGATCGGAATAACTGATCCTGTTGCGAAAAAATTCAAGTATGAAATAGATCTTCAGACCCAGAAGCATTTTTTGGAAACAATTACAATTAATGGTCGATATTAAGTTTGCTTGCCGTGGTTTGACGATAAGTCATTTTTGCCCGATAACTTTGGCGAAGAAAAGGCTCAACTTCAAAACTTTTAGCTATGAATATGTATGAAAATGTTATTCAAAGCTGGTTAACTGAAGGCATAATAGAAGCTCCAAAGAACGAAGTAAGCTGTTATGGTAATTATTTACATCACCGTGCAGTGATACAATTAAGTGGCAGCACTTCTCCCATTTGTCTGGTGTTTGATGCTTCAGCTAGGTTAGCAAATTATCCATCTTTAAATCGGAGCTTGGCATGTGGTAATAATCTTATTGAGCTTATACCGAATATTCTTCAATTCAGAGAGAGAGAGAGAGAGAATTTGGTGTGTTATAGCAGACATTAGAAAGGCTTTCTTGCAAAAAAATATTCGTAAGGAGGACAGAGATTTCATACGTTTGTTGTTTGTGGAAAAAGATAGATGAAAAGAAACTAAGAGTTTTTTGACACACAAGAGTTGTTTTTGGAGTGTGAAATGCAGTCCTTTACTTTTGGCTTCAGTTATTGAGTACCATATTAAAAAATGTGAATTTGAAGAATCTTTCAAGGAAAGACTTGAAAAGTCTCTACGTTGACAATGTTGTTACTAGTTTCGACTCTAAAAATTAATTAAATGAGTTCATTGTCAATTGCTGTGTTGTATGTAAAAGATATACTTCAAAGAACTTAGAAGTAATAAGTCCTTCACTTCCAGAAAATAGAGTAAAAGATACTGCGATGTTTCAGATAACTGGAGTTGATATGGCTGGACCCCTATTTCTTAAATAAAACAAGAAAAGCTGGGTTTTAATTTTTACTTGCGCAGTGTACAGAGCAGTACATTTCGAATTTGTTACTGCTGCATCGACGGATGTGTTCTTAAGGTATCCGACTACTTGCGACAACTTTTTTTTGAAAAAATGGAGATATGGAGATTTTTTTGTGATTTTTAGATTTATTTGGTATATTTTAAGAAAAAAATCCTAAAATTAAAAAAAGAAATTTTTTTTATTAGTATGAAAATTGGGAAAAACTGGTTAAATTTTACAAAAAATTACATAAACGGGGCCCGCTCTGTAAAAAAATTTTATGAACAAATCCTCAATTTTTCAATTTTGATGTGTTACTTTGTTATTCCTGTTTGAAGTGACCTTCACGATAAGAGATATTTTAATTTTTACAAAAAATAGAGCACTTTATCTTAGTTATTATACGAAATTGCTTAAAAAAACGGTAGTTATATTCACATAAGGGACTGTAAATTTTGTAATAATGCAGTGATTTAAAAATCTGAAGATCAAAACAATTCTACTATTATACAGAACATACACAAGAAATTTCAGTAAATTATTTTCAAAACTTTTTGAGCAATCACGGTCCCCGTTTGAACATTTTCTGAAAAAAAAACACATTTTGAGTAAAACACATTTTAAAGTTTGAAATACTTTTTCTAAATATTAATACTTACATACAGGTTTAAAATTCTCCACATTTATACGTGACACCTTCCTTTTTCTCAGATAATGCACAGTTCCTTTTTTTAAGTCCTCTGAGTTTTTCTCTTGTTTTTTGTAGTTGGCAATGAATGTCTCTCCGAGTCGACAATTCTTTCGTCATCAACCTTTGAAAATCCCTTCAGAATGAAATAACCCATTGGGATGTGTAAATATTCCAACACGGAAAGAATCCCTTTAGATCCATCATTGAACTGTAATACAGCCAAGAATGCACCAAATTGTAATGTCAGAAGTTCAACAAAAGTTTCTTTTGGGATTATGCTCCACAAAACACCATTAAAACTTTCATTGGCATTTTGGGTCTTTCCGTGTAAACATTTTTCAAGAAGTGATTGGTCACATAAATCCATATAGGTGGTTTTCACTGTGTTCAATATAGAATTTGGTAAGCCAGCTGTTCTATGTTTATACAGTTTTCCTTCTTGCTTGGCCTTTTGGTATTTACACCATGTATCGGATCCAGAAGGGCATTGTCCATGCATGGGTTTTTGTCGGTGGAGCAACAATGAAAAAATGCAGCAATGACTGCAGTCTGCATGTTAGACAAATTGCCGACATTACTCCGAATTGCAATTCCAAAATAATTTTGAAGTGTGTCGATGAATTTGTCGGTCAATTTACCTTTTCCGCCTAAGCCTTTTGTTGATTTTTTCAGCTTTCGTAAACGAGAGCCAACTCTCTTCTGCACATGTCCTATGCACTCATATTTAACTACGCTATCATAACCATAAATATCTTTCACATTATTGAACGCCTTTGAATCCCCATCTCCGTAATAAGACGTATATCGAAGACTGCGGTTTGCTTCAGACCTTTCAAAAATCCTATAAACACCGACAGTTTCCATATTAGACGCTGATCCTTTGTGATTTTTACAAAAATGTGACACTACGCATTTTTGGAGAATCCCGATGTTTTTCGGTTTTCGTACACACTCGGCAATATTGACTGAGCACTTCAATGTCTAATATTTTTCCAGAGTCCACAGAAATTGTCGAAACACATCCATTCAATGAAAGAGTAGCCACGTTTTTGCCATGTACCATCTACACTAACGCCACACTCATTTGAACATTCTGCAATGGATTTTGCTGACTCCAACATAGAATTGTTTGCAGCTTGTGACGCAGCATGCAGCAACTTAATTTCATGTTGTCTGTATGTACATTTTGACGGATAAGGAATATTCAGCATACTGAACAGTTTCTTTCCAGCTGAAAATCCTTTGCCAATAATTCTCATTCCAAAGACAAAAAGAAGGTTTATAATATTTAAATTATTCACCTTTGATGTGGAAGTGAATCCTTTTGTGAATGAACAGTTCTTACACTTGAGACATAAATTTGACTGCAAACCAAGTCTTGAGTCTTCAATCAAGTACAGTTCTTGATTGTAACAAACAGGACAAGAAAAGAATAGAGAATATTGACATCAGTATTTCGATGTCGAAAATCTTATTACCAGAAAGAGTTTCGGAATCAACATTAAATAAAGTGTCACTTAATCCTCTTCCCAATTTTTCAGAACTAATACTTCCTTCACTAACTTTTTTTTTTTTTTGAGCAGTGCGGAAATTCCCATGAAACTTTCGCTTCTTCTGACGTCTCTTTCGTTCATGTCCCATGGCAGAAAATTAAAGAATACTAAATAAGTAATTTTATAAAATATGAAAATCAAAATGAACTTATTTCAGTAAAAACTAGAATGAAAAAAAGTTAGCAGTAATATCAAACGTTAAGTAAATAAACACATATCCTGAAATTGCCAGATGTGAAAACTTATTTTATAAAGAAAAATAAGTGAGGCTTTTTAATAGCGTTTAAACAAAATATTAAAATATACTTTAGTTCAAAATATATTTTTCAAAAAGTGGAAAGAAACCGAAAAAAACCTTCAGTTTTGATTTCAGAATCCCACTTCCGGTCGGCAGTTACCAACCGGAAGTGTCATCTGCTTTTACTAAAACTGTTGTAACTTTTGTTCTAATGAACGGAAAATAAAAAACTTGGTAATTTTATAAAGCTAATAAGTTGGTCTACAAAATAGAATCATAAAAAAAATTTGTCAATTCTTGACCAAATCCCCGATTTTAGGGTAGTCGGATACCTTAATGATATTTAGATTTGCTCGCAGAGGATGATGTGCCTCTGTATACTGTGATAATTGTATCAATTTTGTGGGAGCAGCCAAGTATTTAAAACAGCTAAACTGGAGTCAGACACAAAAATATGGAGCTGTCAACTCTTTTGAATGGAAATTTAATCCCTCTACTGCTGCTTGGTGGTGGCGGATGGTGAAAGAGATTAATTAGAATTTTGAAGGATCTTTTGAAGAAAGTTGTAGGACATACACGTTTTAATTATGAGGAAATGACAACAGTTTTGACAGTTTGCGGCGTATAATCAACTCATGAAGGAAGCTGTAGAACCAATTTCTTCATCGATTTCTATGCAAGATATTCATGAGTGCAATCTCACAGATTTAGATGCTGTCCGGAAAATTTATTTTTGCAAGAGACTTAAGTACAGACAAGCAGTGCGTAAAGATTTAAGAAAACGTTTCAGATCCGACTATCTAGGTGCCCTCATTCAACAAAGAAATAAAAAATCAAGGAACTTTACGGTTTCTGTTCGTGAAATTGTTACGATGGGAGCAGATAATAAAAAGAGAATATTATATGGCTTTTAGTTCGCATAACTGAAATCATACCTGGTAAAGATGTGTGTGGACAAGTATACAACTTGTTAGAGTGTAAACTTCTTAGCAGGAATTTCTGCGCCTGATTCAAAGGATATATACCCGTTAGAGATATCCTCTGATAACTTGTCCGTTCCGATGTTAAGCGATGATTTGAAAAAGCAAAATGACATCTCCAAAACTTTGGATTGTGCTGCTGCTACAAGGTGAAATTTAGTAGATCCAGAAGAATTAAAGCGCCAAAAAGATTGAACTAGTAATCCGTATGGATTAACTGTATAAAATTTTACATTCATGTATATTCTTATTTTTACATTTGAGTTTCTAAAAATTTGTAAAGCGATGCCATCATTTGAACCCCTTAATTGAATTTAACTAGAAGTTTCATGTTTTGATTATTATTCATCATCAAAAGGTGGGAGGATGTTGAAAATATATTATTTATTTTATTTTTAATTTTATGTTACAAACTTTTAATTTCAGATTGCAACGTTAGTAATAAAATTATATTATTCTTTTTCAATTACTCTTTAGTACTTAGCGAATGGCAACACTGGTTTTCTGTTCAACTGTTTATGTTTAGAATAAATGTTAGAAAAAAAAATTTTTTTTTTGATCGGTAAGCTTCGAAATTATTTATATTTTTTATTTCAAATTTCTAGCCGCTGTTGCACGAGTTTTAGTTAAAACTACTTCAATTTAGAAGTGTGGAAAAAGTAATTTGGTGTCCTTATAATATTTTTGAAAGCTGAGAAAATTAGTTAAGAATTTTTTTTCTTTCTTGGAAGCTTTAACAGAAGGCATTCCTTAACGTGCAGCCTCAAACGAGCTACGCTAGTAGCTACTGTCTTTCATCGTGTATATATTTTTGATGAAAGTGCGATTTTTGCTTACAATTAGAATATCCTTTTTTTTTAAATATAAACAAAATGTTTTCTTTTGATAAAGGGAAGAGACAACTCAACGAAGTTACTTTTTTCCCGTTTTATTTGTGGCTAAATGTGATTATTTTTGTTTGAACTTGTTGACAATGAATTGCTAATTTATTTAACCAGATTTTCTGTTCGATCTGAGTTCTACAATGAATAGTTTTTTTTAGAGAATTTTTTACTAACGACAAAATATGTGAAGATCTAAAAATTTTTTTTTTAAAAAACGTGTCCATTGGATACGCATGCATGGTGCTAGTTTCAAAAGACAGAAGTTGAATGCAACGAAAAGCACCATGATCATTAAACACATACACACGGGTCATAATGAATGAAATTATGCTATTTTTTAAAGATCTAGCTGATAATATTTAAATTATATATCTACATGGAAAGACTCAGAACCTCAATGAGTTAGTTAATATTATAATATGGTCAGTGATTCTAAAATCTACATTTATGGAGGTAAAAACTCTAAAATTAGGGATAAATATGGCTATTGCACAATTTAATATGGGTTATGGAGCAAAATTAATATTCTTAAAACATTGCGGCATTAAACCAGGCTATAACTGTGTATCATGCTCTAAACAATTAGATGCACGTAGGATTCGTGTAGCACAACGAAAGCTTCTTGAGATATAAAAAAAAAATGCTAGAATGTTAAAAATCAGCTTTTTTCTCAAAATGTGATGTTTTCACTTTACTCGCATGTACCTTTTTTTCAAAACCTAATAACTGTATAATCCTAAAATATTCAGTGAGCATACGATTAACATGTTTGGATTTTTTAATGGAGGGAATAATATATGTATAGAACACTTTTTTCAGTAAGATCTTTTTAAACAATTTTAGGGAAAAAAAGTGGACGATTTTTTTAAAAATTCATAATTATATTAATTTTTAACAAAAAGACAAGGCCCTGCAATAATGCTTTATTAAAAGTACACATAACCTACTGTAAAAATTTCATCCATGAGAAGTAAGTAGTTTCTGAGTGAGTGAGTGAATATTAACGTCGCACAGAGGGCAGTTTTCCCAATCTGGCGCACGGAAAGTATTTTATGGCTTTAAAGTCTTCATAATGATCTAAAATCATAGTAATTAATGTAAATTGGATGTTCTTTTCTGTTTTTACTAACAAACAAGGTTGATAGGGTCTTAACTAATTGATGTCAACTTTGAATTTGATTAAGAATAAATGATTGCTAAGTGGAACTAGACTTTGAGCAAGGATCTCTAAGGATATTAACAGTGTGACGTCTTGGATTGTTGTGAACTCCCATCCTTCGATTCACGACAGTTTTATGACTTCCACCAGATGTTCAATGACAAGTGCAACGTATTCGACTGACTTATTTAAATCCACTTATCATAAAAAAGAATTGTAAAATTTTAAAATAATAAACTAGCATACTTGTATGGTGATAATATAAATGAAAAATGAAAGGTCCCTATTTCTGACCATAATCTAACAATTGTAAAAAATACAAACATACCTCAAAGCTAATTCTGTTGTCGACAACACTAAAAACCATAGAAAATCATCATATAGAGAAAGAATTTTGTTTTAGATTTATTATATTGAAAGCCTTATTATGCTAAAAATTGTACACGAATTAAAAGTAAAATGCAAATAATTCTCTGAATTTATAGTTTAAAATCCTTTAGTATTTTATACGTAAAACATATAAAAAATGAATTACATCTTTGTATTTGCTTAATTTAAGACCCTGACATTACAATAGTAATTGAGTTGAAATTTCATATTTGGAACAAATCTCTAAAAGGAAGCGGACACCTATTTCGGATTTTAGTTCCGAGAGAGATGACCCTATAAGATAAAATGAAGCCATGGTAAAGAGAATATAAAAATAAGGGGTGGGATTGGTCGCACGTTTCGCACGCGTCGACTGAGAGAATGAGAATTGTGCCAACCGTGTCATATTTCCCGTAATTATGGACATGCATGCGAATGCGGAATTGTTGGTTTCACGAAGGTTATATTGAACGATATGTCTCTAACACCTGAAAGGACAGACGTGTACTCATGTTGATCTTGCAGGATAGTTAAATCACGGATCTTGAGTCTGAGCGTAGGCTTTTTTGCAGCAGGACAATTATCAGCAATAACAGAGTGTGTGAGTGAATATTAACGTCGCACTGTTAAGCTACACGAGGGCAATTGGTGACGAACCACGTAATTTTGAACCATAGTCAAGAGACGTGGACGACACCTGAGCTGGCACCTCCTCTCCTAACTGACACCCAATACCATGGGAGGACGTTTGAGCTCTCGACAGATTTAACGTGCATAGCTTCCCTACACGGCGGGTCTTTAGTGGTACTGGGCTCAAACTCATGACATTCCTCGCGTGATCAGATACTTTGACCACTAGGCTACCGCAGCCCCCAGCAATAACAGAAAAACGACTTTTCGAGTAGTCCGAAATGCCTGCACGGCAACCAGTATTGCGCTTTCGTTTAACACTACAGAATAGAATCACGTCACTCGATACAGAAGTAGCACAACGCCTTCCTTTCAGACGAGTCCTGTAGCTGCATGCAGCACTTAAAGTGTAGCCATTTTGTACGCATGGATCACACTGTGAATTTGAGAATCCTAAAACAACATTTGGGATCTTTCGTATAGCAATCCGTTTCTGCCCATATCATTCGGCACCATCTACAATAAAGGGAAACTTCAGCAATCACCTTTGATTATATTTCTCAAATTTATGCAGCTGAAATAGTACGTTGAACAAACACACCAGATACAATCAAACAAATGGAATGGGGTTGAGTTTTTAAGCAAATTGTACGCACTATTCTGTGAATTGGATATGGTACTGGGGGAGATGTCTTTCTTTCCCCCCTCGAGAAGATCTTTTGAATGTATAGCTACAATTTTCATTCTTTGTGAGGCACATTTGACTCACACAGTGTTCTGATCTTAACTTAATTCGTTGTAAGCCTTTTAACACTTGAGCACTGATTATTGAACAATTATTTATACACTTGAGCACTGAATGTTGAACACTGAAGTCTTTTAACACTTAAGCACACATTACTGAACAATTATTTATACACTTGAACAATGATTGTTGACTCTCTTGTGAACTTCTGATTTTGTGTAATAAAAATAGCTTTACTCTGCGTATATTATTCTTAAAGTTAGACTTCTAAATTGAGTTAGATTAGGAAGTACATAATTTTTTCACCTTCTAATACATCCCAAGTCTTAATTGGTATCAAAAATTTGGAACAATTAACTACTAGTGAGTTTTTTAATAAAATTATAAGCAAATTAATAATTATTTTATGTGTAGTACAGTAATTAAAATATTTTAACAGTTTTCACAAAATATTTGAAATTTAAATCATTCTTTGAGATTAAAAAAAATTTTCTAACATTTTCATTTTATCTGTTTATTGTTTCTTTAGCTCGGCACTTCTCACGCAATAAAAAATTTGCGCCTTAATTTCACCTGCAGGGTATCACAATCCCAAGGGTGTTTGCATTCTGTTTTTACCTTAAAATTTGTATACAAAGGCGAAAAGGAAGAAAAGTGGGAAATGCAATATGTTCATTGCACTTTTCATACGTAAATTTAGTTTTTCTGTTCTTTTTATTAAGGTATTCAGTACATTGTTCATGCACCCCTTTAATTTTCGTCACGAGTGAGTGCGATGTTTTCTCTAGATCTTATTATTTTTTTTAATTTCGTAGAAGCATCTCTTGCTGGTTTCAACATTCTTTACATTCTTTTATGAATCGAAATCCAAAACACTTCAGAAATCGGCGCCTTGTTCGATGTTTAATAGGTGGTTTCTGAGTAAATAAAATAATTTGCGCATTTATTGGTGCAAGTTCTCAATAACACAAAATATAATGTGTTAGGCTATCGATGACATTTTTAAACATTGAATATGATGTGGTCATTTTATCAAGGACGATAATTGCTCCCTCAGTCAAATTATGTTGATGTATTTCAGTGGAGGAATCAAACTTGTTATTTTACTCCTCAGCATTGGATTCTTCCTCATCATTCCCACAAAGACAGTTTCTTCATCCGAAGATACTGTTGTACTATATCTATTAAATACTGAATCTACTAAAGTACTTAAATATCACATTTCTTCTACATAACTACCAGGGGCGGGTCTAGGGCCGGACGAACCGGGCACCTGGCTGGGGCGGTAAATTCTAAGGGCGGCATTCGGAATGAATTTGAAAAATATTTTTCTTTTTGTAACAAAAAATTTGATAATGTTTTCTGAAATGATATTGGGTGTGAATTTGGTATTTCATTTGTTGCATCTTACTTTCTTATTTTATACTCTGAATGTTTAATGTTAGTTTTCTCTTGTGTTGAACCTAAGATTTCGAGGCGTGAGTATATGGTAATTGTTGAAGTTTTATGTGTTTGCACTTTTTTTTTCACTAGTAACTTTCTCCCCACTTCGGAGTGGGGTCACTACGGACATTCCTTTCCCCCATACAATGTCCAGTGTTGGTTACCCAAACTGGGACAAGGGCAATAAGAGTTTTTTGTAGATTGGGAGTCATAGAGAAAGTTTTATTTCAGCCTTGAGCGCGGTTACTATAAGGTAAAAAACGTTTTGTCTTCTAGGTAAATAGGTTTATTCTATAGGATTATAGGGATTAATATTCTTAGAAAATTAGTTTTAGTTTTCCAAAAGTATATTTAAACTGTGTTTTCTTTACTTGTCTTATTTCAGCCAGTAATACAGGCAAAAAACGATGAAGGTTGGCATCTTGATATATATATATATATATATATCATATTTCGAAGTAACCATCGAGAACTTTTCGGAAAAAAAACAGTTTTTATTCAGCCAGTGATCGACGCATCTTAGTAGTAAGAAAAACCAACGCCAAGTCCCCCGATTTTAATTGGCTTGCATACTTATTTCCAGAACTGCTAAATCATTACTTTTTAGTTTATGTGTCGATTGGAGGGTAAAGGGAACGCATATGGGAGAAGATCATAAAAATTAATAAGCTGGAATTGGAATTATTATGTTTGGAATAGCTTTTCTGAGAACTGATTAGCTGTTTAATTAAAGATTCGAATATGTTATGGAAAATAAATGTTAAATAGCAAATAGGAGATTTTGTTTTAGATAAAAAATTATCCTTTCATTCGTCCCCTTTCCCCAGTTTTAAGAAGGAATCACTGGCGTGGGTTTGCACTCTTACAAACTATCTCAGTTTTCATTGTGTACGAAATAATACATAACATAATATAGAAACACACATCGCTCACAATATGTAAGATCAGGGATGTAATGGAGAATATGAGGCCCCCTCCACCACAAAAATTCAGCTTTTGCTTTTAATATTTTATAAATTGGTTCAATACATACTTGGCGTCAATCAGGCTTTGAGCCCCCAAGAATACAGCGGCGCCCTGCGATGGGGGTTGCGGGAAAGTAGATATTACGCCCCTGCATACGATTTAAATAATAAGAATAATGAAATCAAAATACAATAAAAATAAACTGTTACAAAATAATAATACTTTTAAAAAAGTACTTCATATAAATGAAACACCCCTCGCACACAAAATGTACACTTGTTTTTAAAAATCTAACTGCCTTCCATGATAGGAGCTACATTTTTCCTCTTGTACTTTCGTAATATTAGATTTTCACTATTGCTAGCATATCATTGATCAATTTTTTTTGCATACATTGTAAAATATTATCATATCAAACAATAACAAAATCAAGAAAAAAATACATGATATCACTCAATACTAAGATAATAAATGCATATTAAAATCTATTCTGATGCCATCGTTCTAAAATCCCCTGGCGTAGCTAGTTCTAAGAGAGCCCTGTATCAAATTTTCCAGAACTCTCTTTTTTGAGGTCCCTTAAGTTGTTGCGACTTGTTTGTGTATATAAGTTGGGGCCCTTGTAGCTTGAAGCCCCCGTATCAATTATACGGTGGCAGATACGCTCCTGTTAAATTCTAATACTGTTGCATAAAAATGTACATAGATGAAATACTCTTTGAAGACATTAAAATATAGACACTAATAAAATGAAAGAATTAATAATGTTATAATGTTTTATAACACTTATACAATATTCCTTACACCAAACAATATCCTACTTTATATGCGTTATGAGAGCTATTATATTATATTTGAATCAGAGAAGTGGACTCATTTCCGGGAAGAAGTCTTTTCATCCCTTCTAGTATTTACTTTTCAAGGACAGTTAAAACTAGATCTAATAAAAAAATTGCAGAATTCACATCTACTTAAATATACCAAATAAAAACATTTTTAATCTCTGCTGAATTTAAATTGTATTCGTTTCATTGACAAATTCTTCTCTTTTTCTTAAATCTCACATTCACTGATATTAATTGCATCATACTACTTTTTGTCAAGCATATCTGTCTTTGAAATATGCGTGCTTAAATCACAGAGGTTCAGTGAGGCTAATAGAAAAACAAATAGAGGTGGACAAATAAAACTAAACAAACTGGTCCTCTTAATGATTCAAGACATTTACAAAAATCCTAGTTATTGAATTATTTTTTATATATTGTATAAGTTCCTCAAACTTCAAGTTGATAAATTAATATAAATTTAGACAAGGAAAATATAAAGAATCAGTGAATCCGGATAGGAGGTCGTCACATCCAAACTCTTAATTTCGAAATGAAATAAAATAAAGTTAAATGCAATAAATTTACTGATGAATAAAATAATTCACTAAAATAAAAAAAAATATCAGTGGAGAAAAAAGAATGCAATGTTACTTTCTTCTTGTTTCTTATCAAAATCAATATCACTTGTAATAGTACATTAGAGTCATTTCCCTGATAACTAAACTTACATATTTCAACTTTAAAACACAAATAACTATCTAAAATGCAAGTTCGTTTAACATTTTAAAAATAAAATAATGTAAATAATACATTAAAGTCTTCACAAAAATTGTAAAAGCTCTACTTTCTCCATCTCAGAATAGAAACAAGATAGCTTAACACAAAATATACTACACTGGTGTGCAAAAATT
Organism: Trichonephila clavipes; assembly: GCA_019973935.1. Classification (NCBI taxonomy): domain Eukaryota; kingdom Metazoa; phylum Arthropoda; class Arachnida; order Araneae; family Nephilidae; genus Trichonephila; species Trichonephila clavipes. Next base: position 15,195 of record BMAU01004103.1, read on the forward strand.
AAGGACGAAGTCGAAAAATTAGCATATCAGCTGAACGAAGAGGCAGAGCGGACAGAAAGACCAATCAGGAGATTAAGTAAGGTGATGTACGGTAGCACATGCGCAGATATGCAGGTAGACGTAATGGGGGAATGTCTGAGTACTATAAAGCATGTTGTCGGTGTAAGATCAGTATTTCTGGCAAAGAGATTGCACGCCGTATAGCAGTTAAAATCACACCGAGTTGCTGCCTCAGCGAGAAATGACGAATAATCAATCTGTTAGACGACATCTGGATGCTTTTACCCGAGGTCGAATCATTGGGAAGTTGGAGGAAGGCCGCAGTGTGACAAGTGTGGCTGCAGAATTCGGAATTGCTCACAGCATCGTTTCACGACTTTGGAGACAATTTCAAACTACAGGAACAGCTATCCGGAGGCTCAGTAGTGGTCGTCCACGAGGAACCACACCCGCAGATGACCGGTAAATTGTTTTACAGGCCAGAAGAAACAGGCGGCAGACAGCGGGAGAAATTGCTAGACACACGACACAGGTCACTGGACGACCGATATTGCGTTTTACCGTGGCCAGAAGACTTCACGGTGGTGGTCTGTTTGCACGACGCTCTGTATGGTGTGTACCTTTAACGCCTGCCCATCGGCGAAGGCGTTCTCTGTGGTGCCGGGATCACAGGAATTGGAGAGACAATGAATGGGGACGAGTACTTTTTACAGATGAGAGCAGATTCGGTTTGAGTAGCGATTCTCATCGCATACTCATCTGGAGAGAGCGGAGAAGCCGCAATCATCCCTCGAACATCATTGAAAGGGGACAGGTATGGAGGTCACGGTGTTCTCGTTTGGGGAGGCATCATGATTGGTAGTCGTATAGACCTTCACATCTTCGACGCAGGTTCAGTCAACGGGACCCGTTATTGTAACGAGATTCTTCTTCCATATGTGCGTCTTTTTAGAGGCGCTATGGGTCTGCACTTCCTTTTCATGCACAACAATGCACCATGTCATCGCAAAGTAGTTGCCGAACAGCTCTTAGAGAGTGAGGATATTGAACGTATGGATTGACCGGCACGATCTCCGGATCTCAATCCCATCGAGCATGTATGGGATTTTCTAGGCAGATGCTTGGCAGCTCGTACCTTACCACCAGTAACGATTCGGGAGCTTCGATTGGTGCTGCAAGACGAATGGGCAGCAATGCCTCAACAACTCATTGACACCCTCATTCTCAGCATGGGCAGACGCTGTGAAACCTGCCTAGCAGTCAGGGGAGATCATATCCCCTACTAAAGACCGGATGTTTCTTGCTGGACACCCATCACAGGGATGTTTCGGCCTTCAGTCGCATTGCGCTCCATGCTACTTTTTCAATAAAGCTTCTTTTTATCCCTCTGATTTCTCTTTTAGTAAGTGTTGCTTACATATTACACATGTCCTTACGTATTAAGGATCTTACGGTATTAAATGTGTTGATTTGGAAAGCTTTTGTACAAAGTTATATTGAAAAATCCGTCTCGTCCTTAATTTTTGCACACCTGTGTATAAAAGTTTAACATCATATTACATTACTCTTCTTCTCCGAAAAGTCTTCTGAAGCAAAACTCAGTCTTTGTCTCTACTAGAGTCTTTGTCTAGAGTCTTTGTCTCTACTTTGTTATGTAATAGGTTTCTTTTCTTTAGTTTCTTTTTCTCTTTATTTTGGGTATTTTGTTGAATATAATTCAATTGAAAATTTTCAGATGGATGAAAATGCCACGGACTGAATGGACCATTTCAGTCTGAGTTTTACTAAGGACATTAGGTCTATAGATTTCAAACAATACATCTAGAAATTTTCTTAAAATTGTATAAGAACCTGAATAAGGGGGACTTAATTATCTTGTATTGGGGTATTGAAATTCCTTATACATTACTGTCACCAACTTTGAAATCAGCTTCCTGAAATTTTTTGTTCTATCTAAATTTATTTATTTTGTAATATTGTTCGGTTCTTTCTGCAGCTAATTTTCTTGCTTCTTCTATAGGAGGATATATTTTATTATACACTCATGGACAAAAAAATTAGTACACTAAGAAGAGGTCGTTAAAATGAAACGAAATTTTTTCATACGTAATGCCTACTTTAATATAAGTAAATGATTAGAAAATCAAAGAAAAAGTATGATTTTTTTCAGAGAAAAAGGCAAAAGAACGGAGGATTTAATACCCTGTTGAACCCCCTCTAGCGCGAATTCACGATGCTATATAATCGGGCGTTGAGGCATACAAGTCCTGTATGATGTCTTGAGACATTTCGTTCTATATTTGCTGTAACCTTGCCTCTATTTCATTCAAACGCGTGGGTTGCCCAACTCGTCATTCCAAAGGATCTCAGATATGCTCGATTGAAGACAAATCTGGGTATTGTGCAAGGCAAAGAAGGGTAGTAACAGTGCGGAGACAGTCTTGTGACATCTTTGCCCCGTGAGGCCAAACATTGTCTTGTTGAAAAATGGCTCCTGGGAGCCGTTGCATGAGTGGCAATGGAGTCAAGTTGCAAGATGTCATGGACATACCACTCGGCTGTCATGTTGTCACGGATCAATACTAGGGGTGACCGCGTATTGTAGGCAATGTCACCTCATACCATCACAACAGCTGTGGGAGCGGTGTGTCGCTGTAAAGCAAATGCAGGATCGAGGCGTTCACCACAGGGTCTTCACAGACGAACACAATTGTCTTCAATGCTGAGATTGAATCTGGATTCATTGCTAAAGACGACCTGGTTCGTTCCATTCTGTTGCAGTCCAGTTTCCTCGTCCACGGCACCACTCGAAACGGAGGCGTTGATGAGGGGGTGTCAAGAGCAGCTCTCGTAATGGGCGCCGCGATCCCAAATGTCCTTCAGCCAGGCACCTTCGTATAGCTCGAGAAGAGTGATCTGTAGGTCCCCTATCTCATTGGGGCCTACCTAGTGATGTAACTTCCCTCATTGCCCGTGAGCACGAGGAGAAATGCACGGATTACTCCCACATTCGAGGAACACTTCTACAACGGTTAAAGTTAACCGCAGAAAAATTCCAGAAGTTCTTTTCACGGCACAGAAAAAGCCCAAATGGGACGTGGATAGATTATTATTTTGAAATCCGAGCATATTTTGAAGGTCGGCTCAATGAGCTAAAAATTGATTCATTTGATTGCTTAAAGAATTTGATGATTGCCGATCAAATGAAAGAGAGATGCTCTTCAAAGTATAAGGAACATTACCTGGATATCTGGGAAGAACTTATCTTCCCAGAAATGTTATCAGATAAGCTGGAATCTTTCGACAATATCCAGCGTTCCTTACCCAAAGGACCAAGGAGACATGTGAAGGCAAGTGAAACCATAAATGATGAAGACAGGTATCATCAAGAAAACTTTACGTCTTCCCAAAAGGGAATATTCCCAGACAGTACCAAATGAGAGATCCCCTCTCAGATGCTATGGCTGTGGGAGACAAGGGGGGGGATAAAGTCTAGGTGCCCTACTTGCAACTCCAACACCTCACATAGAACAAAAGTAGCAACCAATCACATCGATGCTTACACAACTCAGACCAGAAGTCCTCTGTTGACCCTAATCAACAAAACCTTTTGTGGAATAAAGGTAAGTGTTCGTGCAGACACAGGATCTTCACATTCAATTGCTGGGGAAAGGATGTACCAGGTATTTAAGGATAAGGGACTCCACTTCCAGAAAATCACATTAGTAATGACCTTAGCAGATGATCAACAGACCACAGGTGAGGCCCTCACAACCCAAGTGATGTAAGAAATAGAGGGGAGATCAGTCTTGACCAAACTCATAATTCTCCCAAAGGCAAAGGGAAATAGAACTCTTCTAGGTACAGGTTTACTTAGTTCTTCTGGTTTGGTTCTAGATGTAAAGAATACTTGTTGGTACTTCTGAGACAATCCTACCCACAAGTACCCATTTGGTGAGGAATTGGACACTCCGTCCATATCTGAGAAGATGTCCAGCAACACCTTCCAATTAAGAGAGGGGGAAAGTGAAAGTTAAATTCTGTCCAGAAGGAGAAACTTAACCTCCTGTTGCAATCCTTCCAAAATGTCCCCAAACCAGAGGGAGAAGCAACAACTATCTTAGAGCAGCACATCTCTGCTTTAACTCCTTGTAATAGTGACAGAGTAAGACCTCTTATTCCTCTTGGTAAACTTGGCCGTCCACCAAAGGTCCCACAGACTCCTGGTTCCTCGTCGGGACGCCGTCGGAACCAGAGGGGAAGGATGTAACAAATGGTAATATTTATTATTTATTTATTGTAATGACATCTAGTTGGCGCCACCAGACCGAATACTTGCAGGGTTTACCCCTGGTGAGAAATTGGTAGTTGATTAAGTAAGACGGTGGATCTTATGGTGTACGCATCGCGCGGGAAACCTTCCCGATGTTGCTTGTGTATATATATATATATATATATATATATATATATATATATATATATATATATATATATATACTGCTCAAAACAATTAAACGAAATTGTAAATTTTATATAAAATAAAGATATAAGCGAATTTTTTTTGCCGAAAACGGAAAAAGAGAATCACAAATGCAAATTTTTCTGATTTTCAAACTGTGGAGTATGCTAATTTTGAGTTCGACGTCAAAAACGTCGCTTCAGGGGCAGCGAATGAAATTAGACTTTCAACTGAAATGAAGACAAGGATAATCGGCATTCAGTGATCGCTTTGTTTTAATGAGTACGATGTCTCAGCGAAGTCATTTAACTGATTCAGAAGCTTGGAGAGTTGTTGGTAGGTTAGAAGGGGGCCAAGCTCAACCCGAAGTAGCGGAAGCCATTGGAGTGTAACAAAGTGTGACTTCCAGGATCTGGAACCGTTTTTTGGAGACTGGAAGTGCAGGCCGAAGACCAGGACAAGGTCGTAGACTGGCAACAACGCCCAATGAAGATCGTTATTTAGTGTTAACCGCTCAGAGACACCGAAATATGAACGCTACTCTTCTCCAACAACACCTTCGCTCGGCTACTGGCACCACGGTTTCAATTCAGACTATCCGAAACTGGCTCCGTAGTGTAGGTATGTATGCTCGCCGACCGATGGTATGTGTCAGACTAACATTAAGGCATCGTCGCGACTGCAGGGAGTGGGCAACAGAGCATGTGAACTGGAGGAGAAATGAATGGAGCAATGTTCTTTTTTCTGACGAGTCCCGTTTTTCTGTTCATCCGGATAATAGGCGTATTTTCATCTGGAGGGACCGTTGCAGTAGGAATAATACTGCGTTCGTGCACGAAAGTGTCAGATTTGGCGGTGGGGGAGAGTTGGTGTATGGTGGCATCTCCATTTACGGGCGCACAGACCCCTACATCATTCGAGATGGACCTCTGACTGCTCGCCGATATAGGGATGAGATTCTCAGACCTATTGTAGTCCCTTACGCTGCAGCAATTGGAGATGACATTTTTATTTCATTTTTAATGGACGATAACTGCAGGCCACATCGTGCTAACCTGGTGGAGGATTTCCTTTTCGAGGAAGGAATCGTACAAATGGAATGACCAGTGTGTTCTCCAGACATGAATCCAATAGAGCACGTTTGGGACGCTTTAGGAAGACATATTCTGGCCACCAACTACCCCCACAAACTCTCCAAGAACAGGAAAGAGCTATTCTGGAAGAGTGGGACAGAATACCCAAACTCGTGATTAATAGCCTCATTGACTCCATGCCTCAAAGGTGCTCAACGTTGCTGGCCGTCCGTGGAAACCATACCCCCTACTGAAAATGATTTCCTATGAAGAAAACACCTTTTCTTATTCTTTTTTCTCATATTCATAAATTGTGTTTTTTTCCTTTTGTACACAAATGCGCAATAAAATGCATTTTTTTCTGCCAAAAATGTGTAATTTATTCTCATATAACCTACTACGTCTGTCGACCATGTATCAATCAGCTAAAAAGTTTCCCATCCACAAGATCCACCTAAAACCGCAATATCCTTTAATTATTTTGAGCAGTGTATATATATATATATATCCTAGAACTGTATTAATGTACCTGTGTACAGTAAAAAAATTGTTGAATGCAACAAATGGAAATTAAAAAATTAATTGAAAAATGATGATTTGTGGCAGTTTTAAGGCACATAATTCAAACTGTTTTACATTACAAAGTTTTTACACAATACCTAACGACTTTACACAATAACCAGTTAGTAATAATGCACATTTATTATACTTCCATAAAATTAGATTTCCAGAGGGAAACAAAACCCGAAAACATGCTCTTTCTTTTAATGCCTCTTATGTAGGTAGTGTATACTTTCCTATAAATTCGAAATACATTTTTGGATTTCGGAAGTAGTACTTTTTTTCATTATTCAAAAACGTTTTGCATCTCACTGTATTTCATCTATGAAGTATAATAATCAAAAGTACAAAAAATTAAAAAAAGGAAATGATGAAGAATGTACAAAATAAAAACTCATCTCTTTAGATTTTTGATTTATAAATTTAATACAATAAATTGAAAATTTCTCCAGTAAAAAGATTTATCTTGTAAAAAAAACTAATTAGCAAACATAAACTATAAAAGTTTATGAAGCAATTTTTCTCCTACAGACAAAAACACATTAATGTAGGGAGCATAAAAAAGAATAATTTTAAATTTGCGCTTTTAATCATAAAGATTCATTCTTGTTCACTGTTTTTCATTGCAGAGCAGTTATTAAAAACGGACAACAACACAACAAAAAACAATTCTAACTGAAAAAGAATTTGAAAAACGAAATATCATCTCTCAAACAATCTGTTAATTTATTATAATAAAGAAAACTTTTTTCACACTTACCAGCTTTTCTTTATGATAAAATTATTAGTAAAAATAACATGAAAATTTAACAGAGCACTTTTTTCATATTCAGAAAACAAATTTAAGCAAATTTTTTAGAATTCAAATTTAAATTCGTGATTCTAGTTTTATAAAAATTTTATTGCAAACGATTCAGCTGAATAACATAATTGTTTTCTTGAAAAAAAAAGGTGGGGGGAATCAAATTCATTTCTGAAAATATAAACAGAAATAAATAAATTCAATACTGTGTTGGCAATTAAAATAATAATAATAATAATAAAAATCTGGGAATAGAAAAGCGGGAGCAAAATTTAGCTGTGTTGGCAAAATGGAAAATAGAAATTTATACCTTCGATGGCAATACGGTAGAAAAGAAATAATTATAGTGATGGCAAAACGGAAATAAAAATATTAATTCTAGGTGGCAAAACGGAAATAAGGAATTTAAAGCGAAATAAAGTGAAAAACGGAAATAAGAAATTCAAATAATTAAAAAAAAACCAAAGAAAAACATCTAGTTCACTTGGTGGCAAAAGTAAAAAAAGCCACGCACATACAACTTCTATAGTCACACCGTAGATGAGAAGTTAAGGAATTCGAATAACTATAAAGAAAGAACACGCAATTTAACATTTAAAAAATAAAAATCAGTAGTGATTAAGTTGTAACGGTTAAGCATAAATTATTTATGCTTTATAAAAATGAAATATTTATAATTATTTCTTTTGTTCACTATTAAAATTAAGCTTAAAATTAGTTACTTTTTTAAAATTTTTGTTCAAAGGGGAAAAAACATTCATATCATCTTATACGCTTTTATCTGTGTATACTATGTATTCATTGAAATTCTATTTATAAGTCTTTTTAACTCTTTTATCTTTGTATATACACTTATTCTTTTTTCTTATATATTTTATTATATTTAGTCTGGATTTTTAATTCATTAGTTCATCATTGAATCTCCCGAAAAATTGTGTGCATTCAGTAACTAATCTTTTCCATTATTATATACGTTAAGACTAGAAATATTAACTTTGGAAATAGTTTAAGTGTTCCTTTTAATTATGAAACTTGATTACAATTTGTTTGTTGTACCGCCGTATCAATGATATGGGGCTCCCGAACTTTAGGGGCCTCATATCATTGATACGGCGGTAACTACTCCCCTGCGCAAGAGCCAGTTTTGACTAAATACAACAGAATGAATTACAGTGTTAAAAATTATAGTTAAAAAAAACTAAAAAACACCCTTTTATGGTTAATAGAGCTAAAAAATAAATAATTCTTAATATAGGAATAAAATGATTTACGAGAGATTTAATGTCATTGTGGTAAAAGCGTGGGGTGCGCTACATCAATTGTTGTAATTTCTTACTAGTTCTATTCCGAAATGCTGAGTTAATGTAAAAATTTAGTACAAAGCACACACCCCACACGCTTTTACCACAATTACTTTTCTCGTAAATCATTTTATTGGGCTCTCAGGACCCTTGAAAGATATCCGAAAAAAATCCTTAAATATTCAGAGAATTTGAGAAAATATTAAAAAGTTAGAAAGAAATAAAAATTGGACAATTTTTTAGTATTTTACACCGTGCAGGGTTCTGAAGTACAAAATTGATCAAAATTTACAAAATTAATTTTACTTGGTATAAAAATGTTCACTTTTGAAGTTATACTAACTTTTAAGAAATTTAGAGAAAAAAAAATATTTTTTAAATAATATTATAGCAAAAATTTTTAAATTTTAAGAAAAAAATTAATTAAAATTCAAATGAAAAAAATTCTATTAAATATTTTTTATTTTGAACACGTGAATAAAATTTCAAATTGATATCGTAAATAGTTTCTGAGAAATCCTGCGAGCAAGCTAAAATTTTTCGTTTTGCGAAAAATGAAGCTAAAGATAAGAAAGCGATCGCTTAAGTTTCACCACTTATTTCACAAAATGCTCAAAAATATTAAAGTTTTAACATATTTTTTTTTCAAAAAATTGAAAAATTTCCAATTTAAGAGTCCTGTGAGCCTTTTTAAGAATTATTTCTTTACTTTTTAGTTGTCTTAACCATAAAAGCTTGTTTTTTAGATTTTTAAAACTATAATTTTTGTTTTTCATTTTTTATTTCGATCTACAATAAAAGCATGCATTTTTAGTTTTTTTAACTATCAATTACTCAAGGACTTTTTTTTTTTGATTTTTGGCCCGCAATCGAAAAAGTTTACCCATCCCCGAGGTAGAACAATTTTATTTTTCACATGCTCGAGTCTTTTTTATTCCCACTTTCAGAAAGACTGGACAATTGCTTATATTATGATAAGAAATTGATGACGCAAAAAAAAAAAAAAGTTTCCACTTTCAGGGTTACTCTTACTTTTTTAGTCGGCAAATTTGGAAAAGGTATAATGAATTAGTCGCCAAATCTGGATTATCCTGTCTCCTGATTATCCTCTTCAGGATAATGGAATAAAATTATGAAATTATTGTATTGTCATCGATCCTTGCCAAGTGTGTAAAATTTTGAATTAATCTGACCTTTTAAAGTGGGTAAAAAGTCGAGTTCAAAGATTCCGTTACATACGTGAAACATAAAAGCGTGTTGAAAAATAACATCTTTAATTCCTTCTTCTGCTGTTTTAGAATACAGTAGAATCCCCAAAACTAGGCCTAATGTGGATTGAAGGATGGCCGAGTTTGTGAAAATGCCGAGTTACCGAGAATAGGATTATAAAAGAATAAGCACAATGTTTACTCAGAAAATATTGTTCTGCATTTGCATATATTGTTCACTTGGGAATACAACAGAAAATCAACTGTCCAAATACTCTTAAACAAAAGAAAAACACTTTTTTCATGAAGACTTGGAGAATTTGCTACATGAACAGTTGGAAATGTACAGAGCACGGGTTTGCATGAGGGGTTGTTTCGGCCTACAAAGGTGGGCATTCGCAGGAGGTATCCAGGTTACCAAGTGCAGAGTTCGCGGGACTCTGCCATATAATCTTTTTCATTTTTGAATTCGTTTTTAGGGAAAATTATCTGAAATATTTAAATAACGTGCTTGTACTTTTTCTTCGTCTAAAAATCTGCTAAATTTTGTTCTTAAATTTTAGATTTCAGTTTTTCTTTTATTGATTGAATTAAGAGAATAATTGTTTTTACTTGAAAAATAATTTATTAATAATGCTAATTTTGGACAATATTGCAAATCATACCATTAAACATGAAATAAATTTTGCTTCTTGTATTGAATCCAATAAACTTTTAGCTTCGAATACTGTTGTGTTATCGTTACTTACAATTACAGATTTTTCCAGTTTAGGTGTGGATTCTCGGGAGTTTACTGAGTCAAATAACAAAAACTGAACACTCCCGTCTTCAAGAATTAGTTTAAAATTGGTCGCAATTCAAAGATCTACAGTAATAATGCTTAAGGTATCCGACCACGTTCAGAACCGTGATTTACAAAACAGCGCATAAATGGATAATTTTCATGATATTTAGTGTCACTTAGATTAGAATACATGTATAAAATTGTTTTAAGAATATTATTATAATAAAAATTATTTAAATTCAATATTTTGGCAAAAAAATTAACTTAAAATGACCAAAACGTTCACCTTTTATGAAAAATGCTTCTACACTGCTATTTGTAAGAAATGCCACACGATGAAGGAAGCATCAGAAAAAATGAATTTTGCAGCAAATATCAATTATAGGATGATAAGTAAAATAGTAAAGTTTCAGAGCCACTGCACATGCGTTTCGTGCGCAGAACCCTCTGAACTGATGCGGAAAGCGTATAAATAGAGGGCTGTAGTGGGACATTTATTATTTGTAATGGTGAATGATTATTTGTAAGTGGCAAACATTTAATGAGACCTAAGTATGCCTCCGCTACGTAATAAGGAGAAGTTCCAACAACTTACGGAGTTTGAACGGGGTGGATCATCGGCCTTCGAGAAGGAGGATTTTCCTATCATGCAATAGGAGCTCGCGTGCAGCGGAACAGGTCCACAGTGATGTGAGTTTGGAAGCAATGGACCGACGAGCACCGAACAACTCGAAAAACTGGCAGTGGACGACGGCAGGTGACGTTACCACGCGACGATCGACACCTACTCCGCATTACGGTGAGGGACCGTACAGCTGCCTCCAGGCAGTTGGCAGCACGTTGGTGTACTGCTACAGGTGCACTAATGTCGGCTTCGTCAATTCGTCGACGTCTGCTGCACCGTGGATTGCGTACAATGGTGCCTTTATATAGGATCCCTCTCACGACAAACCATCGACGTCTGCGTCTGCAATGGGCTCGTGATCACAGAGCCTGGGAAGCTGATTGTCACCAAGTTGTCTTTTCAGATGAATCATGCTTCAGTTTGTGGGACCATGTTGGCCACATTCGTGTTAGACGCTATTTCGGTGAATGCTGACTTCCAGAGTGCGTTATCGAACGACATAGTGGCTTAACACCCGGAGTAATATGGTTTGGGGTGCGATTTGTTATCATGGACGATCCAATGTCCTACGAATTGAGGGTAATCTCAATAGCAACAGGTACGTTCATAAAGTGCTACAGCCGGAAGTCGTTCCCTTTGTTCAAGGCATCTTTTAGCAGAATAATACACGCCCACATGTTGCAAAAACTGTTCTTTGCATCTTTTTAAAAATAGTTGTGTGTTGAAAAATGTAGAAATTTTTATAATTACAAAATTTCACAACTATATTGAATGTTGAATTAAAATTGTGAGCATTTTTTGAAATGTTCGATACACGGGGAAAAGGTTCCATGCAATTATTCTTATAAATGAAGAAGTTATAAAAAATTTGAATTTGGTAAGAAGTTATTAAATATTTAAAATTTGAGTTTTTTTAAAAAATTCATAAAAAAGAGTTTTCGGAATTTTATTTTTTTAAATCACTAACTCTAAAAGATCAAATTATGAGTTTTTTTTTAAAAACCTTTTTTTATATAAACGCATCGCTATTGATTCATTTTAGAAAAAAATCATAAAATACGTAAAAAATCGCTGTTTTGTAAAAAAAAAAAAAAAAAAAAAAAAAATACTGCATTGTGACGAAAAAATTATCCTTCCAATTACAAAATTGCTGGCAAAGTTATTAGATGCCCGAATAAAATTTTGAGGAGCTTTTAAAAAATCATAAAAATTAAGCGATAATGTTGTCTCGAATCCGGGTACAAACTGTAATAATCAAGCACTCTTCCGATCGCGCAAGAAATCTTCGGAAAAAAAGGAGTGAAAAAACCTTTAAAATAAAAGGAGAGATATTCAATTTCGCATTGCGTTATTTGTTAAAGTTAAAAAAATTTTCGGGCTTCATTTTTAAGTTAATGCCTTCAAACTTCATATATAGATTGCAAACAACAGTAATTTTTAAGCAAAAATTGTTACAAAAATATTACATAAATATTTCTCGCAAAAAGAGAAAATACGAAAAACACAGTTTTTTCTTTAAAAAAAAACGTAATTTGTAAGAAAATTTATCATTCTTTGTACAGATTACGGATAAAATCGTTCTACACTCGGAAAAAAATTTTCGTGAGGTAATTTTTATAAATAAAATATTTATTAAGTACTTAATTAAAATTTTGAGTATTTTTTGAAAAATCGTAAAAAAAAAACGTTTTTGATACTTAATTTTTTAACTGACTGATTCTAAAAAGAAGAGCACGAACCTTTTAGTGTAAAATGTCTTTTCATTAACGCGAAAGAAAATGCAAGCGGAACGATTTAGAAATCATACTCATAAAAACGTATAAATTTTGGCTCATTTTAAAAAAATCGTAAAAAATAGAAAATATAATTATTTTATAAAAAAATTATACCGTATCGTGGCGATTTAAATGATCTTTCCGATTCTGTAATTATTTTTTGTTTGAGTATCGTAAGAAATATTAGATTGCGTTTTAAAAACGTCGGGGATAAAAAAAAACCTCCCGGTTTTTCATCCTGTTTGGAGGTAGAAACAACACACAGGAGTAAAACAAAGGTTTTTAGTTAATATTTTTTAGTTAATTGCAATATCGGAATATAAATGATCAAAACGGATTTCTCGGATCATTCCCGTGCTTTTGGTACCTTTGACGAGGTTCTGCGTCGTGCGATTCGTGAGAAGATAGACGCACGTAAAAACAAAGATAGATAAATACGTTTGTTTACCTACGAATTTTAATAGTGTATGTAGATATATTTTGCTTATAAAGACTTCTTTAGAGGGCATGAACAAGGACTTCTGAAAAAAAATCACATTATTTTCAGATTTACTATCAACTGAAATGATTATTGAAGTTGTTTTCTTAAAATCTCTCTTTCTGTAATGTTAAAATATAGATAAAAATCCATTTCTAATTTACATATTTCAAAAATTTTACTTCAGGTTCTGTACAGAGGTCTGAGCTATATCCAGGCTAAATATTATTATAGAAGCCTTTTTTATACAAGGATAATGTTTAAAAATAGGTACTTTTTTGTTCTTTCTTTGCCAAAATATTGTGCATATTTGAGTAGTTTTTTATTGTAATAATATTATTAAAACAATTTTATACATGTATTCTAATCTAAGGGACACTAAATATCATTAATATTATCCGTTTATACGCTTTTTCAAAATCACGGTTCCTCTAACGCGTGGTCGGATACCTTAAGGATACCGTTCTTCGTATTGACAATTTTACGAATATTGACAAGGTTGCATGTGCACCAAAGTTCATTATTTTAGTTTTTTTACCCTGTTGCGGGCTCCTTCAATCCCGGGGAGCCGGTGCATAGCATCCGCTGCATCCCCCAAATAGCTGACCCTACCTCCACATCAAATTTGTTTTTAGCAAAGGCATATTTATACCTATCAATAATCACATTGATAATATCATAGTCACTGTTACGAATTATTTCTACATTACACACATGTGATGAGCTTCCTTAGTAATAATATTTTTATTATTAATTTTAAGAATTTTATTACCTCGTTTAGGTTTATTTTTTTTCTCTTACGATTTCCTTATATTCACCTTTTTTTTAGAATTGTAATGGTCTCTTACGTCATTACTGGGTAAACCAAAAGTAATCGACAGAATCTTGGGATAAATAAAATATTTTAATGACATAAAATAACACAGTTACAATGGAAAGACACTTGGACACAATATAGGATAAACATTTAGAGGGAAAAAAAGTGAAATTTAGCTTTATTCTATAGTCCAGGATTGGACGACGAGACGAGTAACGCTCACTCATTCAGTTCCAAACTCTCTCTGACGGTAATACAAGGTTTCGTTCGGTAACAATTCCTTTACAAGTACCGCCATCTACATTTCGGTCTTATAATTAAATCATGTCTTACAGACTACTCCTCTTGTTCCGTTGACGTCTCGGCTTGGAACCAGGGGGTAATTTCTTTTTTGGGCGTCTTCTTTTCCTTAGAGAAGCAACAGAATCGGTGTTTCTTTCTGTTTCAGGTTCTTGATAGTCCTTTAAGGCAGGAACATGGTAAGCTCAAAGGGTTTGGTGTGGGTTGGCCGGGTCGGCAATCTTATAAGTTACTGTTGATCTCAAGGTGAGTATGAGGTAAGGACCTTCTCTCTTGGGCATTAATTTACTGCTCCTGTTGTTACGACTTATGGGATGAATGGTCACCCAAACTTTGTTACCAGGTTTGTAATATTTTCTTCTTCTTCGCCGATCAAAGTTTTCCTTCTGACAATCCTGTTCCTTTACGGGATTTATCCTGTTGGGAGACGTTGGTATTGGGGAGTGATCACCCGTGTCAATACGGTGTTCAATAAAAGGCATGGGCTCTCTTCCTGGTTGGAAACGTGCCTCATTTCTGTCCAGGAGTATGTTGAGTTTTCTTGACCGTTCTGGAGATAGATTTTTACCTTCATGCTCTCGAAGTTCAAATGCGCTGAAGGTTACATTTTCGAATGTCTTCTTGAATAACTTGTACTACTTCTGAGGATTTCCGGAAAGATGCCATTTTCCACCTTGGACGTCAAGGACGATTCCAGCTGTGCATTGAGGAAATCCAGTTCTAACAAAGTCCTATTTCCTTTTGCTTCAGGCAATACTAGAAATTCTGTTGGAATAACTTTGCCTTCAATGCACAGGTCGACAACAGTACTCAGAGCAATAATGGTCTGCCGAATTCCATAAACCATCATAAATTAAACCCTCTTGTTCGTAAAGATGACATCGTGTTCTTGTAGGAATTTAAACAGCTTTTCACCTGAAATGGTATGGGAAGTACCGGTATCAGAACATTCAGCAATCTTTTCTCCAAAAATTTTGAGAACAATTTCACTTGAAGGATACAAATCCTAATTCAAGTTGAGTAACGTCATGCAGTTCACTCCTGTTTCCATTTCATTAGCTGTCATGCAGGTAGGACACTTTGAATTGACGATTCCAAGAGTCCCTTATCCGTAACACTGTATGGGGTTTCTTCCTTCAGTTTTCTAACTTGGGAATCTAGGTACTGTTCTAGAGGATCCAGGTGAGTGGTTATCATGGAATCCTCCAACAGGTTGATTTTTCTTTATTGGAAAGGGTTTCTTGAATTCTTCTTTCTTCTTAAAAGTCTGATTTGGGTTACTTTTCACTCCATGCCTTACGCTGTCATATGCGTCCAACTTCTCAGCCAATTCCAAAGGACCGTTCAAATCCACCCAAATATCCAGAAAATGTTCTTTGATATTTGCTGGAGTTTTTCTTTTTATCTGATCAGCAATTATTAGACTTTAAAGTTGATCAAACGTGGTTATCTTCAACTCTTTGATCACACCTTCAAAATAAGAACTTAATTCGAAATAAAAGTCTCACCATGCTGAATCTGGGTGTTTCTTCTGTTGGAAAAATTACTACCTAAACCTATCCCCTGTATTTTGAAATCTTTTGAGAAACATTTCTTTTACCTTTTCATAGTTTTGAGCATCATCTTTATTCTCTCTTGCGATGAGCTGAGCTATATATGAGGTGGCAGTGAGCCAATCAGGTATGCTGTCCAAGTTTTTTCAGGGATGTTCAAGAACTTCGCTTGACGATCTAAAATTGTCAAGTATAGGCCCATTTCATCTTCCTTCCAGTTGAATCTCGGAATAACTCTATTTAACTCAAGCTTTGGGTTTTCTAGCTGTTGGCTTGTAACAGTTGCTTGTGACAGCTTATGCATTTCAAAAGTTGAATTTTCTTTTTTTCATGTTCGAATTTTCTTTCTCGTTGCTGAGAGCCACAGCCTCTCAGCTTTCTGTTTCTCCTCCAGTTCAGCAGCTTTTTTTTCTGTTGCTGTACGTTCTTCCACAATAACGCAGAGCACATCTTTGAAGAATTCCTCATCATACCTATCACTGTTGGTGATGAGATCTTTTATTTCAATAATTTTGAAATTGTCCGACGGAGCCAGACCCAATTCTGTAGCCAACATCCTTAAATCATCTTTTCTGGACCTTCCCAAAAAAGCCATTTTCGTCGTTTTTAGTATATTTTAAAGTTAATTTATTAACGTTCAGTTAAAGTTAATGAAATAACTGTTCACTCACAAAACTGTTAAGTCTGTGATCTGAAAATATTATAGTCAAACAATACTTATGCACTTAAAGTTTCCGATACATACAAAAAATACTCTATACTATAATACACTCTTCCTGAATGACAACTAAAATTCTCTAATTTCAGAATGTGCTAATTAGTTTTCAAATCAATACTAATGTGATTAAAATGAAACAAACTCTTCAATATCAAGTATTTTCTAATTTCGTATTTCAAAATCAAAATAATAATATTTAAATAACATTCATCATTAATCAAAAGGAGTATCAGCAATTAACATGAACTCGTTTAAATTAAATCAAAGAAAATTTTTGTTTTCGTTAAATTAAATCAATTAAAATGTTTTTAATCAAAAGCAATTCATATACATTTTTAAATAAAAATATCATTCATAAATTATTTCATTCACTCTGAAATTAACACTATTACAAACTTGTTTACACTTAAAAGTACTTGAAATTATTTTCCAAAAATTTTTAAATAAAAAGCATAAATGTTTATACTTTATCAAAACATACAAGTTTTCAAATGTTATAGTAGTACTTCGTAATAAATCATTTACTTCACAAAATAATTATTTTTATATTAGACATTAAAAGTAAAAAAAACATTATGATAAAAATTACATTCAACTTAAAACTTAATTAAAAGTTTAGTAATCAAACAAGAATCAAAATTAAATTATTTGAATAAATACAAATCGCAATAATTTCTTGATAATAAAAGTATATACGTATATACATATGTTAATGGCATTAAATTCTTAATTAGTAAGAAAATATACATTCATAAATAACCTTCAATTGGCTTTATTCAGAACAAACAAAAGAATGCAAGTTTCGTTTTCAAAAAAGTATTAAGATTAAGAATACTGACAAATGAATAAGTGAAAGTATCAACAAGTGAAAATATCACTTAAAATTCAACTACGTTACTATACAGTAACACACAATATATACTACGAGCAATAATAATCACTGTTCTTATATAGAATATCACAGCAAGATTATTTAGAGTAAACAACACTTATCTGTTAACAGGTTTTCTGGATGAAAATATTATTTAATCGCAGGGTGCGAATCTTGTTTTTGTTGTCGGGTGACAACACTTCAACACCTAAATCAAAGTGGAAAAAGCGAGAGAGAGCTGGAGGTCGGACCGACGTTCTTGTGCACCAGAATTGTAACGGTCTCTTACGTCATTAATGGGTAAACCAAAAAAAAAATCGACAGAATCTCGGGGTAAATAAAATATTTTAATGATATAAAATAACTCAGTTACAATGGACAGACACTTAGACACAATAAAGAGTAAACATTTAGAGGAAATAAGGGAAAATTAGGTATATTACATAGTCCAGGATTGGACAGCGAGACGAGTAACGCTCACTCATTCAGTTCCAAACTCTCTCTGGCGTTAATACAAAGTTTCGTTCGGTAACACTTCCGTTACAAGTACCGCCATCTACATTTTGGTCTTATAATTAAACCATTTGTTACAGAATTATTTTTTGCCTCTTTGAAATATTTTTTGTACACTAAAATTAATAATTAATTCAAAACTGCTCATGGTCTTATTATACATAATTAAACATGGGAGTTCTACATTTACTATGAACAATTTAATATTTTTATGGATTTCTTCTATTTTTAGTTGTTAAATAATTGTATCAGTGGCCTTGATTGTCGCCGAGCCAGAACGAGGGTTATGACACTTGACTTATAATCGAGTGGGCTCAGGGGCCTTTCTAGGGCCGGAGAATTCGGACCCCTGCCCAAGGCGGCAAATTTTAAGGGCGGTATTTGAATCGTATTTGAAATATATATATATATATTCTGTTAGAAACAATTTTTTATATATTTTCTGAAATATTATTGAGTGGGGATTTGGTATTGCATTTAACGAATCTTATATTTTTTTATTTTGTACTCTGTATATTTAATGACAGTTTTTCTTTGTGTTTAAACTTGAAGGGTTCGAGGCGTGAGTACATGTTAAAGCATGAAATTTAATATGTTTACACATCTTTCACTTGTAAATTTCTCGCCATCCCGGAGTGAGTTCACAACGGACATTCCTTTCATCCTTACGATGTCCAGTGTCAGCTATCCAAAAGAGGACAAGAGTAATAAAAGGTACTGATAGAGAGTTATAGGAGGTGTTTTATTTTAGTCCTGAGTGTAGTTTCCTTTTAGTTAAAACAAACGTTTGTGATCACCACCATCAGTAGACTATTTTTCGAAGAAATTGGCCTGCTGAAATTGACGATTCCTTCTCTTACATTTCACTCGTTTGATGTAATAACAAGTAATTATGCCCTTAATTTCGAATGGTTTTGTATATTTTATATATATATATATATATATATATATATATATATATATATATATATATATATATATGTATATATCTATATCTATATATATATATATGTATATATCTATATCTATATATATATATATATGTATATATCTATATGTATATATATATAAGACGCATTTGTTGTCTATTTGTTCCCTTATAACTCAACATCCAGACAACCAAATAACGTGACATTTGGTACACGTACACAAAATTACACGAGGAAGGTTCTTAAATAGGTTTGGCGTTCATAATTCTTTCCGATGTTTTTAAAATTTAATTTTTAAGTGATTTTCCGGTGTTATGACGTCATATGATATCACGTTTCTTACTCTAAGTGGACAATTTATACTTTACATGCAGTTTTTTAAGATTATTACATATTTTTACAGTAGCTATGTTTATCGGGTGGAATATTTATTCAATTTTTCTATTCTTTGATATTTAATTAGGTTTTTTTTCGAATAAATCTTTTTTTAAGGATTATTCTTTTAACAACTAAAATTTTGTTTGTTGTTTTGGCAACATTTAGGTATTATCGTGCGATGTTTATGTGTGTGCATTTGCTTACAAATTACAACTTACAATTTCAGTATTTTTCCGGAGAATTTATTTATGTCTTCAGAATGCGAAGGTTATAGTTTTGACAAACTAAAACTTCTTATTGATAATGGTATTTCAGTTCCTATTACTGCGATTAACATAAGTATAGTATTTCCGTTTTCGTTATATGTTTTAGATAGTATGAAATTAATAATATTTTGCAATTTTATGTGTCTTTATTTTAACCTTTAAGGGTATACTATTGGCTTCAGTGCATAAATTTGCCTTGCAGAAAATCAAACTTGGGTAATTATACTGCCCAAACAAAAGCAGTGTTGGTAGTAATTACATATCAAACTGGAATAGGCATCAGAGAATGAGCAAAACAGACAAATGGCTTAAATATCTGTTGAGGAAGCAGGTAGTTGTAAGATAAATAATTTTGGTACTTATGTACTATCCTAACAATCGCCAACGTTCAAAATAGCTTGCGAAGTTGGAACTCCGATTTCGCATGTCATATATATGCTGAATTGTGAGTCATGTGCTTCGTTTCATATAATGTCGCCAATAGGTTAGGGTTATATGTAAGTACTTTATTTTTTCAAATTATGCTTTTGCATTGATAAAGTTAGTTCAGTTCTTTTTATGTCAGTTAATGTTAGTATTGTACTTCATTTTTCAACTTATTTTTATGCTCGGGATATATATACTTTGGATAATTTTTTTATTTAGTTCTTACGTATTATTGCACAGTCGCCAACGTCTCAG
>BMAU01004104.1:602500-789007 GCA_019973935.1 Trichonephila clavipes
GTTTTTTTAAATGTAACTATTCATACCACTGAAAGTATTGAATTCCTTCAAAAATCTCTTCATTTACATCACACTGTTGATGATCATGAATATTTTTTAAATGCCTTTTCAAACAGAAAGGGCGAGTGAAGACTTGATTACAAAATGAGCAGATTAAGTCTCTGTTATGCACATTCATTTCAGAAAACAATAAGTATGCAAAAATTGATTGCAGAAAATGAAAAAAACAGATTGACTAATTAAAATAACAAGAAAGATAACAAACAATTAACAAAATAAAGCAAAAAAAACCCCAAGAAACCAAAAGTAAAAATTATTAAAAATGTAAATAAAATGCAAAAGCACTTCCGCAAAAATCGTTCGACTAATACAGGAATACAAAAATAGCAAGGCAATCAATTATTTTAGTTTACATATTTCGTAACAAATGGCGCTAGCACAGCATTAAAAAATCTAACTGGGTGCAGATCACTGTCTTGATCCACTCCTGTTTGAGGTACGCAACGGCGATATATCTTCGAATGTCTTTTATACTTTTCTTTTCGCAATTTATTAAATTGAACAGAATATACGTATTTACGATACCCATGTTGAAAACTCCAGTAAAGACTGACCAGTATCATTTTTGCCACGGATCTGAATTGTGTGTTTTTCTAAGAGACAGTCATGCTGGTCGACTCCATCCATAATTTTGTTATACTAGTAAACAGAATTAGGTTGCAAAATTTGGGACTTTTCTTTCAAACCTTTTTGATGCCTTGAAACTTGGATTAAGGGCTTATGTAATCGCAATTTGTCGCTGTTGTTACACTCTTGTTATCTTTCCATTTAATTATAGTTATTTCGTTCTTTTCATCGAAACAGTAGTCATAAGAACCACACGCTAGATGCCAGCTGCTCCGTACTATTAGGGCCATCATCATTTATGTCTATCGATTCATATTGTTCTTTTACTTCTATTTCTACCATGGTACACAAATTTCTACATTACCTGACAGATATTTTACGGATGGAATAGTCATTTCATCATCATCAAAATATACTTCGTCAGTTAACTCATCCACATCAGGTAGTAAAGCAATTATATCAGACTCTATTTCCTTAGAAAACTTACATTCTAATGCTTCTTCGGCAGTGTGAAACACTTTACGACGAGACATTCTGGAAGATATGAAACAATGAAGATGTATGGTGATATATGGTGTTGGCGCATGCGCGCCAACGTCATGCGCACAAATGCAAATATTCTTCCTTGCCGCGCTGTGCCGGCAGTTGAGAACTTTCTGTGGAACGAGATAGACGAGAAAATTTCTCTTTAATACTCAGACGTGAGCATTAATATAGGACTCTAATACTCGAAGCTCACAATAAAAATTACTTAAAATTTGCTGCGCTTGTAAATAGCATATACATGTTGTGTGATATATGTTGTGTGGTTAAATAAAAAAGTAAAAAAGAAATAAGCGTGGCTGGTCCGTCGATGAAACAAAAACAACAAACTAAAAATAAACAAATGGGGAAAATGATATTAGTTACCACTAACGCCCAGCGATCTATTTATAGATCAGCATGTTTAAACTTAATTTTAATAGTAAAAACAGTTATTTTTCTAATATAAATAAGCTGGAATAATTAAAGAGGTATTGAAAATGAAAACACATGAAAAAAGTATAGCTTACTTTTTAACTTTTTTTCTGTTGGATACAAAATCGAAAGCTGCACTTTAAAGCTTCAAAATGACGAACATCAGACGCTAGCTGCTGGACTGTTCTGGGAATTAATGCTTCAAATCTCGTTTGGGGGTGTGACCACATGTGTAAGGAAACCAGTCAATGACAATACGAAGTTATTAAAATATATCGCTTTCCCTGGGAGTTCTGTGTGGGAGGCGATGTATAAATAGATCACTGGGCGGTAACGGGTTAACTTCAGGTGTCTGAGCGTGTGTATTTTAATCACATGTCGCACACTCAACCAATCACGGATGAATATACATTTGGAGTTTTTAGAGTAACTTTTCGCGCAATATTTTTTGATAGATTTCTTTAGTTTATAATTTTTCAACTTTTGCAAAAATGTGTAATCATAATGAGAGGCACAAAATAGAAGTCTAAAAGTATTCTCATTTGTATGATTTAGAGAATAAAAGTCATAAGAATAACACCTTTAAAAATGAGTATTTTAAACACAGGTTTTCTTTCAAACTTCATACTTTATGTAAAATAATATTTTTATACCTTAACTTTTAAGAGCGAAAGGGAGTGTTGAATCAAATAGAACTTACTCAGTTTTTCGTTTTATTAATTGAATTTTTCGAGGGAATGGTTTTAATTTGCTGGTTTCAATATTCAACTGTTACACTTTGTAAACAATTGGAACTATGAACAAAATTGAATTTTTTAAATAAATAGTTTTAATTAATTAATTTTTATTAATTATTGTTAAATTATCGTATTGACATCCAAAACAATCACGTATATAAAATTTCAGCTCAATGAAGCGCTTTAAAATGTGAGAAAAAAAACTTAAAATTTTAACCCAAATCACCAAAGTAGTCGCTAAACCACCAAAAATTATGCTAAAGTGCCTATATCTATCTTTTTGGATAATTACTAGTAGAAAATTAATTTTTATTAATTAAAATTAAATTATTGCATTCTCATCCAAAACAGCCGTGTATAGAAAATTGCAGAACAATTGAGCAATTTAAAATGTGAGAAAAGGTTTAAGGTTTTGACACAAAGTCTCTAAAATGGTCACTAAGTCGCCAAAAAGGATGCCAACACGGCTGCATCTGAATAATTAGTTTTAATCAATTTTTATTCATTATAATTAAGTTGTCGCATATCCTGCATAAATAATGCATATAAAATTGCATATAAAATGCATATAAATGCATATAAAATGCATCTAAATGCATATAAGTCCTGCATATAAAATTCCAGCTCAATCGAGTGCTGTAAAATGCGAGAAAAATGATTTTAAAGTTTTGACCTTGACATAGTTACATATGGAAATGTTTGTGGTCAGTGAGTTTATATATTTCCAATTTTAGTAACATTGAAGTAACTGAGTTTTGCTGAACAGAACTTGGCGATAAAGAATAATGTATGATATGATATGATATTTGATTTTTGCAATGTGGTTGTGTTAAATGAGATATTTTCTTTCTATATTTTAATTGAGAAGACAAAGTATATAGGTTTTGTCATAAAAAAATATCAGAAATTTTAATAAACTTCTCATAATTTTATCTTGAGATGTCGAATGAGTTAATAGTTATGATAGAGGTTGGTGTTTTAGAGTTGAAGGATAAAAATTAAGTTTTTAGAAAAATGAATAATGTGTACTAATACTAGTGATATTGATTTTTATAAGAAACAAAAGTGGGGTCACGTTGTGTTCTTTTTTTTCACTGAATTTAATTGTTTTGTTAATTATTTTATTCAGCAGTAATCTTACTGCATGTCATTTAAAAAATTTTTATTTTGAAATTGTGTGTTTTGATATATCGGCCATATATCAGGATTCACTATTTCTTGAAATTTTCCTTATCTAAATTTAAAATTAATTTTATAACTTGAAGCTTATTTATGGATATTATACAGTGGATAAGGGAGAATACAATCATTATAATTTTGTATATGTCTCGAAACATTAAGAAGACAAACTTGTTTAGTTTGATATGTAGACCTCTCATTTTGTTTCTTATCAGCATCCCTGAATATCTGTGAGTTGATCACGCAGATTTCTCAGAGAGATGTGTTCAAAATTAAGTAATGTGATACAGTTTATATTAGTGAATGTGTGATGTAAGAGAAACTCAAGAATTTTTGTCTATGAAACGAATTTTTAGAAGGTTACGGAAAGATTCAAAACACTGTTTGCGGTATTGTTAAGTTACAGTGAATATTGAGAAATTTTTCATGAATACTAATGGAGATTATTAAAGTAAGTCCACTTTTCCGACTCAAAAATAATAAAAAATAGCTCTTATATTCTTATATAATTCTTATATTCTTTTATTATTATATTCTTATAATTTTTATATTTTAAAACACATATAAAATAAAATATTGTTTATTGTGTTGAATAGTGCATATAAGTTGTGTGTTGTACACCGTTTTCATATTATTAATAATTTCATTTTATTAGTGTCTATATTTTTTATCTTTTTAAAAAATGTATTTCATACGCGCAAAATGTGTGTAACAATATAATAACAATACGATGGCGCCAGAGTAGATTTTTATACAAAAATATTATTTTAACATTTGTATGATATCATGTATTTTTATATTTACTATCTTATTGTTTGATATGATATTATTTTCCAATATAAATTTTTTTGAAAACAATATCTACTAGCTATAATACGAATCTTTTATTATGAAGGAATAGGAGGAAACGCGAGCTCTTATTCTAGATGTCGAATAGATTTGAACAAGCTAATCTTCAATTATATGCATGGAAATTCATTTTTATCAATTAATATTTTGGAAGTGTCATTACTGTGTTAGTTGTTATAGTTTCGTTTATTGTATTGCAATTTGATTTTAGTATTCCTATTGCTTAAATATTTCTACTGTATGTAATATGTCTTTCTAAATGATGTTATGTATTGTTTAGTGTTTGTTGAAAATTGATTAAGTTTGTAAAGAGAGAAAAAACCACGCTATGACTCTCTTTTAAAATTGGGGGGGGGGCAAATGTAAGGATAATTAAATTAGATTAAAAATTAAATTCCCTATCTGGCACTTGACTCATCTTTCTCAGTTCACATCTTCAAGCATCAAACTAATCACCCATTTATTTCTTCCGAACATATGGCCTAGGCAATAAACATGTCTAATTCCAGATCGTTAGATTTAACAGCCCTCATATGTCAGCATTAACTTTCAAATACAATCATAAAATCCACGTTACTTACCACATGTGTTTTTCAAGTGCTATCCATTTGAAACCCCCACCATGGCGTGCTTTTTTCCTCCCTGCTCTCAGTGTCAGAACACATGTAGAAATGATCGAAAAAAGATCTTCCTTTTTTTAAAACTTTAATCTGATTCTGTCTTTAAAATCACGATATATATATATATATATATATATATATATATATATATATATATATATATATATATATATATATATATTTCTTTTCCCTTCTAAAATTTGATATTTTTTTGCCCAGTTGTAATTGACTTAGATTCAAATTGGCTTTCTTGAAATTGAAAGATTTGTGAAATACTCCAATCTTTACATTTTTTTATGAGATTGCATTGCTGAGAACTAATGAAAAATATTTTATTGAGTAAGTAATATTAGTCAGATATTTAATAAAATCTTTTGAAAAAATATACATAAATATAATTTGTAACATTTATCTATCACATTTTTTTTTATATTCAGATGCGCCACCAAAAAAAAAAGAGGATAATAAATACTGGTCACATTCTGTTGAGCTTATTAAATCTTTCATGCTTCGTGGTACATACGTTGCAACACTAGTTATTATTTGTTTATTGTGCGGTGGTGCATAAAATGTACTACTTGTTTGAATGCCTCAGAAATTTATACACTCATGTCCATAAATTAAAAATAATTCAGAATCACACAGAAATTGAACTCTAAAATAAAAATTTCCCCTGTAGAATTATCACACACATCTTGAAGAAGAATATGCAAATTACAGGAAACTACCAGATGGCGCGGATAGTACGTCACAATGACGAGAGTGTAAGAGAGGGGTATATAAGAAATGGTGGCAAAGAAATAAAATTAATTACAAGCGCTTTAAAAGCCTTTCAGTGCAATACCCGCATAGTTATGACACAAAAAAAGCATTTGGATGATTTTTTATGTGGTTGAATTATAGGACGACTGGAATGTGGACGTACCCAGCTGAAAGTATCCGAGGAATTTGGAATCGCCAGAGTGTCATCTTCAGGCTTTGGCAACGATTCCAAGATGATGGTAATGTGACTATATTTTACAGCACAGGTCGTCCCCTAGTTACAACGCCGAATGAGGACCGGTATTTGGCAATTAGTGCCTAAAGAAACAGACGGAGCACAGCATCAGACCTTTCTCGTCAGCTCTCTTCAGCTACCGGTACGACAGTTTCAAGGCAGACCGTGTACAGATGCTTACGTCACATTGGTTTAAATGCTCGTGGGCCTGTCAGATGTATTTCACTTACCGCAACTCACTGTCGCATGTGATTAACCTGGAGTAGAGCGCATGCATTGTGGACACCACAACAATGGTCTTGTGTGAGGGTTTCCGGCGAGTCCAAAGCTTGTTTTCAGTCTGATTCTCGCCGGACTTTAATATGGAGAGCGCCAGGTATCCGTTACCACCAAGAGAACACCATTGAACGTCACCGTTACGGTGGTGCAGGATGGCTCGTTTGGGGAGGAATTATTCTTGTGGTTCCAGAACTTATCTGCATGTTTAGAGATGATCTGCATGCCACATCTATCGGGATGTCATTATGGAACAACATGTACGTTTGTTTTGGGGTACCATGGGTGCTGAATTTTTGTTTATGGATGACAACGCCCATCCTCACCGTGCAAACATTGTAGACGAATGCCTTCAATCGGAGGATATCACCCGTATGGATTGGGCAGCATACTCACCGGACTTGAATCCAATAGAGCACGTGTGGGATATGCTTGGCCGATGAATTTCAGCCCATTTACTCCCTCTCACCTGTCTACCGGAACTCCGGAGGGCATTGCTTGATGAGTGGTGTAACATTCTCAAGATTAGATGGATAATTTGTTATTCAGCATGCTTAGACGTTGTAAGGCCTGTATTGCATCGTCCGGGAGACATACTCCGTATTAACCATCATACTAACCATGTTATACTTTTTTTTGTAAATAGGTTCTGTTGGCGCCAGTTGGCGAGAATTCTTTGTATAGATTGCTCCAAGCCAACTGTTGTAACTGTTTTGTAAACTTCGAAAAGTGTAGCGATCCCATATGGTTGGGATCCTTTTCGCTTATTAAAAATTGTCAAATTTACAGTCCACTTAGTTATTCAAGTCAACATTTGGTCCGCTCCCGGAGTTGTAGAACCTTTGATTGTAGTATCGTTAGAATATTAATAGTAGTATGTCTAAAGAAGCATTAGTAGTGTTGAATAGAAAGCGTGGAGCTATAAAAGCTCAGCTAACAAGAATTAAGGACTTCATGAACAATTCAGATGAAAAAGACAAAACACATTTAGAATCCAAATTGGATATCTTGAAAAGCTTACGAATTAAGCTAAGTGATATTCGGAATGAATATTATGAAGTAGTAGCAGATGATAGTGATTTGGAACCCCTTGAATCAGAAATACTGGATTTAAAAGATGATTGCGAAGATATCCAGGTAAGAATTAAAAATATTCTTTTAAATATTGATATGAAGAATAATGTTGTTACATCTTGTGAAAATAGTTTTAAGAACATTAAATTACCAGATATTCTGTTGCCACGATCTAATGGTTCTTACCATGAGTGGTTTAATTTTAAAGAGCAATTTGTTTCTTTAATTGATTCTAACAATAGTTTAACTAATTCTCAAAAGTTGTATTATTTAAAATCTACACTCACTGGAATTACTAAAGATGTTATAATGATTGACGATTCATATACTTCATTATTTGAATGCTTGAACAAGAGATTTGAGAATAAAAAATTGATAATAAATAGTCATTTCAGTGAAATATTGTCATTGGAAAAATTTACTCACGAATCAGCAAAAAATTTAAGAACTTTAATAGATTGTAGTCAAAAACATTTAACAGGATTAAAAATGGTAGGATTAGAATTAAATCAATTTTTTGAAGTTCTATTGATAAATTTAATTTTAAGAAAATTTTTTAGATAAGGAAACAAGAAAGAATCAGGAGCTCAACTTAGCCTCTACAGAACTGCCTAGATGGGAGGATTTTATGAACTTTTTGTTAAAACGTTAATTAATTCTAGAAAATATTCAAACAAATAATGCAACAGCTGTTCCATCGGAACTAAGTTATAAAACAAAGTCTTTCCTTGCTAAATTAGATCCAGCTAACTGTGTAATTTGTAAACAATAGCCTCATCCTGTGTTTAGATGCAAAGAATTTAATGATTTGAGCGTTAATGAAAGATTTAATTCAGTGAAAAGGAACAATCTTTGTATCAATTGTTTCAGCTCTTCTCATAAAGTTGCTCTATGCAAAAGTTCGAGGAATTGTCGTAATCGTTCTTAAGCGACACAATTCACTTTTGTGTAGAAATTTTGAGAGAAATGTGGATAGGCAAAGGAGTCCAGGTAGCGAAACTCTGCCAAATATGGAACCTGGAATCACCCCTACTTTAAATGTAAACAGTGAATGTTTCCAACCGAAGCAGACCATTCCTTCTTGTGTCGAATAATTTGAAAACGGAGGGGAATTTGTGGGAAATTCTAAGGGTCATTCAACTATGCTTTTAAGCTCCTCTTTAGTATATTGCCAGAACAGTCACGGGGAAGTCTTTTCTCTGCGTGCCATACTGAATTCAGGGAGTCAAAGTAATCTAATTACCCACGAGGCTGCCTTGGCTTTGGGGTTGAAGGGTGAAAGCGTAAACACGACTATTTGCGGTGTTAACGGGACTTCTCAATTTATAAAAAAAACAAAGTGTCTACTGTTGTTTCAAGTAAAAACATACAATTTCAGAAATGAATGGAATTTCTTGTTGTACCGAAAATTATGGGTTTGACTCCAACAAATAAATTAATATATTAGTGGGATAAAAATTGATGAGTATATTAAGTTATCAGATGAGAGTTTCTATTCGAATTTGCTCTTATCAAATCAGATTTTCTTTGAAATTCTAAATAATGGGAAAATAAAAGTAGCAGATGGGAAGCTGATATTGCAAGATACAGTATTCGGTTACGTAGCTAGCGGCGTCATATCACATAATTACACTAATAAGAGCTATTGTGGACTAGTTACTAATGCAAATGAGCTTAATAATAGTATCAAACGCTTTTGGGAAATTGAAAATTGTCCTGATTTTGAAATCCCTACAATGAGTAGAGAAGAAAAATTATGTGAGGAACACTTTACGAGTAATTATAATAGAGATGAAACTGGTCGTTTTATCGTGAAAATGCCTCCGTCAAAGGATCCGAGTTGCTCGGGAGATTCGAAACAGATGGCATTGCGTAGGCTTAATTCATTGTGGAGAAGATTAGTTCAAGATTCATAGATATATTGGAATTATATAGAAATTTTAAACATGAATATTTAGAAATGGGACATATGGAAGAAGTAGCAGAAGATGAGGATTCTGCTATTGTGTATTATCTCCCTCATCATTGTGTGTACCACCACGAAAGCAAAACAGCTCCTTTACGTGTAGTCTTTAATGCATCCTCAATTACTACTTCAGGGGAATCGTTAAATTCCTTACAATTGAATGGTGGTGTTATACCAGTGTTTCTCAAAGATTAGCGCGCCCCTGGGGGGGGCGCGATGACCCTACAAGGGGGGCGCGAGCGTATCGAAATTTAAAGATTTTTTAAAAAAAAATAACCGGAAAGAGAAGTAAAACAAAATGCTTTCTTCCATAATAAAAAAATACACACAACAACACTGACATAATTTATGTTTATTATCTGGCTTTTTTCCTTCATCAAATAGCTATCTTTGATCCCAAAACCAAATTAAAAAAAAAACATTCTGTTTTATTTGCTGTATTTCCTCAATGAGAGATTTTTTTATTACGTTTTAACATAAAATATTACTCGTTAAAAGAAAAAACGAAACCCAGACCCTGAGAAAATTCTAAGAAGATAAACAATTCACCACTGTAATTATTATTGAAATACTGTACATTAGTTGTAGAAAAAGAAAAGGAAGTCATGATTCACTTTTCAGCCAGACTGCATAGTACGTTTGCTAATCATTTGAATGACCTTCAATCTTATGGTATGGTTATTATCAATATTAGTTCCCCTCCCATCTTTTATGCGTTTGCTTTTTCGCTTAGGGAAATTGTAAATAATTGAGTTTTTTGCGATATTTGGAAAAGAATTGATTGGTTTAACATTTCTGAAGGATAATTGAAAAGTGTCTGATTTGCGTCCTTTATTATGGTCTTGTACTTTTGAATCATTTTAGTTCAGTTTTATTGGATTCTTTTTTCTCAAATCATCAAAGAATTGAATAGTCCTTGAAAGAAGGTAAGTATACTTTCTATAAATTAAAATATTCACTAGAATTCCGATTTGTATCGTGTACAGTAAAAATAATTCTAAACAAATCATTGGGTGACTGAGTCCCCCCCGCACTACCATTAATGTTAGTATCGAGTACGCGCCTGCTCCCGGGTTAAAACACTCAAACTCGCTGTCTTCTCGCTTTAAATGTTAAAAAGTAACACACAATTAGAAAGGAATTTCGTAGGTACTTTTTTGTTTCATGAAGATTCCAAAAGAAAATCCAGGCACAATGAATACTCCAAGTCTAGCGGCTCAAAATTTATTGATGATTGATAGCCACACACACACACAAATACATATTAACGAAACTAACACTATATACATTTAAATTTAAGTTAACACCATTTTGTTTTTCTCCTCGCGCCCGCTCATTTCTCTCCTCTCTTCTCGCTCCGCCATGTTGGTCCCCCTCCTCTCCTTCTCGTTCAGCTCCAAGTCTCTCTTCTCGATGGCCGCGCCACCTATAAAGAATTTCAACTTCCGGGCGAATCTTACATGCCCCACCAACAGAAGCACATGCGTCATCTTCAATGACCAAGTGCTACCAGAAAGGTTAGTCACACACACACATAACATCAAAACCTTAGTTAAAGAGAGAGTGCACTACCTTACGATGAATATCAAGCTACTCAATAACATTCTTTAATTAGTTCTAAGAGTACACAAGTAAAAATATGCTAAATACGTAAATAAGTCAATGATAGGCGGTTTCCTAGCAAACTATGGAAATTCCACTTTTAAATGAAACTACATTTGACATATATGCATATACAACACTAACAAAAAACAATAATAAGAATAAGTATACGCTATACTCCAAAACAGCTAATACATAAATCAATCAAAATAAAGGTTTTCTAAATACACTATGAAAATTTCACTTTTAACCGAATATGACGGTTACCATATATGCATATACAACATTAAAAACAAAAACAGTAATAAGAATAAGGATACATTAGACTCTAAAACAGCTAATACATAAATCAATCAATAAATAGACGTTTTCAAATAAACTACGTAAAAATTTCACTTTTAACCGAATATGACGGTTATATGCATATACAATATTAACACCCAAAAAATATTATAAAGATACATTATGATTATGTCCCCAGCTACTCCTCTTTCCTCGGTCCCAATATAAGCGATGCGAGGCTTTATCTCCCGAATGGTCACTTTCGGTTTGGCACGTCGTTTAAAACAACGTTTCTGAAATTCTATTTCACTCTCCCCCTCAATTTACGTGCAACTCCCTTCTTCATCCACGTTGGGTCAACGATCTTTAAAGTCTAGGTGTCGGGTTTCACCCCTAACCTTCCCGTCTCGGTAGATATTATCTTGTGGTCTCAATTTAAGTCGAACTCTTTTCCTGGTGCTTCGATTTTCTCGCGATGATCGTCGTATGTTCACAGTACCATCTCGCTTGATTAAATCCGCCAGTTTCCACGCAAATGTTCCCATTTCACTTTATCCCGCGAATAATCGCCTCCTAAAACTCCAGTCCTGGGGTATAAGTACTATGTTGTTTGAGGTTTTTAAATTCACCTTTTGCTGTGATTCAGCAACTGTGATTCTGCTTAATTTTTTGAGCTTTCTCTCGGGCAATTTTGGCTTTTCTTCTTCAATTTCATCCTCATCAAAGTCAATTCGCTCTTTGCTAAGGATTACGAGATTAAGATCATCTTTATCCTTTATCACATCAACTGATATTTCTTCCTTTTCTTTCTCCACCACAACAGATTGTGCTACGGCATATTGATCCGCACTACGCGTCTGAACTTGTTCACCTTTAGGCACAAGAACCTTCTCGATTGCTTGGGTTACCTCCATATCTTCATCTGACAATTTTTCCTGCTCTTCATTTAACAATTGGTTTTGTTTCGTTCATTCTTTTGCATCTTTCTTCTGGTAAACACTTCTGTTCTTCTTTCATGATTGTTTTACGTTCCTCTTGAACATGCAGCATCTGCTCTTCCACAAGCCATCTTTTTCTTTCTTCAATCTTGCATTTCTTTCTCCCAAAGCTATTATTTCGTTCATTCTTCTTTCTTTTTCCATCTTCCGCTCATCCTCCACTGCTTTGGCTTCCTCATCAGCCTTGAGTCTATCCTCCACTTCAACCTTGAGTCTGGTCTCACTGCTAAGGTTGGATCTCACTGTTTCCAATGTTGCCTCTATCTGTGGACACTTCTATGTCTAGGGCATGCTATTGCTAAATGACCTTCTCCTTCCAACTCGATTAGTTTTTTCTGGGTTTCGAACTCCATTTCCATATCCTCATCTTCTGCTCGAAATCGGCCCGTCTCTTCCTTTCCGCTATTTCCATCTTTCTTCTTTTTCCTCTCAGCCAATTCTATCTTTTCTTTCCTCTCCGTTCCCTCTATAATAATAGTGTTTAAAAATTCTCTCACAAAACTCCTCGTCGAAGTATTCGCTATTCAAGATAATATCTCTCAACTCAAACACTCTCATCCCAAGGACATCTTCGACCCTCATTTCCGTAGCCATATATTGCAGGTCTACTTTTGATCCCTTCCTAAAAATGCCATCTCGCCCCTTACTATAGTTATCCTAAATCAATCAATAACAATCTAATTTCACAACTCAACAGTATGCTTAATTAATCAAGGTGGATCTTATTTTTTAAAAATAAATGTTTTGTATTTCTTCCGCATAAAATTTGCAAATTTATACCTTGGATGATAAATTTAGCACATATGAAAGACCAAAATTAAATTCAACTAAAATATTATTACTACAATAATAAGAAAGATTTCGCTGCATAAAAACAATATCTCAATTTTTCGAAATTCGTAATTCTAAAGATCATCATAAATCATAACAATAAAAAAAAAAAATATCTGCGTTTATATCCTTTTCACAAAATAAAACCAAATAAAATAAAAGAAAATCAACCTTTTTAGCCAAAATAAAAATCATTAGTAATCATATTTGACATATCAGATACTTCAAAAAATATACTCATAAATACAAGTTCTACTTGGCAGACATAATATTCCTTAATGTATTCAAAAGAGAAAAAAGAAATACGTTATTACACTTTATTCTAAAAATAAAAAAAATGCACACTTCAGCTTATGGCCTTGAGCAATCACTCACTTTTTTTTTTTCTTACTCAGCAATGGTTAAAATCGTATTTTCATAATGAGTCATATGCGTACAGAAAAGGAAATGAAAATATATGTTCAATTCTTTTTTTTTTAAAAAAAATATTATGCAATCCAGTGAAATAATGAATAAATCTTTTCATCAATTAATGTACATTTCACATTAAAAAAAAAACTATATATATATTCTTTACTTAGATATTCTGCTTAAATTACATTTGATTTCTATATGTAATTCAACAATATTTTAATACCATAAATCATTCATCAAGTTGAGGTATGAATTAAAAACATACTTTTTTCTTTTCTAGTCATTAATATACTCAAAACTCAACAAAATTTTATACTTTTCTCACAATTATATAAACTGATGTTCAACTAAAAATACAGTTGTATTCTAATGCTTTACAAAGTTTCAGATTTGCCACAAACAATACATGAACTGATGTTCAATAAAAAAAAAAAAAAAAGTAATATGTACCAATATTTCGTAACGTTTCTGGTGAAACACACTAATTATTTGAACTGGTGTTCAATAGAATTATATATCTAATTATTTTTTAAATGTTTCTGATGAAACACAATAATTATCTTTTACCTCTTGGAATAGATGATACCATTAATTAGAAAATGTTTTCTATGACAGAAAACTACATATTTCTCGCGGTGGTCATTTAATGATTATAATGACTCACACCAGACAATCTGATGGAAAACTGAAATATCAACTTAAAAACAAAAGAAAAATGTTTTCTATGACAGAAAACCCATTCTTTTTCACAGTGACCATTTAATGATTCTAATGAGTCACGCCGAACGTCTTCTGACGGAAAACTAAAATATTTCTCGCGGTGATCATTTAATGATTATAATGACTCACCCGACTAATCTTTCTTACACTGGGGGTTTCTAATGAATCAACATACATAAGTTAGACTGTAACTTTATTTTACTTTTACTACAATAACATATCATCTATTCCAAACAACTACAGCTATTGATAATGCAAATTTTTTACATTACAATACATATAATAATAACTTTAATTTGTGAGTGTGGACCACCCTTTTCTTACCTGAGCTGATGAAATCTTTAAAAATACATCCGACTGCGCCAGAAAGGAATTTCGTAGGTACTTTTTGTTTCATGAAGATTCCAAAAGAAAATCCAGGCACAATGAATACTCCAAGTCTAGCGGCTCAAAATTTATTGATGATTGATAGCCACACACACACACAAATACATATTAACGAAACTAACACTATATACATTTAAATTTAAGTTAACACCATTTTGTTTTTCTCCTCGCGCCCGCTCATTATTTCTCCTCTCTTCTTCTCGCTCCGCCATGTTGGTCCCCTCCTCTCCTTCTCGTTCAGCTCCAAGTCTCTCTCTTCTCGATGGCCGCGCCACCTATAAAGAATTTCAACTTCCGGGCGAATCTTACACAATTATTCTTCATCGGAATTTTATATTATTTTTCATAATTTAACATTAATTCTAAATGCTAATTAAAATTAGTTTTTTTAAACAGTTTACAATTATAGCATTTATCTAAAAAAATCATTTTACATTTTTGTATACAATGTCGTGCACACAGTTTTACTCTCCTTACAGTTCAGCTATTATATCAAGAATAATGTTTTATTTTTTTAAAAATGAACTCGTGCGAAAAGTCGGTGTTTCAGCCAGTATACGTTTGATGTATCAGTACTGAAGAATGTATTTTTATAAATAATTTCTTATTATTGAATTTTGCGGTAGTGGTATCGGATCGGATCGCGGTTGTTTTGTCACGAAGCCTGAGCCCAGTACATTGAATCTTCGCCGTGATGCACGTAGACGTTTGTGAGCTGAATGTTTTTCCGTTATGGTGGTGCGGTCAGAGAGGGGTGCCGCTCGTGGGCGGTCCACGTCACTTACGACGATGGTTCGTGTACCAGCCCTGAACAGTGCGACGTTAATATTCAATCAATCAATCTGATTACTAATTGATTGAATATTAACGCCGCACTGTTCAGCTGCACGAGGGCTTTTGACGACGGATCACGTAATTTTGAACCATGGTCATGACGTGGATGACACCTGAGCTGGCACCCCTCTCTCCTAACTACCACACCACACCAACGGGAAAACTTTTCAACTCTCAACAGATTTAACGTGCATCGCTGCCCTACACGGCGGGTCTTTAGTGGTACTGGGCTCGAACCCGTGACAAAGCAAGCCACGGTCCGGATACCTATACCACCGGCTACCGCGGCCACCAATCTTATTACTAAATTAAGAACAAGTTTAATAATTATTAGAGACTTCCACGGGCTTGTCTTGAAGAGGAAAGTTTTTCAAAGGAAGGTTTAATATCAGAAATTGATACTTAAAGAGTTATTTTTCTATATTTAGCTGAAATCTATATTTTGTCTTCAAGGCATCCACTGCAGAAAATCCGGTTTGAAAAAGGTAGGATGTTGAAAATGGTAATAGTATACGAAGTGCTTTTGTTTTCAGTACAGATAATTCCTCATTTACCTCTACCCCAAATTCAAAGAGCGATTTATTACAAAATTGCCTTTAATTTTTTTCACTGGATGTGAAATCTATGAAGATTTCTTCGGAAGTTGAGAGCCCTTCTGGAGTGTCTTGAAATAGATCCCTAATCCACTCGTAACTTGCTACCAAGCTGTCCTCATCCAGAAAATACTTTTAAAATTTTTGCCAACATAGCTAAATGATTTTACATGTTTTAAAAACAACTTTCACATGTTGTTCTACAGATTTGTAAGTTTTAACACATATCGAGCTGGGACTTTTATTCCATCATTTACTTCAGTAGTGGTAAATCCAAAGTTTAAGTATTTTTGAGAAGATCGTCTTGATTTAATTTTCGAACCATGCTCGTTCGTCTGTGTACTTGTTGATTCTTTATTATGGTCGAATGTTTGCTTACGACTTAAAAATGTATGTGTGATATTGTTTTAATCTACTGCCGTAAATACTTAATTACCGTGAATTACAATTATCGTGGAAATTTAAAAAAAATGTACATTCAAGCTAGATTCGGTAGCTATAGGAGTATCGAGTCGACCAAAACTGACTGGAATTGAACGAGGAAAAGCATTTTTACATGTTTTGTGCAGACGTCTGATAGTTTGCCCAGACTCACGCAAACGTACCCTATAATGTCAGATGTGATGGATATGATAGAGAGCGACATTGACTAGACTATTTTTCTAATGACATTTGTACCTTGAGAAATGAATGCTGAAGGAAATAAATCTTTAATTAAATGCATCATTTTGCGATCTGTTCCAATTTAAAAATTAGAGAAAGAAAAATAACATATTCTAAATAATATATATTTTAAGTAATTTTCTTAAAATATATATTACTTAAAAGTTACATATACACAAAATTTAATATACTTATGGTATTAATTTGTACGGTTTATAATTAAGATCGTATTGTAACTTTAGCGTCTCTGTCTCAAAGTGCATTTTTATTGCAGTAAATACATTATTGTTGTACAGGGGGCGAGACAAAAATTATGATTGAAAATTGGGTCGCCAGTATTGAAAGTTTGAGAAACACTGCTTTTAATGTATGAGTGGTGCACAGAGTATTTTATGACTAATTATTTAATACTAAATTAAGAACAAGTTTAATAATTATTAGCTACTTCCATGGGCTTGTCTTTACAGAGCAAAGTTTTTGAAAGGAGTTTTTAATTGACCCCCTGAGTTCATTTTCTATATTTAGCTGATATCTATATTTTGTCTTCTAAACAACCACCGCATTTTGTAATATGTTCCAATTTAAAAATCAGAGAAAGGAAAAAAAATAACTTAGTAATTATCCTATTACTTAACTTTTTTTTGCTTAAAAGTAACATATACAAAATTTAATACTTATGTCATGAATTTGTACGGTTTATAATAAATATCATTGCTTTATCGTAAAAGTGCATTATTATTGCATTCAGTAAATTATTATGTATAAGGGGGCGCGATAAAAATTGTGATTGAAAAGGGGGCGCCAGTATTGAAAGTTTGAGAAGCACTGTGTTATACAAAAGGATCTCTTTTCAATTTTATTAAACTTTAGAGCTCGCAAATTTGCGGTATCAGCAGACATTAAAAAATGTTTAGGATGATTTTGATCGATGAATCCCAGCGTGAGATTTATTACGCTTTGTTTGGAAGGATAAAATTGCCAGTCCTGTGAATATTTTTCGATTAACTACGCTTACTTACGGCACCAAGAGTGCACCATACCTTGCAAAAAGATCATTGAAACAGCTTGCCATAGATGGCGGTGATAAATATCCATTAGCTGCCGAAGTTATAATGTCTGATGTCTATATGGATGATCTTCTTACTGGTGCAGACGATTTAGAATCTGAAAGAAAACTCCAAACGCAACTCGTTTCAATGCTAAAGGGTGCTGGAATGGAACTCCACAAGTGTGGTCAGCTAGTAATCCATTACTATTACCGGACTCAATGTGTCAAGTTAAGGACCTCTCTTATTCTTCTTCAACCGTGACCAAGACCCTTGGACTCTTGTGGAAGCCACATACGGATTCCTTTGATTTCAAGATTTCTCCCATGACCTCAAACTGTGACAATCTCATAGTCACAATGAAATCAGGAATTTCTACAATCGCAAGAATATTTGATCCGCTTGGACTAGTTGGACCTGTAATAACAGGGCCAAAATCTTACTCCAGTCTTTGTGGCAGTTGAAACTTGATTGGAATGATCCGTTGCCTTCGAACTTAGTTTCCTATTGAAAATCCTTCATAGATGCTTTGGAATCTATAAACTGTCTCGACATCCCACGTTATTGTCTACAAGATAAGTCTATCAGAACAGAGTTGAATGGCTTCTCTGACTCGTCTGAAAAGGCTTACGGTGTTGCACTTTACCTACGATGCATTAATACATGTGGACAAATCTCTGTTAGAATCATGTGCTCCAAATCAAAGGTAGCCCCAATGAAAAGTATTACTATACCCCGATTGACTTTTGTGGGGCAGTGCTTTTATCAAAACTTTAAAAGAACCCTCGATGCCTTTAAAGTTAATATCAGTATCAAAAAAAAAAATTACCTTTGACTGATTCCAGCATTGTACTGGCTTGGATAAAAAAGCCACTTACTCAACTTAAAACATTTGTGAGAAACCGGGTCAGCATAATTCAGGAACTCACAGAAAGTGACTTTTGGAAACACGTGAATTCCGAAAACAACCCTGCTGACATCCTTTCAAGAA
Organism: Trichonephila clavipes; assembly: GCA_019973935.1. Lineage (NCBI taxonomy): Eukaryota > Metazoa > Arthropoda > Arachnida > Araneae > Nephilidae > Trichonephila > Trichonephila clavipes. Next base: position 621,144 of record BMAU01004104.1, read on the forward strand.
GTATTAGTCAAAATAAAATTCAACTTTGTGAACTTTGGTGGTTTGACCCACCTTTCTTACATCAGTATAAAGAACTGGATCCTTACGATATTACTGCCGTAGAAGGAGATGATCTTTTCCTCCACGAATTGAAAGAAACTTTGGACTTTCCTCTATGTGCCTTATTAAAGAACTTTGAACCACTTGATATGATTGGTAAGTGTTCATCATTTACTAAGTTGCAGAGAGTAATAGCCTGGTGTAAGCGATTTATTGAAAATGAAAGACATCCAATGAGCCGAACTATGGGACCTTTAAAGAGTAAATAACTATCAGAATCTTTGAAGTGCATCATAAAAAATATTCAAAGAACTTCATTTTCTCATAAAATTCAACATTTAGAAAAGGGAATTCCTCTTCCAAACTCATGTAAATTGTTAAACTTGCACCCCTTTTTAGATGATAGTGGATTACTTCGAGTTGGAGGACGGTTAAGAAACTCTCCTATTCCAAGAAATCAGAAACATCCCATGATAATTCTCACCAACCATATTTTTACTTATATTGTTATTAATCATTTTCATATTCTCTATTTTCATACAGGAGCTGAAGCTACCTTAGCAAATATTAGGAATAGTTTTTGGATACCATCCGCAAGAAATGTAGTTAGAAAAATTCTTAGAACATGCATCACCTGTTGGAAGGTAAGTGCTAAAGGTTCGCAGCAATTAATGGCTGATTTGCCAGCTGCGATAGTCACTGATTGCAGAGTTTTCAGTCAGGTAGGTATTGATTATTGTGGACCCTTCCAGTTGAAAACTTTTTCAAGAAAATGCAGGCAGATTAGGAAAGTCTATGTTTGTGTTTTTATTTGTTTTACAGTTAAGGCTATCCATTTAGAAATAGTTAGAGACTTAACTACAGAAGCCTTTCTTGCAGCTTTATAATGGTTTGTGGCTAGAAGAGGGCGACCCATTGAGATCTATAGGGATAATGGTCGGAACTTTGTTGGTGCAAATAATGACTTAACCCTCTGACTGGATGACCCGCTAATTGAATTTCACTTCGAAAGCGGTCTACTTTTTCAAAGCTAGCTAAGCCAAAAATGTTCCGATAAATTTCGCGAACTGCTTCAAAAAATGCACGGCAGCTTAATGCCTTCCCCGTTAAAGCCGCAGGAGGTCCTGAATTGGTTTTGCAGGGGATGATTTTATTGTTTTCGGTCTCTGTGTTCTTCGAAACGGGAGGTTTCTCATTCACAGCTGTGGCCTAGGGCGAGGATTGTGAAATGTACATTTTCTACAATTCACGGCCAACAGAAAGTTCACCCAATTTATTGCAAATATATATTTCATATATTTGGAAAACTTGCTCAATTTATGATCTAAAACCAATTAGGTTTTAAGAAATTTTAATTTTCTGAGTTTTGATTTTAAATTCGGTTTCATTTTAAAGCATTTTTGCATTCCTAGATTGAATTAATTAAACATTTTTTTTAACACAATCCAATATTTCGTGTGAAACGGCAATTAACTACAATTTTAGTTTCTAAAATCATTTCTGTTTGCTCATGTTTTTAAGTTTTTGAGTTTTTCTCACATTTACTTAATTAAGATTGATTTAAAGACCAATATATTTTTTGACACATAGTTTATATAATTTAAAAAGCTCTTTACTTTGTTTTCATTCTTTTTTTCTTCTTTTGAAAAATGCCATGACCAAAATGTACGTAGGCTACTGTGATAAATAATACTTGAAAGGGATGGAATATGACTGAAAATGGTAAATCTAAAAATGCAGATTTTTCAGGTAATATTACAATTAGACTACAGAATACAAATGTTGCAGAATGAACTATATAAATATTTCCCTGATGTACCACAAACTACATTATAATAAATCTATTGTAGTTCTACATTGCAGTATTTGAAAGTCATGCTACAAAAACTTAAACTTGCTTAACTGCCACGATGGGGAACTGAGAAAAAATAGATATTGTTTACAAAATTGGTGATTTCTGATTACGTTTGTATAACTACTAATTTCTATATAAATATTTTGCATTTAAAACTCTTGTGAATATATAAGGTTCTGATAAAAGTGAATAATTGATCAAATTAACAGTTGTTATCAATGTTATGTCTTAGAATATTTTGAATTAAAAAAGATATTTCAGTCATATTTATTTCAAGTAGAATTTTCATGTAGAGCATAAGTTGGATAGTAACAGATTGAAAAAATTAAAGCTCTACAGGCAATGGAATTTTTTTATGCCTTTACAAATTTTAAATATGTTTTTCTCAGATTTTTAATTTTGAAGATGAGAGTGTTTTCTAATCCCTAAGGCGTTTTTCCTGTTCAAGATAGAGTCTTGAAATAACTTGTAAATGTTCCCTTACATATGTTCTATAAAAGTTCATATGGATTTAGGTCTGAGAGCTCTAGTTATTTTTTAAAAATATCTTAATGTTAATATTTAAAAATTTGGGTTTTTCCCAGGTTTAGCCATAAAAATAATTATTAAAATTCAACAAAGAGATATATTTTAAATTTTATACTTTTTGTTTTCAATAATCTAAGAAATATTAATCACTTATAGAATAATTAAATATTTTTAATAATTTAACATTTTAGAAAAGTTTTAAAAATTTCAAAACTGTTCAATGCTTTAAAATTGTGAAATAATGGCTTGTCAAACTAACCTATTATTTTCAGAATCAATATAATAGTATAATTTGAGTATAAAAAAAAACAAAAATTAATTTTACTGTGACAAACTGTTTACGACTTCTACTCATATTGTAAAAAAGAATGAAAGATAAATATATAACATAGTGGCAGTAAAAAACACATTCATAATATGTTAAAATCCTGTCCCGATACAAATTTCAAAGCATTTTCCAAACTGTAGCTAAAAACAATTATATGTTTATTAGGACAGAAATTATTTATATTTAGATATATTTTTCCTTATTAAGTACATAATGAATAATGGCAAGATAATTTGTAAAATCCTGAAAGATTTTAATGAAGAAAAAGCCAGACATAATTTTAGATAGTTAGAAATTTAATTATATAATACACAAATATGCATGTTTTAAAAGAAATAAGCTGGCTAAGAAAATGAAATTTACTAAAAATTTCCTGAATAAAGTAAATCAGATTTCATCCTCAAATACATATAATTGTAAGAAAAGGTTTTTATTCCATTTACAATTAGTTACAAAAACCTTTATAAAAAATAATTTTAACAGGTATAAATAGCAAAAAAATATCAAAGAAGTATGAGAAAGACACATACATGTCGTTTACAGAAATGTCACAGTGTGATATTTTTCGAAACACGGCACTGCACACACACAGTCCAACATTACAGTCTTTACATTGAAACGAGTTTTTGATGTTTAACGACTAAATCGTAAATATAAGAAACAACAGTCAAATATCACGAGTGCAGACGGCGCTCGCTGATATTTGAGTGAGAAAATTACAGCAGCATAAAATGCGACCTCGTTTGAATTATATCTAATGTGCATATTTGGAACTGTTTAGCGTACTCGAATTAACTCAAGTGCACACGTCAATGGTTTATATTGCATTCTAAGTCAACACGGTGGCTACTGATGAGCGACTAAGTAATTTTGAATCGCGGTTAAGTGACGAGGACGATAACTGAGCTGATAACTCCCCTTCCAAACTTCCACATCACACCAACGCGAGGACTTTTGACCTCGACGTGTTTAACGTGCATCAGCTCCTCTTCAACGCTAAACTTTTGTGGTACCAGGTCTCGAACACTGGACACGAGTTCATAACCATGACCATCAGGCTACCGTGGCCGCAAAAGAAACTAGCAAGTTTGAAAGAAATGTAATGGAGAAGTATATTTGAAGAAATAACTTCAAAACTTAACGAAAAACCAAAATATCAAAATTTATTTTAGAATAATAGTGAATATAACTTCGTACACCTAAAACCACTTTACGCAGTGTATTTTGAAAGTGAACGTTTCCCCTTTTAGAGAAACTTACTATAATTATGTCAAATTCCTTTCATTTTGCTCTAAGGGGGATCCCCGAAACAACGTAATTTATTTGAAACACAAAATTACTTATGGTTGAATCTAATATAATTCCCTATACAATGAATGAAAACCCTTTTTCATCATATAAATTGTGTTTGAATAGGAGATGGTTAAATAATAAGAACATTTAAAACGTGTCGGCAATCTATGGACCTGTGGCACGTGGTACAATTCGTAGTGGCATTCACACTACTCTACAAATTTGTCAATTCTTGAGTGGATTGAAGTTGATAATAGACCTTATTTGACAAACATCGTCTGAGTTATGGACATTTATGGAACTACAAAAATAATCTGAAAGATAATTCTAAGGATAAATTTACAGCTATTTTGTAAATAATTGAGTGTTATTGCTAGGGGATTTAATTGTTGAAAAAAAAAAGAAATTGCATGTACTCTGCTTTCCACTTATGATTCGGCATATCAAAGTAAAAATCTTTCCTAATATGAAAAATATTTCGACTCCTCAAAGAAATTGTTCAACAACTGAATGCTCAGAATCGTGTCATGCATTATACCCCTGTTTTTGCGATATGAAAGAAGAGTCGTGAAAGAGTTAATTCGCATTACAATTTTTATTTAACTGTAATGAAGGGAAGCATTTATATTTCACTTTGTCTATTTCTTATTTAAATAAATATGTTGCAAACATACATTTTTAATTTTTTTATCTTTGATGAAGAAATAGTAACATTTTATATTGTTTATTTTTATGTTAATAAATGTATTTTATTGATCCATAATTAATATAAAAATAAAACTGTAAATCTAAATTATTTACCTCATTCTTTAAATCTGCAGTGAGTGAGTGAAGATTAACGTCGCACTGTTCAGCTACACGAGGGCTTTTGGCGACGGACCACGTAATTTTGAACCATGGTCAAGTGACGTGGACGACACCTGAGCTGGCACCCCCTCTCCTAACTACCACACCACACCAACGGGAGGACGTTTCAGCTCGACAGATTTAGCGTGCATCGCTGCCCTACACGGCGGGTCTTTAGTGATACTGGGCTCGAACTCGTGACAAAAGCCAGCCACGATCCGATGCCTATACCACTCGGCTACCGCGGCCACTCTTTAAATCTGCAAATATTACCGTAAGAATCGAAGGATTTCAAAATTTCCTACTATGTGGCACGCTGAATGATACCGACAGATTGGTTTGGCACGTCATAGCTACACAGTTGCCACCCCCTGATTTAAAATGTTGGGTAGATAAACATTGCATTTTTAAAATTTTATAAATATACAAAAGGAGAGCATTTTTGTCAATACACGTTTTAGAAGGAGTAAAGTTTACGAGAACGAAATATAAAATTGCGTTAAAATTATTGGTACTCTATCAACCGTACTTCTTTTTATATATATATATATATATATATATATATATATATATATATATATATATATATGTGTGTGTGTAAGAAGTACGTCGATAGAGTACCGTAGTTACTGCCAATCTCGTGACAATGAATTGGAAATTAAGTTCACAATTCATTGCTATTAAACTATAAAATTTTACATGACTTATTTTTGTATTTGTTATTTTTATATTCCTTTACTGAAAGCAACACATGGGAGTTCAATACCTGCCAAAACTGCAGAGGCCTGGTTGTTTACTCCACAAGCCCTACCTTATGCTTACTCTGACCTACTAAGTAAAAAATGCCGTCTTCTGCTCGTCAAGATCATGGAATTGCAGATATTGTTTTCTATATATTTTAAATATTAGTTTTCTCTTCTACATCAGCCTTTAATAGTCTACACTCCTGCAAAGAAGTCTGAATTCAAAACAATAAAAACATATTATTCCCAACAATGTCATTTATACCTTTATTTTTTATAATCTATGAATGCGTTAAACTATTACTTTGTTATCGCGACTATTTAATATTAAATGCGAAAACGAATAAGTTTCAAACTGAAACTTAAATTGAATTTTTAAAAATTGCCATCGATATTCTCATAACTTTTACATATTGTCATTTTAGCTATCACACATCTATCTTCTATGCAAAAATCTATTATAAGTTCCTCAAATGTTTCAGCATATTTTTACTCATAACATGCAGTTTTCAACCACATTGTGAGGCCGCGGTAGCTAATGGTCAAAGTAACGGACTCGTAGCTGACGTGTCGTGAGTTCGACCCCAGCACCACTGAAGATCCGCAGTGTAAGGGAGCGATGCTCAAGCGTCATCCTCGTCACTTGACCATGGTTTAAAAATTACGAGGTCCGTCGCCAAGTGAGTGAATATTAACGTCGCACTGTTCAGCTACACGAGGGCTTTTAGTGATGGACCTCATAATTTTGAAAATGGTCAAATGACGAGGGCGACACCTGAGCTGGCACCCCCTCTCCTAACTACAACACCACACCAACGAGAGGACATTTCAGCTCGATAGATTTAACTTTGCATTGCTGTCCTACACGGCGGGTCTTTTGTGGCACTGGGCTCGAACTCGAGACATGCCAACCATGATTCAATACCTTGACCACCTGATACCCCGGCCACAGGTCCGTCGCCAAAAGCCCTCAAGTAGTTGAGTAGAGAAGAGAAAGAGTGCGACTTTAATATCCCCTCACTTAATTAAATTATATGAAATTTTTAAGGAATACTTGAAAAAAATATTAGAAGTCGACTATATATATATATATATATATATATATATATATATATATTAAAAATTAATCTAATGATAATTTTAAATATCCAAAGAATTATTAGTATTTATGGTAAATATATATGTTTTTTTCAACTGAGTATGTGAGACACGCATAAATATCTTTTCGAAATTCCAATGCAGAATTTTAGTGGAGCTAATACAAAATTCCTAGTTTTGCATGGTTAAGATTATAAAAATGTCCAAATTTTAATAACCTTTTCTTCAGTCAACCACTAATGGAACATGAATATGATGAGGGATTATGCATAAATATATATTTTTTTAACTTGAATTTAAAAAGGATCTTTATATTTATTTATATGCGCAAATGTTAACTGTAAATTTGTCCAGATGCTTTTAAATACTCTTTATTTGAAGATTCAAGTTCAAAAATATAAACTTGAAGTTAAAGTTCTCTTTGAATGAAATTAATGTTCAGACATTCAAAATTCAAATATAATTCGTTATCTGAACAATACAAAACTAGGGATTCTCTGTAAAATACCCAGAATACCTGGCTTTAAAATTATAAAAGAACTAAAATATTTAAATAGGGTTTTTTTTAGCAATGTGTAAAAATTTTTTGCAAATAATGTAATACAGAAGCTTAAAATTATTCATGTTTAGAAGTATCGAAAATTTTAAAAAGATTTCAAATTTTGAACCTTTTTTTTCTGTTAATTTTTGACACATAACGAAATAATCTTTTAAAAAATCCCTGAAAGTATTGATTAAAATAAGAAAATGAAACAGTAAATTATCCTCAATATTTAAATATATATTTTGAATTTAAATACTACAGATATTTTTTAAAAATTTAGACATACATTATAAAAACTTAATTCCATTTGAGAATTTTAAGGTAAAGAAAAAAATGAGAATTCTCAACTCGTTGACTCGCTATTTGTGTACACTTTAGGTTGAAGATTTTACGATTGCCACAAGAAACCGGTCTCCCCTGTGAGCCATAAAAGTTCCCCTCAATGCCCATTGTGTCTCCCCGACCGTCTCTAAGTATCTTTCAAGATCGTAAACCTTTAAAGGGGGAAAAGAATTCCGGAAAATACGACCTTACCGGTTTTGAACACATTACTTGAAGGGGAAAAATCTGTTTGGTTCATTTTTGGTGAGTCCCCGGCCTTAGGAAAAATTCAGTGTGGTCCGTTTTCGAAGCCTCTCTAGTAGGGCGGAAAAATCCGTGCTGTTCAGATGGAGGGTTAAGAACAATACTTAAAGCATTATTTAAGGGTAAGATGGAAAAAATTATGGATTTTTTGTCTAAACAACAAATCAAATGGAACTTCAACCCACCTTTCGCACCACATTTTGGTGGTCTGTGAGAGGCGGGGGTTAAATCTTTAAAATACCATTTAAAGAGAGTAATCAGCAATTCAATTTTAAGTCATGAAGAATTTCTAACTCTTATAGTTCAAATTGAAGCGGTTCTTAATTCTCGACCAATTAGTCCTCTTTGTAATGATCAGAATGATGTTGAAACTTTAACTCCTGCACATTTTCTAGTTGGATCATCATTGGTTGCAGTACCTGATCCTTATTACACTGATATCCCCATGAACAGATTAAGCCGATGGCAGTTGGTTCAAAGGATGAACCAACATTTTTGGCGCAAAAGGTCTTCAGAATACTTAAATAGAGACTGCAACAGAGACCCAAATAGTGTAAGGGCAATGTAGGTTTCAAAGAAGGGGGCTTGGTATTAGTCAAACCTTCAGAGAATTCAGATAGTTTAAAATGACATTTGACACGAATTTTAAAAGTGCACCCTGGTAAAGATAATATAGTCAGAGTAGTAACTTTAAAGGATAAACAGGGAATTTATAAGAGACCCGTTATTAAAATTGCCAATTTACCATATGTAAATTGATTTTGTCATCATAATTGAATTTATAAATATTGTGTATCTTTATATATATATATATATATATATATATATATATATATATATATATATATATATATATTGTATTGAATTGTAATTGTTATTTCCATGTATTCTTATTGTATTATTGTAACTTTAGCAATATTTTTATAATGTAAACTTGTTGAATGCCTTCGTCATTGTAAGGCGAGGCAGGATGTTGGTGCCATTTGGCGATAATTCTTTGTATAGGTTGTTCCGAGCCAACTGTTGTAACCTTTTTGTAAACAGTTCGAAAAGTGTAGCTATCCCATATGGTTGTGATCCGTTTCGCTTATTAAAAATGGTCAAATTTACAGTCCATTTAGTTATTCAAGTCAACAGGTTCTTTCTTGAAATTTGCTCCAGGGAGTAAAAATCGCAATTTTTATTAACTATGTCAAACATATAGCATCTTTTTTGCTCTTTACCTTTTGTTTAATAAATAGACTTTACAAATAAGTTGAATTTGTTTTGCCTCTGTCTCATTCTTTGCCTGAACTTCATTATCCTTAATTTATGGACATGAGTGTACATTCTCTGAACCACCGCAGAGGTCAACTCCTAGCAGTTACTCAAGTTTCAACAGATGTCAGAAGCTAATTGTATGTAATGGGTTTATGCAGTGGTTCATTCTTTGTTCAGCTGTGAATCTGTTGAATGGTATTTTTTGGAAGTGACTGTATTTCTAGAAATGTGTGTTGTGTATTTTTATATGTAAATTAAATTGATTCTTGTGATATTTGATACAAATCAGGTAAGTACATGTATTATGTAACTAAATAAGTCAATATTACAATAATTAGTACCTCACATATGCATTTCTAGTATGAAAATATGAGAGTTCAAAAAATATACCACCATGTTATTGAAGGCCATCTTCTCTCTCTCTCTTTACAAATACAAAATGCATTTTTTACAATACAAATGCATTATGCCTTATTTTTTTCCAATAATATTGTGACAGATAGAATTTTTTTTGTTGTAAGTTAAATTTTTTGAACAAAAATAATATTTATTAAATAATAGTACAGTTAAAATTACACAGACATCCTGAATGAGTTACAGCTTGTGTTCAGAAAAAAATTATTAAGACTAATACACTTATTATATATGTTGACTAAATAAAAACTAGGTAAAAACTAATGTAAAGAATAGAATACTTATAAAATTAAAACTAACATTAGGTGAATTAGGACTAAACTAAAATTAAACTTACAACACTAGATTAATGAAAAATTGAAAGTGTTTTAATTTATAGGATGAATTACATTGTAAGATGAAGTGTATTTATTTATTTTCCCCAGTTCATACAGAATGGATGTGTTGTGTCTGCAAAGTTTTTGTTCCTTCGGAAGAGAGAAAAACTCATGTTTCAAAAACTATAATGCTGCTTGAAGTGTGGTTTTACAAAATATGTACCTCCTATTATTTAAAACTTTGGACACCTTTTATTTGAAAAAGTGTTCAGTATTATCAATATGTACCAGGTTTTGCTCACAAATTATAGTTTTGTGAAGTTTATTTAAAGTATTTGTAATTATTTCCCTCTAGGGCATTATTTTTATCAAAAATTCAGTGCATGATATAATTAATTATGTATCTATATCCAATAGAAACATGCATTATTAGCAGTGTAATGATGCATGTTAAGAAAAATTAACTTAATTTGTGTTTTTAATTTAATATATTTCACATAATAATGTGAATGTTCTTTTTTTTTCTTTTTTGAATCTTTGTTACATGACAAAAATTGAATGTTTCCACCCATACAGAAAGTAAGAAGTTGCTTTAAACATGAAATATTCCTATTTAAATATTGTAAATAAACATTTGTAAGAGCATCAAAAGTTTCTGAACTAATTAATTCACATTTGAAGACATTTGTATAAACCTCAGAGTTAAAGCCAATTTATCTTCTTCGGTTGATTATTATCTCTGTAACATACCTTTTAGAAATAATTGACCCAACTATTGATAGTAAATTATCGAAAAATTGCGTTGGCATTCGAAAAAAATTAAAATAGCTTTCTGTGTCTGTCACACGCTTCTCATCTATTAGCCTAAATGTTGGTTTTAATCGTTTTTTTTTGTTTTTAGTTTTTTTTTGTGAAATACATCGAGCACACTATCGTTCCTTTTCCTCCATTTTTAATGCTAACAAAATTGCAAAAAAAAAATTCTTTTTTCTCTTTCGTGATCTATACTTAAATAGTCAAAATCAACTACTTAGAGCAATTTTCAACTACTATTTTCAGCCTCACCTAATGAGCAGAAATCCACCGCATGCATATGAAAAAGCTTTGGTGTGAATAGAACAACGAAAACATCTCTCCTTCCTACTATGATCACGACGTTTGAACGCCTTGGTGTGAATGAGCCTTAAGGGTATACATGTTAATTAAATTAAAATTTAATTAATACATTAAATAACTGAGCAACAAACAAATGCTTTTAATGGGAGGGATGAATCTGGGGATGCAATAAAGAGATTTCTACATTTGACATCAATCCTGTCAGGTTTAACCCTAACTATTTTCTTGGTTAATAGGGTCTAGTCTTTTCTTCTTTCTTTTTTTTTTTTGAAGATTGGCAAGTGCACTTTAACTCCTTCTCAATCAAAACAATTAAAAATATTCTCAAGATATTCCATAATACGGAATAAGTAACAGGTATATCTTTTTAAAGCCAAAATTTTTGACATCCGTTTCTAAGCTTTACTTTAAGATCTTTGTTAGTGCCTATTCCTAGTACCTAATTCTTGTAATGTGATATTTTTTTTCAAAGTTATCAAATAAATGCATTGCTTACTGTGTTATTACGATAGTCGAAACATTTTCAAACCTAGTTTCAAAATAAAAAAAAGGGCAGTTGAACATTAAACGCAGGTTAAAAGGACTTTTTTCCTGGTAGAGATTGTCTGCGACAATTGAGAAACAGTGAAAATTCGCAACATCCATTATTATACTCCTTTAGCTTAATTCTGGCAAGAAAGGCTGGAATGTGGTCCTTGTTTTAATATTTGAATAGACTTTTCTTTGCTAGAGATCTTGGCCTATTTTGAATTGGTTAAAACCTCGAATATTGAAGGGTTCCCATACAATTTATGATGTCGCCTTGTAACTGCAAATTAATATCATTCGATTTAGTAACTAAATCTGTTAAATAGGCAAGTCTGGTTTCTGGTTTCCACTTGATTAAATTTCCTTTTAAAATTAAAGTGACGATCTGGTTTAAAGAGAGCCACTATCGAAGACCCCCAAATTATTTTTTTGCAGACGTGGACCCCTTGCAGGTCATCAAAGACCCCTGGGGTCTATATAGACCACTTTGGGAATCATTGCTCTAAAAGTACAGTTATACCTGGGAGCGATATGTGAACTGAAGTAATAACATAGTACTTTCTAATCACCTTTCATAAATATTTTGTTGGCATAACGGCAAAGTTAGCGGAAAATTGTTGTAGCAGATGAAAGAATGATAATTCACATTTAAATTTGTGAAATCAGTAATCAGTGTCTCTTTTGATTCTACTGACGAGCAAACCTAAAATACCATGAATGGTTGAATATTAATTTCATGAGGACAATGCTTATGGCGAGTGAGTGAATATTAACGTCACCCTGTTCAGCTAGCTACACGAGGGCTTTTGGTGACGGGCCTCGTAATTTCTAGCCATGGTGAAGTGACGAGAATGGCTTATGGACTTGTAAAATAAAATAACACATACGCCTGGAGAAAAATATGTTATTTCAAATTATAATTGGGATATAATGTTTAGACATCTATTACTTTGGGTTATTATGGATTGTGTGTGTGGAACTTAATCCAGTGTTTTTAAAACTTTGGAGTGCAGCCACTAGAGTGGATAATAAGTGTGTGTGTGGGGGGGTGTAACAAAATTATTAATTTACTAAAGGGAAACAAAACAAAATACATTCTGAACTAGTAAAAATAACATAATACTTATCCTAATACTTAAAATATTTACTACTTAAAAGCAAGATATAGAACACTTAATACTTATTTCGATAAATTGTTTGGTTTATAATTAAAGTTGCCTTGTATCTTTAGCGACATAGTATATTATTATTGCATTCAACACATGTTCATTGTAAGGGCGAATGGAGTGCAATGAAAATTAAGATTGAAAATTGGGTCGCCGAGCATTGAAAGTTTGAGAAGCACGACATTGTAATCAGCGCATCTTTAAGAAATGAATATAGTATTTGTGCCAAATATCTTACGTTTGTACAAGGAATAAACATAATTAGTTTGAATTTCTTTTTACTTCAACTGGCTTGGGGCGTAGTATCTCCTAAATCAAATTAATTCCTTTTGTGGATCTACGCATTCTCATAACTGGGCCAACAATATTTAAAATAAGTTGTTAATTTTAAGACGACGCGCACATGTTTCCTTATTAAACTCTACTCCATTACTTTGAAATTTTTCTTTTCTTTCAAAAAGTATTAGAATTTTTTTTATCTGATTATGAGTTCAAGTGGTTTGGTGTCTAAGCAGTTTTTATTAAGTCTCTACATTTATTCAGCCCCCCAACCTCCCCCCCCATATAATTGTACCGAACATGCCACCGGGTAGTGAAATATTTGTAATATTTTAATGTAAAAGCTTTTAGTACATGTAAAAAGCGTTATAACAATACAAACTACTTCGAAATATAAATTTGAAATAGTATGCTAGCTACAAATTAACAATAATGCATGTGAAACAAATAATTGCAAATTAACACTGTTGAGTTCAAATTATGGGAAATAAATACTGCTTTAAATAGAAGTACCGAGTAACACCTAAATTTCTTTTTAATAATTGTATTATTTTTCATTGTATAAAATATACTTTTTTTCATATACTTTAAAACATTTATCAGAATGAAATTGAGTATTTTTCAGTAGTTTTATTTGAAGACTTCGTTGTTTTTCGAAAATAAAAAGTATTGTTTACTTTTTAGATCTAATAATTTTCATTATCGTAATTGGAATATAGAGAAAACATTATGTTAGATTACATTTGAATGCATTGGATTGCATCGTCTGTAATCAGATGTAGCCGAGGTAAGGCGCAAAGTAGAATTTCAGCAGAACCTGCCTGTGGATAAAAATATAAAAATCTGTTTCTTACATTTTCATCAATGGCAAAACAGTGACTCTACTTCATTCCAGGACACACTTTCCTCCATCCAGACTTTGTCTGCTAACACCACTTAGCCACTTCCACTTACCACATTCCATCAACCAATCCAGTAGCTTCCTATCAACTCGGGACTTCCATTTTTGTCAGGCTCCAAAGAACTATTCTGATATGAGGTGGATTATCGCTTCGCCATCCAATTGCCTAGTGACGCCCAGCAAAAAAAAAGTGTTTTTACATTTTCAAGTACATTCAACAGAATGTAAAATTTTCTGTGGTTAAGGTTTCCGACTAGGTTGAAAAAGTGTTTTTTAGGTGTTGAAGTTAGGGCCATTAAAGAAAAGGATGTCAATTTCATATAGAAGGGCTACACACCAAGTTGTTGTTCATGCTGCCAAGATGGGCGATAACATCACAATATGGGTACCTCGATATTTTTGTCGTCTGGCAATGTGGTTGAAATGGAGGTAACATATATTAGAGTTAATTCTTATTTTTCTTTCCCGCGGTAACCTTATTAATTTCAGACGATTTTAATTCGATTTCTGTAAAAATTTCATCATTTTCGCGGCAATTATTCTTCAAATCACTTTATTTTTATAACTTTATTCTTTATAATCACTTTATTTTTCGCTGTACCATTGTATACCTTCGTTTTTTCGCTACAAGGTCTCAGATTTCTCGCTTTTTTGCACAACAGAAGGCCCGATATTGGGTCACAATTGCTCCTTCTTTGTGAAAACCTCAACATTGTTTGCATCAAGAACAACATTGTTTCCCTCTCTCATGGTTTTCCTTTTCTTTGTGCCATCTTCTTAGTCAAGTTTTGATGCAAAATTTAAAATGGTTTCTCAGCCTTTTTCAATTCCTACTATTAACTCACACTCTCTCTATATTTATTTATTTATGTTGGTGAAATTTTCAATCGTCAATAAAATACATTTAAAACGCTGAATTGAGCTAAAATATAATATACATGATTGTTTCGGATGACAAAACAAACATTTAATTATAATTAATGAAAATTAATTGATTAAGGGGACATGGTACGATTTACGCAAAAATTTTTAATTTAAGGATTTTTAAAACTTTTTTGGTTGCCTCCTATGTATGCATACTATGTTAAACAGATTTTGCACTCAAAATTTCATAAAAAAGATAGCTATGTAATTTTTTAAGGAAAAAACTTGAAATTTTTGAAGTGATTTTAAAGTGCTACTCCTCCTACAAAAATTGACGTACATGAATGAAATTTGATTTACAAGTACATCAAACTATGTATAAAAAAATTGGTATGGGTTTTACGTTAATGTGATTGGTATTCATACAATACTTCTTTTTATGAATGTTTATTGAAAATTCCTTAAAAAATGTATACATTCTGAGTTTAATTATTTTTTAAAAAAATAAATATTGCTTTGATTCAAAAATGCATACCATATTTTGTTACATGTACTATTGGCAATAGGTAAAAAAAAATTCAAAGCGTTAGGCGCAATAGAAAAAAAGCCTTAGTATTTTAAATGAAGACAAACTAGTTATTTTATCTTTCTGAGATACGTCAGTTTAAAGTTTTGATTTGCCATAGGGATGTGAATAAAAACGAACGTAAAAGCCATCGTAATTCTGCATTTTTTTAGTTTAGAGCATTTAAATTTTGTGAAGATATAGAAAAGTATATAAAGAAAAATTTAGGCTAAAAAATTGAAATTTGATTTTTTGACCGATTTTGGTTAATTGAATCGTATTGTGTCCCCTTAAAACTAACTATTTAAATAATTGCGAATACAGCGATGTTGGAGACTTAGCAACTCTTTCGGCGACTTGCGACAAAACTTGAAAATGTCTTTTTCTCACGTTTTAAAGCATTCAGTTGAACTGAAATTTTATATACATGATTGTTTTGGATGACTATACCATACTTTAATGATAATTAATAAAAATTATTTACTACTTAATGTTGCGATTCTGTCATATGTATATACATATTTATATTGGTTGTAGCTATTTAATAAAAAGTAACTAAAATAAAAATTTTCTTCGTTGATCTAAGTAGGAATTGACTATAGTTTTTTTATATTACTTGTTTTATGTCAGAAATTGTTGACTTTCCAATATTATAAAACTGTGTTAGAGACGCTCCACTTTCTCCCTTCGCGAGACTGTTCAATATTTCAAGTTTTGTCTGTATGTTCAAGAAGGTGCGCTTCTGCTTTGAATTCGAAGCCATAGCAGTTCGCAACCCAACAAAAGAGCACGTATACACCCCCTCACTTGGAAACATTGACCTAACATTCCGCGCACATGTTTACCAAATCACACAACTGAAACTCTTCAAATATCCCTGATCTTGGGTTTTACCGTCACTTTTGGCCTAACGCAAAACAACTGTTGAGCATTGCAAAAAGTTCGAAAACGTATTCATATACAGTACATGTAGTTGATAAAAAAACTGGTCCGGATATTTGACGCTCCGGATAATACACGTTTGCATAAACAACGTTCTACTGTAAATTGTATTAAAAATATTAGATAGGAATTTTTTAATAATAAATGCAATACTTTTTTTAATTGCCTTCACATAAAGTGTCTGTAATATGTTGATCTACTTAAATATTTTTATGAGATATATATATTTCGAAGTATGTGTAGGGAATGGGGTTCCATGAAAACACTTTCTAGTTCTAGGAGGTTCCACGAAAACACTTTCTAGTTCTTGGAGGTTCCACGAAAACACTTTCTAGTTCTAGAGGTTCCACGAAAACACTTTCTAGTTCTAGGGTTCCACGAAAACACTTTCTAGTTCTAGGAGTTCCACGAAAACACTTTCTAGTTCTAGGGGTTCCACGAAAACACTTTCTAGTTTTAGGGGTTCCACGAAAACACTTTCTAGTTCAAGGGGTTCAGTGAGTTGAAAAAGTTAACAAACCGCTGTCCTAGAGCTTTCTCTAAGATTTTTTCTCGATACCTTATTTTCAGCAAATTTGTCGCTAAGGGTGATAAAATCACCAGTCTGAAAATCGTTGTCACATCTCTTTTATGGTTACCATAACCTTTTTCAAG
The DNA here is from genome assembly GCA_019973935.1 of Trichonephila clavipes. NCBI lineage: Eukaryota > Metazoa > Arthropoda > Arachnida > Araneae > Nephilidae > Trichonephila > Trichonephila clavipes. The sequence goes on from BMAU01004104.1 coordinate 638,009, forward strand.
CTCTGTTTAAATTGTTTTACAATAATCGAACGATGCATGTAAAACAGTTTTACCCCACTAAGCACACATGATGCAGGGAAAATAACATTTGTGGCGCATTTCATAATAATAATAATTTATTTTAACAATAAACATTCCTAATTTTTTTAATAAAAAATTGTATAAGTACCAGTAAGTAAAGTATACTAGAATAATTTTTCTTGATGTAATGAGGAAAATTTTGAGAAATTTCATCATAAAAAATATTGTAAAATCACAAGTTATTTATGTTTTTTAAAATTCATTTAATACATTTATCATTGAATTGAAATGACGTATAACTATATTTTTTTGGCTTTAGTTTTGACAAATTTCCTTTTCAAATCTATGAAAAATGAAACGATTAACTTTTATTTTGAAACTCCCAGTTCCATATAGTTGACAATTCAAATTGAAATTTAAAAGGCACTTCATGCTAAAATAATTTGTGTTATAGTTATCATACTTTTAAAACATGTGCTACAGTGTACCGAAATCACTTAGGGGGAAAGCACTACTCTTTTTAAAAATATAAAAATTTCAGAATTGTTTGAAAATTATTAAATCGAATTGCATTATGACAAAATTTATGTTTTTATTACCTTGCTTAATTAGTATTTTTTGAGCCTCAATAAGTATAATGAAGGCCTTTTTATTAGACAGTTTTGTTAAATTAAAACAGACTTTAGTTTCAAAGCTTGCAAGTTGCTATTTTGCAAATAAATTATCAAGAGATAGTTTTAAAAAATAAATTTATTGATCAAAGTCATACACTGGTGTGCAAAAATTAAGGACAAAGTCGAAAAATTAGCATATCAGCTGAACGAAGAGGCAGAGCGGACAGAAAGACCAATCAGGAGATTAAGTAAGGTGATGTACGGTAGCACATGCGCAGATATGCAGGTAGACGTAATGGGGGAGTGTCTGAGTAGTATAAAGCATGTTGTCGGTGTAAGATCAATATTTCTGGCAAAGAGATTGCACGCCGTATAGCAGGTAAAATCACACCGAGTTGCTGCCTCAGCGAGAAATGGCGAATAATCAGTCTGTTAGACGACATCTGGATGCTTTTACCCGAGGTCGAATCATTGGGAAGTTGACGGAAGGCCGCAGTGTGACAAGTGTGGCTGCAGAGTTCGGAATTGCTCACAGCATCGTTTCACGACTTTGAGACAATTTCAAACTACAGGAACAGCTATCCGGGGTTCAGTAGTGGTTGTCCACGAGGAACCACACCCGCAGATGACCGGTACATTGTCTTACAGGCCAGAAGAAACAGGCGGCAGACAGCGGAAGAAATCGCTAGACACACGACACAGGCGCGACTGGACGACCGATATCGCGTTTTACCGTGGCCAGAAGACTGCACGGTGGTGGTCTGTTTCACGACGCCCTGTACGGTTGTGCACCTTTAACGCCTGCCCATCGGAGAAGGCATTCTCTGTGGTGCCGAGAACACCGGAATTGAGAGACAATGAATGGGGACGAGTACTCTTTACAGATGAGAGCAGATTCAGTTTGAGTAGCGATTCTCATCGCATACTCATCTGGAGAGAGCGGGGAAGCCGCAATCATCCCTCGAAAGGGACAGGTATGGAGGTCGCGGTGTTCTCGTTTGGGGAGGCATCATGTTGGTAGTCGTACAGACCTTCACATCTTCGATGCAGGTTCAGTCAACGGGACCCGTTATTGTAACGAGATTCTTCTTCCATATGTGCGTCTTTTTTAGAGGCGCTATGGGTCTGCAGTTTCTTTTTCATGGACGACAATGCACCATGTCATCGCACAGTAGTTGCCGAACAGCTTTTAAAGAGTGAGGATATTGAACGTATGGATTGCCGGAACGATCTCGGATCTCAATCCCATCGAGCATGTATGGGATTTTCTGGCCAGACGCTCGGTAGCTCGTACCTTACCACCAGTAACGATTCGGGAGCTTCGATTGGCGCTGCAAGACGAATGGGCAGCAATGCCTCAACAACTCATTGACACCCTCATTCTCAGCATGGGGCAGACGCTGTGAAACCTGCCTAGCAATCAGGGAGATCATATCCCCTACTAAAGACCGGATATTTCTTGCTGGACACCCATCACAGGGATGTTTCGGCCTTCAGTCGCATTGCACTCCATGCTACTTTTTCAGTCAAGCTTCTTTTTATCCCTCTGGTTTCTCTTTTAGTAAGTGTTGCTTACATTACACATGTCCTTACGTACTGGGGATCTTACGGTATTAAATGTGTTGATTTGGAAAGCTTTCGTACAAAGTTATATTGAAAAAACCGTCTCGTCCTTAATTTTTGCACACCAGTGTATTTTCAATAAATTATATAAGTAGGTATTTTATAAATAAGGATTTAAAATACATAAATAAATACTTCCAATACCATTCTAAATTATTTTAAACAAATTTATTATTTTTTATGAGCTAATGCTCTCTTTTTGTTAAAAATAAAAATTCCTTTCCACATTTTCATAAAGTAACAAAAGCCAATTTTCACAATGTCTTTTCTGCTCCGGTCTCTGTATTTTGTCTTGATACCAAATCGAATGAGCAGTCATTTACTTCAGCTAATTTTGGGGAATGCGAAAGTTATGGAGAGGATATTACTCTCCCTCAAATCGTCTGCATTAATTACTTTTTTTCTGGAACTCAGTAATGAGGCTTAAAAGTTCTTTGTTTCTCCAATTAGAGGGTTAAAATGCGTACGTCTCCCAAACTTTAAAGAAATTTAGAATCTTTTAGGATACATAGGGACCCACATTTCTTTTATAATGAGCTGCGAAAACAATACAATTTAATTGATTTCGCAGTGAATAAAAATAATGAAATATTATGATTAGATTCGGTAACAAGAAATCCTTATTTATCAAAAAATACACATGATTAAATTTTATAAGGGATTGTTATAAAGCGATGTTTTAAGAAAAACAAAAAGGAGGGTCAAATTTTTGTGTATTTTGACATAATGTATTTACTAAAAAATAAAGTATAAATGATTAATGTTAGGAAAAGAGGAATTAAAGTTAGCAGTGTGAGAAACATATATACACTATCATTACTAATTCTAAATTGCATTTTTATTCTTAGTCTCACAGACAAACTTAAGGATTTTTTATCAATAAATATGTAATTTGCTCATAAAAATACCTACAAAATGTTCCAAATAATTCAGATAAAATAACTATCTCCATCGAAATATATTTTACAATTTAAGGGAACTTAACGTATTATCGCAACAATACCAACGTTAGAAATAACTCACCAAGTTAGAAAACCCCAATTTCTTTTGTGTTATACGTGCTGAATTGGCAACCAGGTGCTTCGTTACATATAATGTCGCCAATTGGTTGCGATAATATGTAAGTACCGATTTATGTTATGTTGACACAATACCCCGTACAGTATATTTTTATTTATATATTTATATAAAATGTTTATATGTATCCTCCTACATTTCAAAGAAAAACACGAAATTTTTAAGGATACAATTTAAATTAAAATTATTTTTTAGAAAATATTTCAATATTTTAAAATTTTTGCAACTTTTTTTATGAATTTAAAAAAAAAATTTGAATTTTTTTTTTAGTATTTTTGAAGTGTTTATCACAATTATGTGCTTGGTATTAGTATTATGAGTGATAATTTCGTTTTTTATACTTTTATTCGCGTGTAGGAACCAATAAAAATTAGCTGTATCTATTTTTGATGTGTTTTTTTTTAAAAATAGCCATTCATATAAATCTTTATTCCATGTATAGAGAATCATCAAACCTATTAACAACAACTACAACAAAAAAAAATCAGAAAAAAAAAGTTTCAAAACTTTATATTAAATAGGAATAAAAGCCTTAACATTTGAAAAACACGATTATCGTGAAAAATAAAAACCTTAGAAAAAAATTTAACTAAAGGTTTAAACAGATAAGTGAAATAAAATTAAATTTAAATGTGGTCTTCACGTATTCTAGTTTTGCTTTTCATTTCTACATGCTTATAACCCTGGAGTGAACCCGTGCGGCACGGAGTCACCCCAGGCTTACGAAATCCTTAATTGTGGAAAAATGGATTATTTGTTACCAAGGAGCTTGTCAGCATCCTCCTACATGACAATCTTAATGGGAACTAAAATGTATTTGTCACATCTCCCCCTCTTTGTGTGGACTGGCCAACGTTTCTTACAATCTTAAGGTACTTGTTTTGATTGAGTTCCCGGCGCGACCACTTATGTTTCAGAATATTTTCTATGAACAGACCTCCTCCCCTGTGAACGACCTATTGGTTTTGATAGCCGTATTGTATGACTCATTAGGGGATATATAAATGTAAATTAACAGAATGTATACATAAGTAATAGTTTAAAGAAACTAAAGAACACTATTTTATAGTTAATCGAACTAAAAAGTAAAAAAATAAATTCTTAATATAAGAATAAAAAGCTTAAAGCAGTGTTTCTCAAAGTTACAATATTCGCGACCCAATATTCAATCATAATTTTCATCGCGCCCCCCCATACAATAACTATGTATTGAATTCAATAATACTATTCTTTGCCGTTAAAAGCGGCCGCGGTAGCCGAGTGGTATAGGTATCGGACCGTGGCTTGCTTTGTCACGGGGGTTCGAGCCCAGTACCACTAAAGACCCGCCGTGTAGGAGGGCAGCGATGCACGTTAAATCTGTCGAGAGCTGAAACGTCCTCCCGTTGGTGTGTTGTGGTAGTTAGGAGGGGGGTGCCAGCTCAGGTGTCGTCCACGTCACTTGAACATGGTTCAAAATTACGTGGCCCGTCACCAAAAGTCCTCGTGTAGCTGAACAGTGCGACGTTAATATTCAATCAATCAATCATTCAATCAATCAATTGCCGTTAAAAGCACGAAACGACTTTAACCTCTTAAGCGTCCCCAGCGTATCTAAACGTCTCGCTAAGCCAAAGCGTTTATTTCCTCGGACGTATATATGCGTCTTTCCAAAGTACGATCTTTTCTGTGCAGTGCTATTCATAAAATTATTCCGAAGGCTTTGGAATGCAATAAAAGGACCTTGCCAGTTTAGAGAAGGATTTACTTATTTCAGATTGTTTGCTCTTCTTTATTCTTCCCCACCCAAAACATCCCATACGCGCGTGCCTACGTGGAAAACGGTTGGCATTAGGGAGTGAATCGCTTAACTTTTAATTAGAAGTAATGGGAAAAAATATTAAACCGGACAAATTATTAAGATAAGGGTTAATTTTTGTTTGTCATTACATAAATGATAAGCTTATGGGGTCCCTGGTAAATAATAAACTTTTTCTTAAATTAGAATTGTTAAATTAATTGTAAAATACATTGTGTAGCACAGATACATTCGTAAGTATAATATAACAGTGTAAATGTGTATTTTATTTTTTATTATGTCAGAATGTACTTTGTTTACTTTCAATAAATTAATAATTTTTTAAATAATCTTTTGTTTGACTTTTCAATATGCTCGCGCCCCCCTTGTAGAGTTTCCATGCCCCCAAGGGGGGCGAGCCACAGTTTGAGAAACGCTGGCTTAAAGAGAAAATTGATGTCATTGTGATATTAGTGTCGGCTGCTCGACAACAACTCTTATAATTTCTTACTATTTCTATTCCGAAATGCAGATATAGTGTAAAAATGTATTATAAAGAACCCCACACGCTTTTACCACAATGGCATTAATTTTTTAAGCATTTTATTCTTATATTAAGAATTTTGTTTTAATTTTTAATTCGATTAACTATAAAAGCGTGTTTTTAAGTTTTTTTAAACTATAATTTACTTTTAATTTTTTAGTTCCATCTACAAGAAAAAATTATTATTATTTTAATTTTTTAAACTTTTATTTATATATATTTATTGATGAATTAATCTTAAATGCCTCATTTCTTAGAATGGGGAATACCCATTGGTATCCGTTTAGGTCGTTGATACAGCCTGGTTTTTCAAAGTGTGGGATCAGCTAACTGTAGGAAATACCGAAGAGCTAAGTTTGAAATATTTAATGCGGAAGATTGTGTTACGACAATGGTATTTTTCACTAAAAAGAGCTCAATATTCTTTCCAAAACATGCATTTGAATGATACATAAAAATACACGTTTTGAATCGAAAAGTTTATGAGATATTATTTAATCCGGTAAACTCTGAATCAATTCTCAGCTGTTTTGGTAGTCACCAATTCTGGATATGTGATTTGGAATTAGTCGCCAAAACTTGAAACGAGATCTGGAATTAGACAAGAAATCTGGAAATTTGATCTGGAATTAGTCGCCAAAACTGGAAATGTGGGAAATTGTTAATCCTGATGATCTTGATCAGGACAATGAAACAAAATTAATAAATTATTGTATTGTCATCTGTCCTTGACAAGTGTGAAAAATTTCGAATTAATCTGACCTTTTAAAGTAGGTAATCGAGTTCAAAGATTTCGTTACATACAGATGAAGCTTATAAAAGTGTGTTAAAAAAATGGGCATCTACGATTTCTATTGGATGAAGTTGAAACTGATCAAGCAAAGGAAGAACCATATGAAATAATGGATATTAGTCATGATAGTGGAAGTAAATTTCATAAAATCGATGAAAACGAAATGTTTGAGTTGAAAGAAACATTTTCAAATGCTACCTCAGAAATTCCAACAGAAAGATGTAAAGCCATAAGTGTACCATCAAACGCATTGCAACCAGTCGAAAAGATAGAAGCAAGAAAAAATTCAACAAGCTGTTTATCAATGATTAAAGGACAATAAAACTACAATAACTTGAACAAAATAGGAGATTTTTGCCTGTAAATATCATTCTAGTGATGCTAGCGAAAAGTGTCTATGGTGTGTTGTGTCCTTTATTAAAGTCACGCGCATTTGAAATATTTTAGCTCAGCTTAAATGAATTTTTTTTCTCAAATTAAAAAAGGAAAATTCAAAAGTCCTTAAAAGTCGGTATGTATACATTTTCTTAATTGAGTTAATATTTGGAATTACGATGTTTATTGTGTGCAATAAAAATAAATAAATAAAAAAGTATGGAGTAACCCCGTCACCCCCACGTGACCGCGCTTCTCCTGAGTTGATAAAAGTTAATTATTTAGATAAAAATGTAGCCAGGGCTACGGAATTTTCTACATATACTTAGAAAAGTTGCACAGTTAAAATTGAGCAGAAATTTATATTTGTGGGTCATGTGTAAGATAATGTATCCCTTAATCGAGTTATATTTATACATTACAAAACCATAAATAGTTACTTCACCCAATAGTTAAGTAGAATATAAGAGATCTTTGCTAAAAAAACAATTGTGGTTTACTTATTCAGTGTTTGGAAATAATTAACAAAACTCATTTTAATTTTTGAATTTATCATTTATTTTTTTTGTTATGAACTGATTATTCATAAATTATCCCATTTTTATGAGAACTTTAAAAAGTTGGTAAACTTGTGTAATACATAACTTTTCCTTTTAAAAAAAAGTATCCATAGTCTGTACAATAACTAAAATTTTTCACTGGCTTGTATAAATGTTTCAGTTTCTGCTTCAAAAGACATTTAACGTAATGATTTTCATAAAATATAGTTATACTTAAATTCTACTTAAATTTGTCAATGGAGTTGAATAATTCATTATTAAAAAAACCAATTGAGAATTAAAACTCCTTTTCACTTCTTAAAAATAGCTTAAGTGCAAACAAAAAAGCAAAGTTATTAAAAAATTACCAAACAAATGTAGAATTAATGTACATGTTTTCAAAGTTATAGTAAAACATTTAAAATATTATAACTTTTGAATGAATTTCATATAAGTGGCTGGAAGGATCAATGTAACTCCAATTACAATTTCGTTTTATGGCTAAATGAAAACCAAGTTCTAAATTTAGTAAACTTCTCCAGAAGTTGTACTCTTTAAACTAATAAGGGTCTTAATCCCTTAACTGGTCATTCCCCCCCCCAAAGTGCTTCAGAAAAGGAACATTTTTTTATTGCATATAACTAAGAATATTACTAAATATAATGAGAAAAAATGGAAGAAGTTATTTTAATTTTCATGCTTAAAGTTTTCACTCAATTTTTTAAAAAGATTTTATACTTATGGAACGCAAAAAAACCCCAAGTGATTGCTTTTCATTCGTACACACTGCAAGCTATGAGGAATGCTTCGTATATCTTAAAATTGTTTACCTTATACTTACAAAATATTTTCATGTTCGTATCTGTTTTTCAAATGGTTGAATATTTTGTGTCTGTGACCATAAAACACACATAATTTGAAGCATGGTGTAGTACAAAGTCTTAAATCGCAATTTGGACAGAAATAAATATGCCTGCTTTCTTTAGATTATCTTTCCATTTTCATTTTTTTTCTAAATCAAAAAACTGCAAGAAACATTGTCTTGCCGATTTATATTCTTCATTGAAAGTTTTCATAAATTTTCATTCTTGACTTCAAAGAAAAATTACAGCCTTCAACACAAAAAACTGCTGGACGAGAAGGATTTGAGTACCATGGACAAACCGCATCCCTCGAACACACATGCAATAATAATCTCACCATTAATTCACCAAATCTCGCCAAAAATCAATATAATAGTGCCTTCTCGCCAAATCTCACCACTCTCAGTGGCGCAACAGGTCATGAGGGCCAGGGTTTGCTCTGTCCATTCCAGTAAACGTGGCAACTGGGCGCTCAGGTGCATGAGCAGATGTTCCGATCAGGTGGCCAGTCTGAAGCGAGACCCCCAGTGTTTAAGCTCCAAAGCAACCTTTTTTAGTACTCGTTTATCGACCCACTGCAGTAGGGATGAAAAGTTGAGTCCACATTGCCCAGCCCGGGAATAGAACTCTGACCACTGATGTGGAAGCGCGAAACGCTACCATTCCACTACGGGGTCTTAAATCAATGCCACAAACACGAAAATATCAGTACCCGTGCAACGCATGGGCAAAACAATTGTGATCAAATGTCAGTAGCTAGTACGATGCAGGCGCAAACCAGTTAAAAGATTCAGATATTAACTGTAACTTCTTCAAAAAGGTTTTCTTGAACGTGTATTAAATAATTACATCATTAATTATTAAAGATTTCCAAAGAATTTCAAAATTGATTGTTAAGGAAATACAATTTTTTCCTTACTAAAAGGGTGTTTTTTTAGAGGTATATAACTTTATATTGCAATAAAACAACGATGTATTATTCGATTGACATGAATTTTTTTTATTCGAAAGATAATCTGTGGCATTACATTTTAAATATGATTTCTGTCATAGGACTGCCACGGCTGTCTCGGATGTAGTCCAATCTGGACGTCCAATTTTCGATGACTTTTTCCAACATTTGTGGCCATATATCGGCAATAACATGGCGAATGTTGTCTTCCAAATGGTCAAGCGTTTGTGGCTTATCCGCATAGACCAATGACTTTACATAGCCCCACAGAAAATAGTCTAGCGGTGTTAAATCACAAGATCTTGGAGGCCAATTCACAGGTCCAAAACGTGAAATTAGGCGGTCACCAAACGTGTCTCAATAAATCGATTGTGTGACATGTTGCGCCGTCTTGTTGGAACCACAGCTCCTGGACATCATGATTGTTCAATTCAGGAATGAGAAAGTTAGTAATCATGGCTCTATACCGATCACCATTGACTGTAACGTTGTGGCCTTCATCGTTTTTGAAGAAGTACGGACCAATGATTCCAGCAACCCATAAAGCGCACCAAACAGTCAGTTTTTCTGGATGTAACGGTGTTTCGACATACACTTGTGGATTAGCTTCACTCCAAATGCGGCAGTTTTGTTTGTTGACGTAGCCATTCTACCAGAAGTGCGCTGCATCGCTAAACAAAATTCGCTTATGAAAATCGGAAACAACGGCAATCTTGTTTTGGGTCCATTCGACGAATCTACGCCTTGCTTTATGATCGTTTTGATGAATTGCCAAACCAAACTGAGAATAAATCACTTGACAGCTGTTAAATCGGTCGCCATCTTGGAAAGTAATTTTAACTTAAACTTCTATACCTAGTAAAAAAGACACTGTTTATGTTAAATAAGATTTTTCTTTTCTTTTTCTTACAAAATTTTCAATTCCTATACTATTAGCGCACTCTCTCTCTCTGTATATTTATTTATATATTTATCTTGTTCAAATTTTCAATTGTTAATAAAATACTTTCCATTCTACCAATCAAGTTCAAATAAATTTTTTTAAAAAACTTGTAGTGGATTACACTTGGTGTTAATAAATTTTTTCAAATATTAGTTAATTAAATTAAATTTAATTAATTACCGGTTTTTGACGCCAACTTGGATTCGTCTCTATTGTTGTTACAATGTAACTGTTAAAACAGAGACAAAAGCTGGAGTCGAAAACCTGTTTTTTTGCCAAACTAGCCAAACCAGGTGTACATTGTTACAACAATGCAGACAAATTAAGCTATTTTTTTATTCCTACTATTAGTTCACTTTCTCCCTATATATAGTACATACACTCATGCGCACACACACACACACACACACACACACATCTTATTCAATTTTCAATCGTTAATAAAATACTTTCTATTCATCCATTCAAAGTAGGAATTGACTTAATTTTTTTATATTACTTGTTTATTTTAAAATTTAAGGCACATATATATATATGCCTTTTATTTTGTAATCAGATTTATGAAATTGATATTAGGATTTCTTTTGTAGAATTTACTGTGATGAAAAATAAAGTCTGTTTATGGAGATTTTGTTATTCATAAGCGTATTAAAAAGTGTAGAGTATACATTACATACTAAAAATATGCTATGTTTCATGATTTCCTAAAATTTTATAAGAGTATAGCTTGTAATATACGACAAACCAAACAATTAACATGCTAGTTTATTATTGGAGGTAAAACGTAATGGCTTCTCTCTCTCTCGTATTAATTCAAGCGATATAAATGTAACGAAAAGTGCATACTGCATGTATGCACATTTATTTCAATAGAGGTATGCTATTATTAAATGTTACTAATGTGTATCATGTTTCATATAATACTATTTACGTCTGTGTTCTTCCATGTTCTTGCAATCAAATGTAATTCCAGTTTCAGAAATAGAAAACTTAAATATAAATAATTAAATCTTGGCAAGGAGCTTTGATAAGAAGGAGGAATGGGCTAAAGTCACACATATGATGTCATAGTCCCATGATAATGATAGCCACGTGTTTCTAGTAAATCTGTTAAAAAACTCATTTGACGTCATAGTCACTCGATAAAAGTAATCATGTGTTCGCAGCTAATCGGTTCGTGCGGTTCGTTGTGCTTCCAACTATTGCTCTTTGCAGAAGCTTTCGCTTAAAAAAACTTATTTGTCAACAATAATGCACACAGGTATACAAAATGCTTTTTTTTTTAAAAAAAAAAGCACATGTAAATTATATAATAAATTTTTTTTAATTAAAAATTTCTTTTTCATAACATTGGCACATCTTTACACAATTATGAAATTTAAATTTTTCCCTAAGTTTTACAAATAGAACAAACACGTTCAATTAGTTTAATATCTGTTTTGAATTCAATGGAGAACACGTGTTTGCCGTTATCATATGATCGCCATGAATTGAGCCCTTTGACGTAAAATAAAACTACTTTTTATGACTGATATGAAATGCACATTTAACTTAAAGTAAACTCAGGGACCAACAGCCTCTGAGGACCACGGCCCACTGTGCACATCTCAATTTTCATAGCCTTGGACATTAAGGTGCATGAGCAGATGATCCAGTCAGGTGGTAAGTCTGACACGAAACCCTCAATGTTTAGTTCCGAAGCAAGCTTAGTACTCATTTATCGACCCACTGAAGGGATGAAAAGCTGACTTATAGCACAGAACAGGGTTTGATCATCGGATCTGTGGCGACGAAGCGCGATACTTTACCACTCAGCCAGTGGGCTTCCGCATTTAACTTAAGTAAGGAAAAAATTCCTGTTAACCCTTCAAGTGCCGCTAGCGTATATATCCGTCTCACTCAAACGGGGTGTTATGTGCTCCCGACGTATATATCCGTTCTTCCGAAAAGCGATTCATCTCTTGGTGCAGCTAACAGTAAAACTATTCCGAAAGCTTTGCAATGTAATGAAATGACCTTGACAGTGTTTGTAAAGGGGGGGATTTACATATTTCAGAGAAAAATTTACCTACTTGTGTGACTTTTCTTCCTCCACCCCCCTTAATATACCTCACACCTTCACCTATGTTAAAAACGGTGGCACTAGGGAGGTATTATAGGTGTTAAAGCAAATGCACCAACATATTTTGAGTGTTAAAGATAAATTAATAAAATTAACCATACTTTTGTTTTGATATCTAGTAAAAGAAGGTACATAGAAGTACAATATTCAGCTCTATATTTCTTCTGCCAAATAAAATGTTATTTTTTTCTTTTATTCTTATGAAACATTTTCAATTACGCCGGTTCAAAAGGAGACGAATTGCTTTTAGAAGATTTTTTTCCTCTTCTTTTTACCTTTCCTTTCTAGAACTTTTTTTTTTTACTTAGGAAACCTATAACAGGTACTAAATCTTTTGTCATCAATGAAAGCTATCACATGGCAAATAATTTAGGAGGATAAAAAATTGTTCTCTGTAAAAAAGGTTTTTAGGTAGAAGGTTCTGAAATTAGAAGAAAATCCATTGAGAGAATATATTTTTTTAGCTTTTTATGAAAGCTTGGGTACCGGGTAACACTTAAATAATTTTCTTTATCACTTCTAAAGAAAGGGAGATAAAATTAGAGTTCTGAAAGGTATTTTTAAAAAAGTTAGTTTTCCCTTTAAATATTATAAAATATTTATTTGAAGGTCTGTTCTAGTGTATGAGAAGTATTTGATAAATTTAAATTTTGCCTTGTTTGTATAATAAAATCTTTTTTGAAACTTACAGAGAAATCGATATACAAGGTGATTCCGAATTCAAGGTACAAATTTTAAGAATAGGTATAGGGCACTGTAACAATCATTCATTGTATAAAAACTATAAAAATGTAAGGGCGCGGTGAGGCTCAAATACACAAAATAAGAGACGAAAGAAAAGACAAAGGGTTTATTGATAACGTCGTTGAGAAGTGTAAAGTGTACAATAACTGTTCATCAATGTTCAGCACATGAGCTATGAGGTCCGACTGCAACGTGCATTACTGTACCACCCACTGGCAGTTGGGAAAGATAGTCTGGCGGATTCAAAGCTTGTATTTGTTGAAAAGGGAAGAGGTGTAAGCCATTTTCGTTTATAACTCTCTACAAACCGTCTGATGACTCACACTTACATGGTGAGCAACATCTCTTGTACTTGACTTTGGTCTATCTCAGCCACAACATTCTAAATGCTTACTTCTAGGCTTGAACTGCGTACAACAATTCAACGACCAGCCTCATGCCTGGTGATGTGGAATGAACGTATTTCACGAGGTTGACGATGTATTCGCTGAAAAATTCTGTGATCCAGCATTCTTCGATCAGGAAACAGCGCGTGATACATTCGTAGCGCTGCTCTGCTGTTACCATTTGCACGACCATACATGTAATGTGTGTCTGCACATTTTCGGCGTACGTAAAGTCATCCATCGTAGATGTGGGTAGTGCGAATGGTGATTTCCGCTACTGAGATGCGTCATGATGAAAGGCGGCTAGACATCTAGTGCCCTCTGACGGCAAACGCAACCAACCGATAACGCTATTTCTCTTTTCTTTTCTTTCCCCTGTTTGCGTCTTACCACGTAACTTACACCCATACATTAATACACAATAAATGATTGTTACACACAATGTCCTGCATCTACCCTTAAAGCTTGTACCATGAATTTGGAACCATTCTGTATTCTGGTGAAAAGATGCGTTTATTAGTATCGCACTATAAAACAACAAGCTACTTAGAAATTTGCAAATGCTGCTAGATCTATATTTATGGGCTCTGAGATTAACATTAATAAGAATATCCCATCTGAAACACAGAAGGGAACCAGTGCTACTAACAGATGTTTTTACGGTATGAGGAGGTATATATATATATATATATATATATATATATATATATATGAACAAATTTAATTAATTAGAAGGAAAACTAAATTACTAATTATAATCAAAGTCTAATGAGACCAATAATTCTCAAACTTTCAATATGTGTGTCCAAATTTTAAACATAACTTTCAAGGCCCCATATATAATAACAAAGTATTGAATGCAATAATAGTACACTTTGGCGTTAAGTCTACGATACGACTTTAATAATAAACCGAATTAATTATCGAGGTAAGTATTAAATTTTTTCTATGTTGCCTTTAAGTAATATGTTTTTTTAATTGAAACATTTATAACCGCGTGCACCACAAAGAATCACACGGGGGCTTACATAGAGTAAGCGTGTAGTACACATCACAAAGAAAAGAAGGATTACAACACAAACATCCATGTCTTTTACCCGGGATTCAAGTGAGTAAGTGAATATTAACGTGGCACTGTTCTGCTACACGAGGGGTTTTGGCGACGGACCACGTAATTTTGAACCATTGTCAAGTAACGTGGACGACACCTGAGCTGCCCCCCTCTTCTAACTACCACACCACATCAATGGGAGGATGTTTCAGCTCTCGACAGATTTAACGTGCATCGCTGCCCTACACGGAGGCTCTTTAGTAGTACTGGGTTCAAACTCATGACATGCCTGCCCTGATCCGATACCTTAGCCAATGGGCTACCGCAACCCTCACCCGGGATTTGAACCCAGACCCTACGGCCCAACAGTCAGCGTCACTAACTACTATACCAGATGGGTGGCTAAGTAATAAGTTTAAAGTAGTAATTTTTAGTAATTTAAGGCTAAACAGTACTCTAAAAGTTTCATTTTTACCGATTTTTTTTTATTTTACATTTTCTAGTGGTAAATATCATTGAGAAGCTTGCCACGAAATTTCAGATCTGTTAGCAAATTAGCTTTTAAGATATTTGAAGTTTTATGAGCTATGGCTTTGGTTTCGGTTTCATTTCAAAGCATTTTTCCACTCTTAAAAAGAATTAATTAAAAATATTTTTGAGCTTTTAGTTAGAAATGGCTTTTAATTCCAATTTTCATTGTTAAAATCATTTCTGCTTGATTATGTTTTGAGTTTTTTGAGTTATCATATTTAATTAAGATTAATTTCATGACCAATTTTTTCTTTAAAAATAGTTTATATATCTTAAAAGCTTTATCAATAACTTTTTCCCGAAGAGAAAATGCCATGGCCAATGCGTTCTAAGGTTGCTGTGAGAAACAATATTTCGAAAAGATGGAATACTACTGAAAATGATGTATCTAAAAATCAGACATCTGCTTATTCTACATTTAGACTTCCAAATATAACTATTCTGAATTCAAATGTTGCATACATAAATGTTGCATATATTCCTTAGTGTACTGAACTACAATACACCAAAAATATTGTGGTACTATATTTTAGTATTTTAAAGTCGTACGATAAAGCTAAAACTTTCTAAACTGCCCCAATTTAAAACTGAAAGAAAATAAATTTTATGAGAAAACCTGACTATTTTCAGCTTAATTTAGTATCATTATTATTTTGTACATAAATTATTTGTGTTTTAAAACTTTTGTGAAAATATTAGATTAGGATAAAGATGAATAAACTGACGTCTTTACAAGTGCTATCAATATTATGCAAAAATATATTTGGAATTAAAAACATTATTTTCAGTCATATTTAATTAAAACAGTGTTTTAATGCAGAACAGACATTGGACAATAACATATAAAAATTACTGTTTTACGGGCATTTTAAGCTTTTGTTTTATGACTTAATAAACTTTAAATGCGTTTTTTTCAGAGTTTGAATTTTGAAGGTATTTATAAGTGTTTTCTAATACCTGAGGCTTTTTTTCTGTTCAAGTTAGAACCTTTAATTTTTGTATATACTCCCACACGTATGCTCTATAAAAGTTAGTATGGATTTATGTCTGAGATATCTAGTTATTTTTCTAAAAAAATACTAAAATTTTTTTTTAAAAAATTTTCGTGTTTTTTCCAAGTTTTTCTAGAAAAATAATTATTAAAAATCGATAAGGCAATAGATTTTCAAATCCATACTAACTTTTGTTTGCAATAACCTAAAAAACATAAATAATTTAAAATGACTAAAAATGCTTAAAAATTTAGTACTTTATGAGTTTGAAAAAACTTAACAAATTCCTAATTTTTTAAAATTGTAAAATAATGGTTTGTCAGAGCGACTTTTCCCTTACGGGATCAGTTTAATAATATCTAAATATAAAACATCAATTATTTTTACTTTAACTGTATCAAACAAATTTTTGAAAGAGGGTACAGTGTAGCCTTAAATAAGATACTTTTAAAAAAGTAATAGATATTTAAAATAATTTATTTTTAAGTAATGGAATAAATGCTACGTGTTAGTATAGTACTTAATAGAATAAGTAGTATGTTATTAATATTGATATATTAATTATTAAATACATTGTGTATAACTGTGTGGGCCACATTTATAAGTATTATATATTATATTAGCCTAGATACGTATTATTATAGTCAGATTGTACAGAGTGTTCTTTTTCCAGGTATAGAAGTTTAAGTTGGCATTACTTTCCAAGATGGCGACAAATTTAACAGCTGTCAAGTGATTTATACTCAGTTTGGTTTGGAAATTCATCATGAGTAGACTCACGCCTGAACAACGCTTTCAAATTGTGCAATTTTGTTTCGAAAATAATAGTCGATTTTCTTAAGCGAATTTTGTTTAGCGATGAAGCGCTCTTCTGGTTGAATGGCTACGTCAACAAACAAAACTGCCGCATTTGGAGTGAAGCTAATCCACAAGTGTATGTCAAAACACCGTTACATCCAGAAAAACTGACTGTTTGGTGCGCTTTATGGGCTGGTGGAATCATTGGTCCGTACTTTTTCAAAAACGATGAAAGCCACAACGTTACAGTCAATGGTGATCGGTATAGAGCCATGATTACTAACTTTTCATTCCTGAATTGAACAATCATGATGTCCAGGAGCTGTGGTTCCAACAAGACGGCGCAACATGTCACACAGCTCGTGCCACAATCAATTTATTGAAAGAAACGTTTGGTGACCACCTAATTTCACGTTTTGGACCTGTGAATTGGCCTCCAAGATCTTGTGATGTAAAACCGCTAGACTATTTTCTGTGGGGCTATGTAAAGTCATGGGTCCATGCGGATAAGCCACAAACGCTTGACCATTTGGAAGACACAATTTGCCGTGTTATTGCCGATATACGGCCACAAATGTTGGAAAAAGTCATCGAAAATTGGACGTCCAGATTGGACTACATCCGAGCCAGCCGTGGCAGTCGTATGCCAGAAATCATATTTAAAATGTAATGCCACAAGATTGTCTTTCGAATAAAAAAAATTCATGTAAATCGAATAATACATCGTTGTTTTATTGCAATTTAAAGTTCTATACCTCTCGAAAAACACCCTTTAGATTTTGTTTTGTGTTTCCATTAAATTAATAATTTTTTAAAATTTTTTCAATAAACTCCTGATTCCTATGTAGGGTTATCACGCCCCTGTAGGGGAGAACCTACAGTTTGAGAAACGCTGAATTACACCTACACTCACCTACTCATCAGAAATTTGGACAGAGACACAAAATGATGAAAACGCTTTTGGTGCTTTTAAGCGTCGGATCCTATGAACCATTGTTCAAGGAACTCAAGTTGATGGCACATTTGGTACAGACTCACAAATTTAGAATTCGACATGCCTTAAGGGAACCAAAAATTGTCAAATATCCTAAAATCCAAAGAATTAAATGAGATGACCAGCCTATTACAAGGAACAAAGAACGTTCAACATAAACTATCTTTTTGGTCTGGCTCACTGGAACAAAAACTAGAGTTGACCCAACCCAAGGTGTGTTGACTGCCGATAAATGTATTTATCTACCGTAAGAGTGACCAATGACTAACTAGAACACCATGGACAAAAAAAAGGGCATGGAGTAAAATTCTTGAGAAGTACAAGGGCCATCTAAGACTGTCATGCCATTGAAGGAAATGATAAAGCAACATGAGTACTACTAATGTTTAATCTCAATCGTGACGAAGATGACCCCCAACTTACATCCTCCCTCTCCAAACTACCACACCAAGAGAAGGACTCCGAGCATTGACAGATCTCACATACATTAGTTCCCTCTCGATGGCAGTTCTTTAATTTCACTAGGGTTGTAACTCATGACATTCCGGCTACGAATTCGTGTCGTTAACCACTAGGTTACTGAGTTCACGTGTAAATTGTTGATGAGCTCTTAAAATACTGACTAAATAAAGATTAATGGAACAAAATATTTGTGTGAAAAATGTATAATGATATCTTACTATTGTTTATATTATACGTAATGAATCAATGTAATAATAAAATATGCCTATTAACTACTACTTCATTTAGTACATTTCTATAATGGTCCAAAAGCCCCAATAAAAAGCGAGGAATGGCCTGGAGCTTGATGACTGTAAAAAATGTTGTGTGATGATGCATACAGTTAAGTGTTTCTCAAGCTATATGGGGCACGCCCTCCTAGGGGGCATGATAACCCGACGAGGGGGGGCATGAGCATATCAAATAGTCGAAAACAAAAGATTATTAAAAAATTATCAATTTACTGAACGTAAAAAATCAAAATACATTTTGACATAATAAAAAATAAAATACACATTTGCACTGATATACTTATAAATTTATAAGTACTGCGTAATGTGTTTTATAACTAATTTAAAAAAAACTAAGTTAAAAACAATTTAAATAATTACGAGTGACTATATGGGCTTGTCGTATATAAAATTATTTACAAATATTAGCACTTTTCTTGATAATTTGAACGGTATATAATGAATACCTTAAATATCGATTAAAAATTGCGTAATTCACTCACCAAGGCTAACCTTTTAACACGTAGTCAAGAGTATGGGGTCTATTGGGTGGGAGGGTTAGTAAAGGAATAAAGAAGCAAATAGTTTGCAATAAAAGTAAATCTTTCGCAAACACTGTTAAGAATATTTCATTGCATTCCAAAGCCTTCGGTAAAATTTTATGGGGAGCAGTTCACAGAAGAGATCGTACTTCGGAAAGACGCACATATATACGTTCTGAGCAATTAACGTGTCGATTGAGTGAGACGTTTATATACGCCGGTGTCACTTAAGAGGTTAGAGTTGAAATGTAGGTTTAGCATCAGCGTATAGTATTATCGATTTCAATACATTGTTATTGTTCAATACATTATGAGTGAATATTGGGAAGCAAATATTGAAAGTTTGAGAAGCGCTGATATAATTTAAAAAGAGATGCAAGAATGATCCTGAAATCGAAAATAAAGTCTGGTCTTAATCGGGTTTGCGGACAATTTCTGCAGATGGTGTAAGAATGGGAATTATCTGGGGATATTTTCATACATTTTCAATAACCCGTTTGGAGTCTTGCTACAGTAGACGACAACTTTCTAGGGATTATTAAACTCTGGGATAGTTGGTTTTATGAAATGCTGGTTAGAAATTTTGCACTTGGCGACCGCGTTTGCATCCTCTGAGTTGACAATGGAAGGCTGATCCCCTCCTTAGCGAGGACGCGCGCGCGTCCACACATTCATTACCCTGAATGCCCATGTGGGCAGGAATCCACCGGAGCATACTTGGTATATTAATCTGCCTGAGGAGAATGTTAATAACTTGTGTCAGATTGGTATCTCCAATCAAGCCTCAAGAGCTGATCTTTAGTCGGAGAAAATTCCGAGATTTTCCGTTGCATCATCCGGGAAATGTGACACGTAAAAATAGAGGACTTATTTTATTGCAATTAATTAATTGGGGAAGTTTGATGCTATTTAGCCTGTGGGAATTTTGAGTTCAGCGGTAGCACCAGAAGGGCTAATGAGTTGGATTTCCACACCTCCTCTGGTAAAGGAATTATCAGAGGAACCATCCGAAAAATAATTACGTGTATTCCCTGAAACAGTGAATGGGGATTGTATCGAAACCTTTCTGCAATAGAGCTTGTGATCATTCTTTCTTAGAGCACGTGACTAATAAATTTAAGGGAATTTTAGCATCTGCAGACGGCCTAAAAGGAAGGATAGGTTCATGGAGAATGTCACCTTTCAACTCCCCAGGTTAAGTATGATGGAATCAGGTAAAATTTTGTATTATTGATGTGAGAGTTTTATGAAGCTTCTTAATTTAAAAATGTATTTTTCAAGTTGAAAATGTATTAATCGCTACAAACTAGAATTGTTATGAGCTGTCTTTGTCCATTGTTATATAAAGGAAGTTGGTATATTTTTTGATTAATGTTTAGTAAAATAGAAAAAAAGAAATTGAAGTACTTTAGCTCCATGATGCATTGTGCGATTCATATGCAACATTTGAAGTAATGAATGCCTACTTTTCCTCCACACTTTTGATGGAGAAAATGTTTATGTGTGGATTTGCCATATAGAAGTCACTATCAGAGATTGTTATTTTGTACTATTTCCCATAATTGAGAGACATTTCTAGAGAAAACTGAATGCAAAAGCGGAAAGTATTGTTAATAAGAACAATTACGATTTTTTTGTCCTATCTCTGTCATAGCCAATTCAATAAATTTAATTATGTTAGAATTACATTCCATACTTATAAAATCAAATATTAATTAAAACTGAAAATTACGTTCTGAACCCTATACAGTGCTATGAAAAGCTTCCTTTAACTGTTAAACATTTTCAGGTTTTACTTTCTCATGATAGTATTTGTAGTTATTGCCTCATAGTTTATCTAAGATATATTTTAGTTAATTTATCCCACCCTCTCCTTAAGCTAAAAAAGTGTTTGAAAGAAGCCAATGAGTTTTCTTAAAAATAAAATGTCACAATTATTTTCTTTATTGATAATGTAACGGGTTTATGAAAACTTAGAGATATACAATGTTTTCCAAAATGGGTCACGTTTTTCCCACGTTTTAAGAAAAGTAGTTGACGTAAGTAGGTACAGTGGAATACGTTTAACGCAATGACGCTTAAGACTAAATACCGGTTAACAAGAAGTATTATAGTGGTACCCCCCGACAAACTACTGTGTGTTTTCCTGCATTTATTCTCTTAACACCAAACGAAAATCACTTAAATTGCAAATATTTTCCTTTTGCGAATGAACAAAATACGGAAAGCACCAGTTACGCAGGCTCGATTTAAGAGGGGTGGGAAATGAAAGGGAGATGATTTCACATGTTTCGCACTTTTGGAATAGCCTGTGACAAGCCACTTTTGTGTTTCTATAAGCTACATTCACCCTCCACCCTTACAGGCTCTACACAAAAACATCTAATCTCTTATCAGCTGGTTTTGGAATTCAGTGTCACTGCTGTGTTTCCGTTTTTTTCTGCGTATAAAATTGCTGCGTAATTTTTTGCTACTTGCGGCACAGTGAACTCGTCTTGATGCTCTTACCGATATCTTTGATGGTTAGGTGATTAAAAGAAAGCGCATAGAAAAACATTTCCTAGATACGAGCTGACAAGGATATTTAGGATAGACCAGTGCTTCTCTCAAACTTTCAATGCTCGCGACCCACTATTCAATCATGATTTTCATCACGCCCCCCCTCCATACAATAACATTGTATTGAATTCCATAATACTACACTTTGACACTAAAGCTACAGAGAGAGAGAACGACTTTAACCTCCTATGTATCACAGACGTATATAAACGTCTCGCTCAGCCATAGCATTAATCTTCTGGACGTATATATACGCTGTTCCGAAGTATGATCTTTTCTGTGCACTGCTAGCCATAAAAATTATTCCTAAGGTTTTGAAATACAATAAAAAAGAACCTTAACAGTCTTTGCAAAAGATTTACTTATTTCAGAGGATTTTTGCTTATTTATTTCTTTTCTCCTCCCCCCTCTCAATAAAACATCAAATACGCACGTTTACGTGGAAAACCGTGGCATTGGGAACCAAACCTCGTAACTTTAGATCGACAATCAAGGAATTAATTATAAACCGTACACACACAAATAATCAAGATAAGTGTTAATACAAGCCCATGTGTGTGTGTGTGTGTGTGGTCACTAGTAATTATCAAACTTGTTCTTAACTTAGTATTGTTAAATTAATAATAAAATACATTGTACAGTACAGGTACTTTTATAAGTGTATTATATCAGTGTAAATGTGTATTTTATATTTTATTATTTCAGAAAGTATTTTGTCTGCTTACTTTCAGTAAATTAATAATGTTTTGAATAATCTTTAGTTTTTAACTTTTCAATATGCTCGCGCCCCCTTGTAGAGTTATCACGCCCCTCAAGGGGGCGCGCTAGAAAAACAGTTTGAGAAACACTGGGATAGACTTAATACTGAAGATAAAATGCGGATGCAAGTGGCCAGAATGGATGGTTACTTTTGTACTCCTGAAAGGGGTAAAAACTCAATTCCTCCATCCAACAAATGATGTACCTTCGATTCTAAGCTGCACCCGATTTTCAGTAGCCGTAACATTGGAGAATAGTGCGGCTTAGATTCAAGTAAATACGGTATTTGTCATCAATGTTACACATAGTAAGTAAAAAATTAGGCTGTTAAAGTAAATCTTTCAGTTCTCATGTATTTTCTTAGGTGAAGGTTTGTTGAGATGCTACAAATTACAATTAAAATACGCTGACTGTATAAACGAAATTTTGAAGTAAGAGTTATTTTGTTTATATTATTTAAAAAAATAACTAGTAATTTTTTATAAATTTTAAATTTATTAAGACTGTTTTGACAAGAGCAAGAAAGGAACGAGTTCAGATCGTTTGGTTATTGAAAACAAGATAAACCCTTGGAATATATGTTTTGCTTTTAATACAATTCAGGAATTCTAAATATTTTTAAAATTTTTTATATATATTTCTAGTAAATGCTTCCAAACTGGTTTCAAAATGGATTGAACAAAGACATGAGACAATAGAATACAATAGCTAGGAATTTTTTCTAGTCATTTTAATCAAGAAATGAAATTGTTAGCAAGCTATTTTACTTCATTAAGCTAAACATTTGCTTACTTAATTAGATTCCCATTCATCTGCGTTTGTTGAATATAGTTCGGAATTAATTTTTCAGCTATACAAATCAGAAATAGAGGCTTATAACGGCAAGTGACAAAACACTGTCAAGAAAAAGTCCTTATTTCTGAATGTCTATTATTATTTGGTTTAACTCATGATCTGTTTACGCGATCAAAGAAAGCCTCTTTCATTCTGATTTGTTCCGGTCTTTTAGGAATAAAAGACATGGAGGAAAGTGGTTAAGAAAATACGACTGAATAAGGAATGCAATCTAGTAAGATATTTCCGGAAAAGACTAGACAGAATCAGTATTGCCCTTTATTTTATTTCATTATTGTCATTCTTTTTCATTTTCAGCTCCAACCAAATCATCAGGGAGATAAGTTTGTATTTAAGGTTTTTCTGTGTCTTGAAGACTCAGAAATGCTGGTTATTTCATGCACGAGGATTTAAAATATAGTTTTAAAATAGTACAGCTATTTGATTACTTTCTCTTACATGTTTCTTGATCAAGGATGATTGTGTGTATAGCGCTATTTTTTAAACTATATTTCGTTATATGGATAAATGATTATTTTTCCATTCATTTTATTTATTTTATCTGAGGAATTCCGTATTTACTCGAATCTAAGCCGCACTATTTTTGTAGTGTTATTGGTACGGAAAACAGGTTGCAGCTTTAAATTGAAGGAAAAACATTTGTTGGATATGCGAAATTGAGTTTTCACCCCTTTTAATTCTTTCATGAGCTGAATTTTTCGCAAAAATATTGCATTAGAGCAGAGGTACTCTACCTTTTTTCGGCCAGGCCACATGAATATGACAACTATTTCACGTGGGTTGCAACATTAGGATTGAGGGGGGGGGAGCGCTATAAGATCAAGGTAATTTAAAATGCGGAAATTTGAGCAAAATATAAAAACTTGATTCTGGATTTTATTTTAAAAGTTATATTAAATTCTCTCAAATGCAACTCACCAAAAATACAATTTATGCATTTTTATGTAGTTCTGAGGTAAATACGATTTAATTTCATCAATAATCTCAAGCCTCTTGTTTGCACTCTTCTGTCATAAAAACAAAGCTACCATGTGCTTCGGTAATTTGATTTTTTTTTGACAAAGCTTCACTTATTTTTATTTTGAATATTAAATTGATAGCAAAGAGTTTTTATTGAATTCCATACTGAAATCAGAATTGTTTGTTTAAAATTAGTTCAGACTTGCGCAGTTTTCTTTCAAATTTATTTAAGTCCTTTTAGATTATACTAAGAAAAATGTCTGAAAAATAACGGAATTTATCAAAGAATACATTGGTAGGATTTAAGAAACACCCTAACAAACTGTATCAATTCTCATACGTTTATTCTTAACAATTTCATATGCTTATCAATATGTATAATGTCTTATAAGAGGCTTTTGTTACATCTGCATTTTGTGAAATTAACACCGACAAAATATTTTGTAACCGTTTTAAAAAAACTTTTTAAGAAAGTTATTTTATCCCCTTTTTTAAAGAGATCCTCAAGAGAAGGAGCTATTGAATGAATTGTGCTTAGTGGTATAGTAACGAGCAAAATTATATTTTTAGATATAACATTTTCACGACAAATCAAACAAGTTGTTGATCAATGTTACGAATTAGGCAAAATCCCAACCGTCTTTAACAACATATATTCTTTAGATATTTTTCGCTTTTAAGATATGAAGGATAATTAAAAATTAATTTCAACCGTAAAATACATTCTACTCCACTTTTATTTGTAATCCTTAACCATTACAGTTACAAAAGTAAAATAAGTTATCTTGCCATTCATACCAGCACGACATCCATAGCAAAATTTATATATTGGTATAATTTCATGTGAAGATAGGTAACTGTACTTTTGTAACTGTAAAACAGTTTACTTACCTAGGAACTCTGACTGTATGTAGCAATGATCTGAAAATTGAAATAAACAATAGAATTTGTTTGGACTATAGAAGTTTTTGTGTCCTCAGACACCATTCAAGTCGAAGTTTATTTCTATACACCAGTGCTTCTCAAGCTTGCAATGTTTGCGACCCAATATCCAATCATAATTTTCATCACACACCTCCCCCTCCATACAATAGCAATATATTGAATTCAATAATACTATATTTAACGCTAAATCTATATGACTTTAACCTCTTATGTGCCACTGGCGTATATAAACATTTCACTCAGCCAGAGAATTAATTGCCCTGGTCGTATATATATGTCTTTCCGAAATACGATCTTTTGCGAAAGATTTACTTATTTCATTTGCTTAGTTATTCCTTTTCTACACACACCGCATGCACCACATGCAATCTCCTAGTAGTTAAACGGTGGCTTTTGGGATCCAAACGCTTAATTTTTAATTGACATTTAAGGGAATAATTATATAAACCGTACACACACAAAAATCATCAAGATAAATGTTAATTTTTGCATATAATTTTATACATGGTAAGTCTATGGGGTCACTGGTAATTATTAAACTTGTTCTTAGTATTTATTAACTAATAATAAATTATATTGTGCAGTATTTTAATATTTATAAGTGTAAGCGTTTATATATTGTGCCAGAATGTATTTTGTTCAATAAATTAAGAGTTTTTTTCAATAATTTTTGTTTTCGACTTTTCAATTTGCTCGTGCCCCAATCGTAGGTTTAACATGCCCCCCCTGGAAGGGCGCACCGCACAGTTTGAGAAACACTGCTATAAACACAAAGTTGAGCATATTTAAATCTTTTATCGGGCCTATTGCTGTGTATAGAAGTAAATGTTGGACCCTCAATAAAGCAGATGAAGGAAAGTTAATCATTTTTGAAAGAAAAATCTCAAGGAAAATTTTTGGACCTATTCAAGATAACAATGACTAGAAAATTCTTTGCATTTATAAAATTTACAGGAAACATAGCAAATATGGTGGGGTTGACATCACGAGAACTATGAAAATATCACATATTAAGGCTACGTGTATAGATATGCCGATGCATTTCCTACTAAAAAAGTAACTTTTTCGAAAATTAAAAGGAGCAAATGTAGAGGGTGACCACCTACCTAACCATCTACATGATGGTTAGACCATGTAGAAAGTGACCTCAAACTAATGACAATCCCCCAATGGAAGGACATCGTGATTGGTAGAGTCAAATGGAGGAGGATAAGTGACTCAGCCTTGACCTTCAAAAAGCTGTTGAGCTTATGAAGAAGAAGAATATTTTCATACAACAACTGCTCAAGCGGTGGCACATACATACAAGAAATTATTTTTAAAAGTAGCATAATATTTTCACTTTTCCTTGAAGCAAGGTCTGTTTTTAAGCATACGAAAGTGACATGAGTTAAAATGAGTTCCCTTGCTACATTAACTAGCTCAAAAATGTAGTTAAACTCATTAAACAGCTTTGGCATTGTCAAGTTCGAACAGTCGTACTATCACAAAGCAGATATAACAAGTATAAGGTGATTTCACAGACAAGTACACAAAATGTCTTGCTTCAAATTATTTGCAGCACATAGCAATAAATCTGAGAGAGAGAGAGAGAGAAGCATAAGAAACTATTCTAAATATAGTAATACTTCAAGCATCTTATTAACCCAACCTAATTTTCTTGCACATTAATTCTTAGACTACTAATCTCATGCTAGAGACATATGCAGTGAAATACGTAACGCAAAAACGCTCAAGACAAAATATCGATAGACACGAAATAATGTACAACAGTCCCGACAAACTTCTATGTATTTTCATGCATTTTTTTTCTCTTGACGCAAAAATATTTCTTTTCTGGGAATGAACCAAATACGAAAAACATCAGTCGGTTTTGACTGTTTTATAGTATCATGGGAAAAATTCGTTGCAGTAGATGATGATAATGTGTGTAAAGCTCCATTTATGGCAGACAAAGGCATTTTTGTTTAAAACTCTAAAAATATAATTGATGCAGATTCCAATGACGAAAATGGAATGAATAATGCATCTCCAGTTCTCATATCATATCAAATGACGGACATCAGGAAAATATGGGTAGGTATTTAGACGCACATTCCAATCTTGAAATGTATAACAAAATGGACGACATTCAACACTTTGTTGGCAATTTTATGCTAAAATAGACAATGCAAAGAAAATAGATTATTTTCCAAAAACTCAATAAATATTTTTTTTATTCAAAAAACTTTAAAATTTTGTATTAAATTTCTTTAAGTTCTTGTAAATGTTTTTGTTTCATTGATTTTTATTAAATACATGCATATATAAAAATATATGTAAATAAAATAAACTCTAGTAAACTTAATTTTGTTGATACAGTTTTTTTTTACCAATATGCGTTTTCACGAAATTCTTTTAACACGAAAAAACTTTTCAATTCCTCCAGTTTCGTATTAACCGATTTGCACTCTATATTTTGAAAAAAAATATGTTTGTTGAAACTTATTTATAATTCCATACATTAACTGATCTATTTCATTGCACCAAAACATAACTCACTTAACTTGAATTATTTACTCCCGCTTATTCATATTGTATTTTCCCTACATATGTACACTCATGGATAAAACACTTAGCGCACCAAGGAGTCGTCAAAATGAAACGAAATTTTTTATCCGTGATGACTATTTTGATATATAAGTAAATGATTAGAAAATCCAAAAAAAGGATAATTTATTTCAGAGAAAAATGCAGAAGAACGGAAGTTTAATACCCTGTTGAATCCCCTCTAGCGCGAATGCACGATGCGATACCATCGGCAATTGAGGCATACAAGTTCTGTATGATGTTTTGAGATGTTTCGCTCCATATTTGATGTAACCTTGCCTATAGTTCGTTCTAAATCGCGGGATTCCCAACTCGCCGTCCCAAATGATTCCAGATATGTTCGATTGGTGACAAATCTGAGAAACGGGCAGGCCAAGGAGGGGTATAAACAGTCTTCTTACACCCTTGCTGTGATAGAGCGAGCATTGTCTTGAAGAAAAATGGCTTATGGGAGCAATTGCATGAGTTGCAACACATGTGGTTGCAGGATGTCATGGACATACCGCTGGGATGTCATGGTGCCATGGATCAATACTAGGAATGACCGTGTATTGTAAGCAATGTCAAGGCACACCATCACACCAGCTGTAGGAGCGGTGTGTCGTTGTAAGCCAAAGGTAGGATTGAGGTGTTTACCACGGGGTCTCCACGCACGAGCACGATTGTCATCACTGCTAAAATTGAATCTAGATTCGTCGCTAAAGACGACCTGGTTCCATTCCACTGCAGTCCAGTTTCCTCGTGCGCGGCACCATTCCAAACGGAGGAGTCGGTGGGTAGGCATCAAGGGCAGCACACGTAATGGTCGCCGCGATCCCAAATGACCTTCAGCCAGGCGCCTTCGTATGTTTCGAGAAGACACAAGTGCCCCTAGTGAAGGTGCTATCTGTGCCTGGATGGTGGACGTTGTAGTGGTCTTCTCGACAACTGGTCTATCGAGGGCGTCCTGAGCCTTTCCTTCGTGTAAATGACACCTCTTGGATCCGCTGGTCCCAACTCCTCACAACACAATCAGAGAGGCCTAATTGACGAGCTACTCGCCTTGCGGACCACCCAGCTTCCATCATATCGATGATTCTCCCCCTCTGAAACAGCGACAGTTTCTCATATTGTCTTCAAAAATGGCGTAATGGCATGTCTATCTCAGCTCTTTAATTGTAAACGATTCAGCACACTCAAACAAGCTTTGGGTACCTGTTTTAAACTCCACGGGAAACGACGTTAAACGCCCTCTACCGGCTACATGTAATGTGCAATCACGTAGCATTTCTAATCAATTGCATATTACCCCAAACATGTACCTTTATTATAAGTTTCGTTATAATCCCGCAATTATTTCTTTGTGCGCTAATTTTTCTGTCCATGAGTGTACCATTATGATCATAAACTCCACGTGCCAACTATAATCCAAAATAGCATTTACATTATATATAATTAATTATAATGAAAATAATGTTTTAGTCTTTCTAATGTTCACCACTCCTTTATGCAGATCTAAGAATAAACACATAAATTATTTTAAAGTAGCACTTACGTACTGTGTATTTGCAACATGTTTTTACCGGTTGCTCATAAATAGTGTGACCCTATTCAGAGGCTCATACATTGTTATTGAATAAAGTTATTTAGAAGGAATTTTCAAGGTGGTTTCGTCTAGCACAGTACACTTTTCGTAAGCATTTTGGCTGAGCTAAAAAGTTTTTTAGATCATTTTGGGAGCATTTTTTCCAACTACATCTTAAGGAGACTTGGTACCCTACAAATCACAAACCTATCGTTTTTTTTATTTTCATATAATCTTATTCTTTGCATTATTATCTTTCGATTGATATATCACTTGTGCATGTCGTTAAGTTAGAAGTTGAATAAAACTTCATTTGAAAACAAATTAGGCAATTCAGCCACACCCCTTTTTAGAAATAAAAGCTAAAAATGCGTTATGATAAAAAAAAAAATCTATTTTATAAATAGAAATAATAACTATAAAAAAGAATGTGAGTATTAAAAGCAGAATATTTCCGAGGCAATGCAATAATGTAATTTTTCCTCCTTGTGAAATGTGTGCATGTAAAATTTTTAAATTAAGGCATTTTATATTAATAATTTTATAATTTCAGTTCTTATTCCTGATATATTTTTCATACAAATGTAATACTTTAATATTATAAGAAGAAAAACAGTTAAAATTTCTGTCGTGACAAAAAAAAAAATTTTTTAAAGTTTTTCTTGAGTTTTCTTTGTGCAATTAGTACTCTCTAAAAGTTGATCATTTATAAAAATGTGTGGGTTGAAAACATATGAAAATGCAATTATTTTAAAGAAAAATGTATAAGTAATATCTTAAAGAGGTATTTTAAGTTTAATTAAGCTTATAATAAATATTTTTTTAGAATTATAAACTTTAAAGTGGTTTTTCTCAGTTTGTGTTTTTCGAAACCTTAGTGCATTCAAAATGCTACTCCTTCGACAATTATTTACCAATCACTTCAATTTTTTTCCTGCGTGTTAAAAACAAAGCATGTAATAAAATTAGGGATCCGTTTTGCTATAAACTGAATACTTTAAAAAAAAATGTAAGACATGTTGGCTTTTTCGTTGATTTTTAGCCTGTATATCAACATTTTATTTTTTTTCTCAAAAACGAATGAAGTTATTCTAAAATAGATCCCTAAAGTTGTTAAGAACACCCATAAGAATATTATAAAAAAATTTCAGGTCAAAAAATTAATTTTTACAAAAGGAGTAGGATTTTAAAATTTTCCCAATTTTCTTCAAAAAATTTAAATTTTTAAAATTGTGTGAATAATATATGAAAATTTTCATCTGGTAACATTTTCTTGAATAGAAACATTGTATAAAATGTTAAAATATAATTTTTAAATACATAAATAAAGAAGTTTGCTCAAAGGGTGCCAAGTCCCCTTAAATGTCTTATTGAAGCCTTTGAAATGCTGTTAATTTACGTCTATTTAATTGTTTTTTTAAGTATCCCCATAAAAGATAATGACAAAGAACAAGGCAAGGGATATTGGTAGTCATTTATCAGGGGAAAAAATTAATTTTTTAATCTTTCAACCTATTTATAGTTGATTTTACAGTATGACTTAATGCAGAATCTTGTTGAAAAACAAAGTTTCCTTGACAGGAAACACGTTTACTTTTTTGATCAAATGTTTCAAAAATTTATTCTGATACTATTTAGAATGAATTTTAAAGTTAATGGCTCTACAAAAAATGGTTTTGTTAAGCCTTGAGTGGACATTTCCGTCTATACCATATCACCTGAGGGCCAACTTGCATTTTTCAAAACAGCTGCGTCTTTGCGAGGTTTTTTGCTTGAATTGAATATTCGTTTTGCCAGTTGTGAAAGACAGATGAAAATGTGCTTCATCAGAAGTTATCCATGCTTTGTATCTACCTTTGTGTAACAGTAAATACAGAGGCCAAGAACGGTTTTTTCGTTTTTCTAAAGTCTTAACAGATTTTTCATTATGGACTGGAAAATTTATTTTTTGCCAATTTTCTTTATTGATGATAAATTGTCGATTGCTATACCTATAGCTTCTTTGCCATAGGTTTTTACGGCAAGGACTTTTTTACAGCGATAATTCTTTTCGTCTTCTTTTTTATCTTTCATCAAGGACTTCATTTCATTCACATTTTTTCCCCTGAAGCTATTGATTGCGAGCCAAATTTTATTTATTTTGAAGTTTAGATAAAAAGAAAAATGTCTTTTTTTGATTTTTAAATGCTTAATTATTTCTATAATTTTAGCAACCATCCTTCAAAAGCTGTAAAGTTTCTTTCCGGGTTTGAGGATTCATTTTCAGTACTGTATTTTACTCTTTCTAATAAAAATGGTTAGATTGGTAATTTAAATGTTTCATTTTTCAAATAAAACCAGTAGTAAAACGATAGAAATTCATCATAAATAATTATATACTTTTCAAATGGGTCACACTTAATTTGCATGAAACGGTTACCAAAAAGAAAATATATTTTATAATCATTCCCAGACTTCTGAAATACACATATCTCTGTAGAACTACCAAAATGAACAAGACACGTAAGACTTTAACGCAGGGATGGATAGCAGTTCACCATTTATCATTTTGCCGGTTCCCTTACAAGCTGTAAATGTCACAGAGAAAAAGACTCTCTGTGTGAAAAAAACAGACAATGGTGAATGTAACAACTTATCTTGTACACTTGTTTCGAAGGAAAAGAAAGATCGCGTCTCTTAGCTGGACAAGCGTGAAAAATTATATTTCAAGGGGAATGTGACGATTTCAGTTAATAAAGAGGATTAGAATTCAAAAAGAATGCACATTCTCTGGATACTTTTGCTACATTATCATAATTCTTCGTGAAAATTTGAAAAATATCTTTAGAAATGATGCAGTATAATGAAATATAAATAACAGATAGACTGGATGGGCTATGGTTAGAGCACTGCTTCTCAAACTTTCAATATTTGCGAACAAATAATCAATCATGCTTTTCATTGCGTCCCCTCCTCTCCAAACAAAAACAATGTATTAAAGTCAATAATTCTATACTTAGACGCTAAAGCTACAATACGACTTTAACCTCATAAGTACAATCAGCGTATAGAAACGTCTCGCTTAGTCTAAGTGTTAATTGCTCCAGGCGTATATATACGTCTTTCTGACGTACGATCTTTTAGGAGCACTGCTATTCATAAAATTATTCCCAAGACTTTGGAACACAATAAGACATTGACACAGTGTTTGCGAAGGAGTTACTTTTTCAGAGGATTTGCGTATGTATTTCTTTTCCCACCAATACATCACATACGCATGCCTACGTGGAAAACGATGGCATTGAGGAGGGAATCACGTATCTTTTAATCGGCAGTTAATGGATTATTTACAAACCATACAAATTATCAAGTAAAATGTTAACATTGTATATAATTTTATATATGACAGGCCCATGGGGCCAATGGCAATTATTAAACTTGTCCTTAACTAAGTATTGCTAAATTAGTTATAAAATACACTGGCCTCAAAAAGTTAAGGTACAACATGTTTTCGAAGCTCACCATAAAAAAAATGGCAGTAATAATAAAATGCATAGTTTACATGAATGATAATAACGAACTTTAAAAACATTAATGCAAAAACGATTACTACAACTTTTATTTTATAGAAAAGAACGTATATTTATGAGTGAGAGATAAATATGCAAATATCAAGCTTTCGTACTTTTGTGTGTAAGTTGTGTTGATTTTCAACAGTTGTTGGCAGTTTCGGTGACAATAGTCAATAGAGTTTAGAAAACGTCTCAGAGACGTCGTTTACCCAATTCGTTAAGGTGGCGGGCAGTTGGATGGATGGAAATGGGATTGTCGCAGGCTGATGCTGCTAGACGTCTCTTTTAGTGTTGTTCAGCGACTTTGGGATCAATACAATCCGAAGATTCTGTGTCAGAAGACCTGTTCTAGGCCGATCACGAGCTACAACACCTGCAGAAGACCGTTTTCTAGCTCTTTCGGCACAAGAACCACTACTGTGCCGCAGCTCGTTGCAGACCACTTTCAAGCATCAGGAAGAAGAATCTCCGCTACTACAGTGATAAATCGTCTTCACAATGCAGGTCTGTATGACCAGTTGTGTGCGTTCCCCTCAACGGACGACAGCGAAGGAACCGCTTATGCTGGGCAAGAGAACATGTTTCTTGGACGCAGCAACAATTTCTGTGCTGTTCACAGACGAGTCAGATTTACAATGGAGAGTGATTCAGGGCGTCTTTCTGGAGGGAACAGCGCACTAGATACCATCAATCCAACACTGTTGAAAGACACAGTTATAGGTGGTGGAATCCTGGTTTGGGCAGGGATCTCGCTCGGTGGCCACACTGACCTGGCATGTGTTCCATGGAGGAACCGTAACTGGTCTTAGATATCGGGATGAGATCTTTGATCCATATGTCGGCCCATATGCTGCTGCTATTGGTAACGACTTCATTCTGATGGATGATAATGCACGAGACCTCACCGAGCTCGGATTGTTGAGGAGTATCTGGAGGATCACGGTTTGGAACGAATGGAATGGCCAGCTCGATCTCAGACCTGAATTTGATAGAACATCTTTGGGACTATCTTGGCAGAGAGGTTTCTGCATTAAATCCTCCTCCAAGGTCGTTACATGAGCTGAAACAAGGCTTACTCTGTGTCTGGTCTTCTCTTCCTATTCCGGTGTCCGACAACTTAATAAACAGCATGGGAAATCGATGCCGCCAAAGCCTTCAAGTTAGGGGGGGACACATTCCTTATTAGAACCCATTTTTGTATTGTTTTTATGCCATTTTACCACATAACACTGTGATGTGCTGTTTTCTCTAAGAATGGACTTTTCCGCAGAGATTGCTTTTTTGTTATAAATCGTTTTTGCAATACACTTATACAAATTTCTATGACGCATTCAATAAAAAACTATTTAATGCACATATCCTCCAAATTTTTTGTTTCTACATTCATTCATTTGCAAATTAGACACAAAAACCCGGTTGTACCCTAACTTTTTGAGGCCAGTGTACATTGTGCAGTGCTGATACATTTGAAAGTAAAGGGTGTTTTTAGAGGTATAGAATTCTAAATTGCAATAAAACAACGATGTATTATTCGATTGACATGATTTTTTTTTATTCGAAAGATAATTATGTGGCATTACATGTTAAGTATGATTTCTGGCATAAGACTGCCACGGCTAGCTCGGATGTAGTCCAATCTGGACGTCCAATTTTCGATGACTTTTAGATATTTATGTGGCATTACATGTTAAGTATGATTTCTGGCATAAGACTGCCACGGCTAGCTCGGATGTAGTCCAATCTGGACGTCCAATTTTCGATGACTTTTTCGATGAATTTGTGGCCGTATATTGGCAATAACACGACGAATGTTGTCTTCCAAATGGTCAAGCGCCTGTGGCTTATCCGCATAGACCAATGACTTTACATAGCACCACAGAAAGAAGTCTAGCGGTGTTAAATCACAAGATCTTGGAGCCAATTCACAGGTCCAAAACGTGAAATTAGGTGGTCACCAAACGTGTCTCTCAATAAATCGATTGTGGCACGAGCTGTGTGACATGTTGCGCCGTCTTGTTGGAACCACAGCTCCTGGACATCATGATTGTTCAATTCAGGAATGAAAAAGTTAGTAATCATGGCTCTATACCGATCACCATTGACTGTAACGTTGTGGCCTTTATCGTTTTTGAAGAATTCCACCAGCCCATAAAGCGCACCAAACAGTCAGTTTTTCTGGATGTAATGGTGTTTCGGCATACACTTGTGGATTAGCTTCACTCCAAATGCTGCAGTTTTGTTTGTTGACGTAGCCATTCAACCAGAAGTGCGCTTCATCGCTAAACAAAATTCGCTTATGAAAATCGGGAACAAAGGCAATCTCGGTTTGGGCCCATTCGACGAATCCACGCCTTGCTTGATGATCGTTTTGATGAATTGCCAAACCAAACTGAGAATAAATCACTTGACACCTGTTAAATCGGCCGCCATCTTGGAAAGTAATGCCAACTTAAACTTCTATACCTGGAAAAAAAACACTCTTTATTTTTATTAGTGAAAATATGTATTTTTTTTTTTTTTTCTTATTATGTCAGAATGTATTTTGTTTGTTTTTACTTTCAGTAAATTAATATTTTTTAAAAATTAATCTTTTGTTTTCGACTTTTTCATATGCTCGCTGCGCCATTGTAGAGTTATCAGCCCCCCAAGGTGGGTACGCCCCACAGTTTCAGAAATGCTGGTTTAGAGATAGGGGATTCTCGTTAAATCAGAGGATCCAAAAGTCTGTATGGGAACTGATCGTTTTTTTCTTTGAATCTTTGATATGAATTTTCCATTTTCTTATTTTATTAAATATTGTTTTTAGTTATACGCAATAAAGAAATGTGACTTTTTTGAAATATTTTCGGCAAAAAAATTGACCGCTTAAGGGGTTAAAAATGAATCCCAATGTTTGTGATTGCTACAATTTTACTAACTGATAATAATTGTTTCAATTATTCTTATCGGATAATTAAGTATGTTGATAATTTAAGTAATGCAGCAACATCTCAACTTACGCAAATCTGGAGTTACGTGATTTTCCAATCTTTTTGATTCATCTTTTGATTGAGGAAAAAAAATGGTAAAATTGGTGAAATCGATAATGTGATTTTAGAAGTTATTTATCTTGCCAGGCAAATAAATTAAGAAGTGGTTAGTGTTTATCGTTCAAAAACTGCTGGATTAACACAATCAGGATTTTACAATTAAAGAGCTTATAGAAATGCATGAACAAGAGAAAGGCATTGAAGAACTTGAGTCATTAAACCAGGTTCAATCAGAATATCGAATCATGGTTGGGAATTTGGCTAAATACTTCAGTTTAATTTAAAAAGGGCAACAAATCTTGGAAAATATGGACTTCAACCATCAGTTTTATTTTTAACAATGATACAAGAAATAAAAAATATTAGCAGACTGCGAGGAAATTTTAAGGTATCCGAACACGTTGAAAATGACCAAATTCAGTCAAGACGGATTCTTTTGTTTTTATTTTATTGATTTGAGCTATCGTTTGGTTTGAGGAAACATACTTTGTTCTGTTTTGGCACTACCTAGAGGTCAAGTTAAAATCAATTTTATAAAGTTAGAAAAACCGGATCTGGGTCTTTGATCTACCAGAAGTGGGCATTTAAATTGCTCAAAATCTATCATGGTGAGTCTGATAACTGAAAATGTTACGTATGTATTTCTATAAAACTTTTTGAACCAGATATTTATGTTATTTTCTAGATAATGTACTAAAGTATTTCTTGTTGTACGAATATTTTTTGAGTTATTGCTTATTATTTCAATAATGGTCTCATAAAGAATGTGAATTTTTTTGTAATGTTTACTCAATCTGCTCTAAAATATTCAAATTTTAATAAAACATTTAACTTTTTAGTACAATTTTTAGTTAAATGCATCTAATTTGTTTTGGCAATACTTTTACAAATATTTGTTTATTATTTTTTCTCTAACTGCTTTCAAATTTTTCAGAAATATTGCTAAAATTTCGCTTATAATTGTGATTTTTGTAAAATTCAGGTAATTTATTTTAAATATTGTTAGTTAAGTAGTAGTATTTATTAGTATTGAGTCCTAAAAAACCTTTATATTGTTTAAATAAG
Organism: Trichonephila clavipes; assembly: GCA_019973935.1. Taxonomy (NCBI): domain Eukaryota; kingdom Metazoa; phylum Arthropoda; class Arachnida; order Araneae; family Nephilidae; genus Trichonephila; species Trichonephila clavipes. The sequence continues at coordinate 674,897 of BMAU01004104.1, forward strand.
TGATTTTGTGAAAATGTACTACGAACGTGTTACGATACCACGAAAAAGCGAAAGAGGAAAAAAAAGCCTTTGAGACGCAGACAGCTTTTTGTCAGATTTTATGAAACCTTCTACACCAAAGTAATTTCGGTTTGAATTTTGTAATTGTATAATCTAAGATTTTTTATTAAATATTTTTTCTTTCCATATTATTATTTTCTTTTTAGGGCCTCAACAATAAACAATTTATATATGATATCATATCTCGACTTACGTGTTGAACCCTCATTCCCGCCAATCGCCTGGGTTCAGGGTATTACTCTACTATTGTGGTTTTCAAGCTGTTTGTTACACGGAGTTCCAACAGTGACAATACAAAGTCGAAATGAAAATTATAAATGTGTACGCCCTCTATGAAATTATATAACGACACGTATTTAATGCTCATCCCAGTCATTAAAACTGAAAGTTTTTTTCTACGTTACTTCATTTTCTAATACTTTTTTATTATAATATAAGTTTTTTCTTTATATGTTCCACCTACTGGATTGGGAATATTCTATTGCTTAAAATCCGGGGTTACACGAAATAATTTTATACTTGTTATAACAACGTTTTGAGCAACTAATTAGTTTTTGAATGGACAATACACCCATTTTCATTTGAGGAAAAAATACCTGTAATGAACAAATAATATAAAAAAAAGAAATTAAGTCCTAATTCCTAATTTGACTGGATGAATTGTAGGTATTTTATTAACGATTGTAAATTTGAATAGTATATATATGTATATATATATATATATATACATATATAAAGGGAGAGAGTGAACTATATAATAGTAAGGATTGAAAAAAGAGCATAAATATGTCTACATTGTTGTAACAATGCACACTCGGTTTGGCTAGTTTGGCTGAAAAACCGGTTTTCAACGCCAACGTTTGCCTTTGTTTCAACAGTTACATTGTTACAACAATATAGACCAATCTAAGATGACGTCAAAAATAGTAATTAGTTACATTAAATTAAATTAATGAATTTATATTTGAAAAAAATTGTATTAACATCAACTGTCATCCACTACCAGGTTTAAAAAATATTTGAATTTGATTTGATGAATAGAATGTATTTTATTAACGATTAAAAATTTTAACAAATTAAATATTTAAAAAAATAAATATATAGAGAGAGTGAGCTAATACACTCATAACCATAAATTAAGGATAATTCAGAATCACACAGAAATTGAACTCTAAAATAAAAATTTCTCCTGTAGAAATATCACACACATCTTGAAGAAGAATATGCAAATTACAAGAAACCACCAGATTTCACGGATAGTACGTTACAATGACGAGAGTGTAAGAGAGGGGTATATAAGGAATGGTGGCAAAGATGAAAAATTGTTCACAAGCGCTTTAAAAACCTTTCAGTGCAAGAATCGCATAGTTATGACACAAAGGAAGCATTTGGATGATTTTTTACGCGGTAGAATTATTGGACGACAGGAATGTGGACGTACCCAGCTGGAAGTATCCGAATAAATTGGAATCGCACAGAGTGTCATCTCCAGGCTTTGGCAACGATTTCAAGATAATGGTAATGTGAGTAGATGTCACAGCATATGTCGCCCCCGAGTCACAAGGTCGAATGAGGACCGGTATTTGGCAGTTACTGCCAAAAGAAATAGACGGAGCACAGCATCAGACCTGTCTCTTCAGCTACCGGTACGACAGTTTCAAGGCAGACCGTGTACAGACGCTTACGGCACATTGGTCTAAATGCTCGTAGGTCTGACAGATGTGTTTCACTTACCGCAACTCACTGTCGCCTTTGATTAACCTGGAGTGGAGAGCATGCATTGTGGACACCACAACAGTGGTCTTGTGTGATGTTTTCCGACTAGTCCAAGTTTAGTTTTCAGTCTGATTCTCGTTGGACTTTAATATGGAGAGCGCCAGGTACCCGTTACCACCAAGAGAACACCTTTGAAGGACACCGTTACGGTGGGTGCAGGATGGCTCGTTTGGGGAGGAATTATTCTTGATTCCAGAACTGACCTGCATGTTCAGAGTGTAACTATGAAAGGCCGCATCTAGCAGTATGTCTTTCTGGAACAACATGTACGTTTGTTTTTGAGTGCCATGGGTGCTGAATTTCTGTTTATGGATGACAACGCCCGTCCTCACCGTGGAAACATTGTAGACAACGGCCTTCAATCGGAGGATATCACTCGTATGGATTGGCCAGCATAATCACTGAACTTGAATCCAATAGAGCATGTGTGGGATATGCTTGGCCGACGAATTGCAGCCCGTCAACCTCCTCCCACCTGTCTACCAGAATTTCGGAGGGCATTGCTGGATGAGTGGTGTAATATTCCCCAAGATCAGATTGATAATTTGATACTCAACATGCCTAGGCGTTTTAAGGCCAGTATTGCATCGTCCGGGAGACATACTCCGTATTAACCATCATATCAACCATGTTATACTTTTTTTTGTAAATAGGTTCTTTTTTGAAATTTTCTTCAGGGAGTAAATATCACAATTTTTATTAATTATGTCAAACATATAACATATTTTTTTGCTCTTTACCTTTTGTTTAATAAATAGACTTTACAAATAAATCAAATTTGTTTTGCTTCTGTCTCTTTATTTTCCTGAACTTCATTATCCTTAATTTATGGACATGAGTGTAGTAGAAATTGAAAAAGAGGGAACAGTGTTTCTACAGATCAACAGATTTGATGCTAAAATCTAAATTTAAAGGTAAAGTTGGAAAGCTAAAACATTATTTTTTTGACAATTTGAGATTTTTACATTTTCAAATTGTATGGATTTTATTCTTTCTAATAATACCTTACTTTAACCTCTAGGGTAATTAGAATCCCTTAAAACCTGCTTTTAAATAATCATTGAAACTGGGGCATGCCCATTTGAATGGTGAAAATGTAGATAAAGTACTTTGTAAGTGCTTAAAAGTCGAGCGATATAAACCAAAGCATGCACCTTTTATTGTAAATGGAGCCATTATTATTTTTATTTCCTAGCCGATTAGAAGTCACACTGTATACATTAAAATCAATTTATCTCAAAATGTAAATTTTGATGTTCTATGTACTTTTTCTAAGAAACTGCTGTCTATAGGTATGTAAATTTTTTATGAATTATTTATAAGGATGTCTAATATATACTGAAATGAGCGTTTTGTAAAAAACTCAAAAATTTATTTTTTACAAATTTTTTTTATTTGAAAAACGGGTCAACTTTAACTATGTTTGTTAAAATATTTTATAAATTGTGAAAAAATTCAAAATTAGCTAAAAGCTCATTTGAGTATAATGAAAAATGTGTATTTTAATTGTATGAAAAATTTCTTGCATGTACATCAGTGTTTCTCAAAGTGTGGGGCGCGCCCCCTGGGGGGCGCGATGACCCTACAAGGAGGGCGCGAGCGTATCGAAAATTTAAAGATTTTTTTAAAAAAAAATAACCGGAAAGAGAAGTAAAACAAAATGCTTTCTTCCATAATAAAAAAAAATACACACAACACACTGACATAATTTATATTTATTATCTAGCTTTTATCCATCATCAAATAGCTATCTTTGTGATCCCAAAACCAAATTAAAGAAAAAAAAAATTTGTTTTTATTTGCTGTTTTTCCTCAATGAGTGATTTTTTTATTACGTTTTAACATAAAATATTACTCGTTAAAAGAAAAAACGAAACCCAGACCCTGAGAAAAATTCTAAGATAAACAATTCACCGCTGTAATTATTATTGAAATACTGTACATTAGTTGTAGAAAAGGAATTCATGATTCACTTTTCAGCCAGGCTGCATAGTACGTTTGCTAATCATTTGATTGACCTTCAATCTTATGGTATGGTTATTATCAATATTAGTTCCCTCCCATCTTTCATGCGTTTGCTTTTCGCTTAGGGAAATTGTAAATAATTGAGTTTTGCGATATTTGGAAAAGAATTGATTGGTTTAACATTTCTGTAGGATAATTGAAAAGTGTCTGATTTGCGTCCTTTATTATGGTCTTGTACTTTTGAATCATTTTAGTTCAGTTTTATTGGATTTTTCTCAAATCATCAAAGAATTGAATAGTCCTTGAAAGAAGGTAAGTATACTTTCTATAAATTAAAATATTCACTAGAATTCCGATTTGTATCGTGTACAGTAAAAATAATTCTAAACAAATGATTGGGATGACTGAGTCCCCCGCACTACCATTAATGTTAATATCGAGTACGCGCCTGCTCCCGGGTTAAACTTTTGAAGTCTTCTCGCTTTAAATGTTAAAAAGTAACACAATTATTCTTCATCGGAATTTTATATTCTTTTTCATAATTTAACATTAATTCTAAATGCTAATTGTGTGAAGTTTAAAATTACAGTTCTTTTAAACAGTTATTTACAATTATAGCATTTATCTAAAAAAAAATCATTTTACATTTTTGTATACAATGTCGTGCACACAGTTTTACTCTCCTTACAGTTCAGCTATTATATCAAGAATAATGTTTTATTTTGTTTAAAAGGGAACTCGTGCGAAGAGTCGGTGTTTCAGCCAGTATACGTTTGATGTATCAGTACTGAAGAAGGTATTTTATAAATAATTTCTTATTACTGAATTTGGCCGCGGTAGCCGAGTGGTATAGGTATCGGATCGTGGCTTGCCTTGTCCCGAGTTCGAGCCCAGTACCACTAAAGACCCGCCACGTAGGGCAGCGCTGCATGTTAAATCTGTTGAGAGTTGAGACTTTTTCCCGTTGGTGTGGTGTGGTAGTTAGGAGAGAAGAGTGCCAGCTCAGGTGTCATCCACGTCACTTGACCATGGTTCAAAATTACGTGGTCCGTCGTCAAAAGCCCTCGTGCAGCTAAACAGTGCGACGTTAATATTCAATCAATCAATCTTATTACTAAATTAAGAACAAGTTTAATAATTATTAGGGACTTCCACGGGCTTTTCTTGTAGAGGAAAGTTTTTCAAAGGAAGGTTTTAATATCAGAAATTGACACTTAAAGAGTTATTTTTCTATATTTAGCTGAGATCTATATTTTGTCTTCAAGGCATCCACTGCAGAAAATCCGGTTTGCAAAAGGTAGGATGTTGAAAATGGTAATAGTATACGAAGTGCTTTTGTTTTCAGTACAGATAATTCCTCATCCACCTCTACCCCAAATTCAAAGAGCGATTTATTACAAAATTGCATTTTAATTTTTCACTGCATGTGAAATCTATGAAGATTTCTTCTTCGGAAGTTGAGAGCCCTTCTGGAGTATCTTGAAATAGATCCCTAATCCACTCGTAACTTGCTACCAAGCTGTCCTCATCCAGAAAATACTTTTTAAAATTCCTTGCCAACGTATCTAAATGATTTTACATGTTTTAAAAACAACTTTCACATGTTGTTCTACAGATTTGTAAGTTTTAACACATATCGAGCTGGGGCTTTTTTTCCATCATTTACTTCAGTAGTGGTAAATCCAAAATTTAAGTAATTTTGAGAAGATCGCCTTGATTTAATTTTCGGAACCATGCTCGTTCGTCTGTGTACTTGTTGATTCTTTATTATGGTCGAATGTTTGCTTACGACTTAAAAATGTATGTATGATATTGTTTTAATCTACTGCCGTAAGTATTTAATTACCGTGAATTACAATTAACGTGGAAATTTAAAAAATGTACATTCAAGAGCTAGATTCGGTAGCTATAGGAGTATCGAGTCGACCAAAACTGACTGGAATTGTACGAGGAAAAGCATTTTTACATGTTTTGCGCAGACGTCCGATAGGTTGCCCAGACTCACGCAAACGTACCCTATAATGCCAGATGTGATGGATATGATAGAGAGCGACATTGACTAGACTTATTTTCTAATGACATTTGTGCTTTGAGAAATGAATGCTGAAGGAAATGAATCTTTAATTAAATACATCATTTTGCGATCTGTTCCAATTTAAAAATTAGAGAAAGAAAAATAACATAATTCTAAGTAATATATATTTTAAGTAATTTTCTTAAAATATATAAATTACTTAAAATATACTCAAAATTTAATATATTTATCGTATTAATTTGTACGGTTTATAATTAAGATCGTATTGTAACTTTAGCGTCTCTCTCTCAAAGTGCATTTTTATTGCAGTAAATCAGTGCTTCTCAAACTTTCAATACTGGCGCCCCCCTTTTCAATCACAATTTTTATCGCGCCCCCTTATACATAAGAATTTACTGAATGCAATAATAATGCACTTTTACGATAAAGCAACAATATTTATTATAAACCGTACAAATTCATGACATAAGTATTAAATTTTGTATATGTTACTTTTAAGCAAAAAAAGGTAAGTAATAGGATAACTACTAAGTTATTTTTCCTTTCTCTGATTTTTAAATTGGAACATCTTACAAAATGCGGTGGTTGCTTAGAAGACAAAATATAGATATCAGCTAAATATAGAAAATGAACTCAGAGGGTCAATTTCTTATCTTAAAACTCCTTTCAAAAACTTTGCTCTGTAAGACAAGCCCATGGAAGTAGCTAATAATTATTAAACTTGTTCTTAATTTAGTATTAATTAATTAGTCCTAAAATACTCTGTACACCACTCATACATTAAAAGCAATGTTTCTCAAACTTTCAATACTGGCGACCCAATTTTCAATCATAATTTTTGTCTCGCCCCCTGTACAACAATAATGTATTTACTGCAATAAAAATGCACTTTGAGAGAGAGACGCTAAAGTTACAATACGATCTTAATTATAAACCGTACAAATTAATACTATAAGTATATTAAATTTTGTGTATATGTAACTTTTAAGTAATATATATTTTAAGAAAATTACTTAAAATATTACTTAGAATTATGTTATTTTTCTTTCTCTAATTTTTAAATTGGAACAGATCGCAAAATGATGTATTTAATTAAAGATTTATTTCCTTCAACATTCATTTCTCAAAGTACAAATGTCATTAGAAAAATAGTCTAGTCAATGTCGCTCTCTATCATATCCATCACATTTGGCATTATAAGGTACGTTTGCGTGAGTCTGGGCAACCTATCGGACGTCTGCGCAAAACATGTAAAAATGCTTTTCCTCGTACAATTCAGTCAGTTTTGGTCGACTCGATACTCCTAGAGCTACCGAATCTAGCTGGAATGTACATTTTTAAATTTCCACGTTAATTGTAATTCACGGTAATTAAGTATTTACGGCAGTAGATTAAAACAATATCATACATACATTTTTAAGTCGTAAGCAAACATTCGACCATAATAAAGAATCAACAAGTACACAGACGAACGAGCATGGTTCCGAAAATTAAATCAAGGCGATCTTCTCAAAAATACTTAAATTTTGGATTTACCACTACTGAAGTAAATGATGGAAAAAAAAAGCCCCAGCTCGATATGTGTTAAAACTTAAAAATCTGTAGAACAACATGTGAAAATTGTTTTTAAAACATGTAAAATCATTTAGCTATGTTGGCAATGAATTTTAAAAAGTATTTTCTGGATGAGGACAGCTTGGTAGCAAGTTACGAGTGGATTAGGGATCTATTTCAAGATACTCCAGAAGGGCTCTCAACTTTCGAAGAAGAAATCTTCATAGATTTCACATCCAGTGAAAAATTAAAAGGCAATTTTTTGTAATAAATCGCTCTTTGAATTTGGGGTAGAGGTTTATGAGGAATTATCTGTACTGAAAACAAAAGCACTTCGTATACTATTACCATTTTCAACATCCTACTTTTTCTCAAACCGGATTTTCTGCAGTGGATGCCTTGAAGACAAAATATAGATCTCAGCTAAATATAGAAAAATAACTCTTTAAGTGTCAATTTCTGATATTAAACCTTCCTTTGAAAAACTTTCCTCTACAAGACAAGCCCGTGGAAGTCCCTAATAATTATTAAACTTGTTCTTAATTTAGTAATAAGATTGATTGATTGAATATTAACGTCGCACTGTTCAGCTGCACGAGGGCTTTTGACGACGGACCACGTAATTTTGAACCATGGTCAAGTGACGTGGATGACACCTGAGCTGGCACCCCTCTCTCTTAACTACCATACCACACCAACGGAAAACGTTTCAACTCTCAACAGATTTAACGTGCATCGCTGCTACACGACGGGTCTTTAGTGGTACTGGGCTCGAACTCGTGACAAGGCAAAGCCACGATCCGATACCTATACCACTCGGCTACCGCGGCCAAATTCAGCAATAAGAAATTATTTATAAAATACCTTCTTCAGTACTGATACATCAAACGTATACTGGCTGAAACACCGACTCTTCGCACGAGTTCATTTTTAAAAAATAAAACATTATTCTTGATATAATAGCTGAACTGTAAGGAGAGTAAAACTGTGTGCGTGCACGACATTGCATACAAAAATGTAAAATGATTTTTTTAGATAAATGCTATAATTGTAAATAACTGTTTAAAAGAACTGTAATTTTAAACCTCACACAATTAGCATTTAGAATTAATGTTAAATTATGAAAAAAAGAATATAAAATTCCGATGAAGAATAATTGTGTTACTTTTTAACATTTAAAGCGAGAAGACTTCAAAATGTTTTAACCCGGGAGCAGGCGCGTACTCGATACTAACATTAATGGTAGTGCGGGGGACTCAGTCACCCCAATCATTTGTTTAGAATTATTTTTACTGTACACGATACAAATCGGAATTCTAGTGAATATTTTAATTTATAGAAAGTATACTTACCTTCTTTCAAGGACTACTCAATTCTTTGACGATTTGAGAAAAATCCAATAAAACTGAACTAAAATGATTCAAAAGTACAAGACCATAATAAAGGACGCAAATCAGACACTTTTCAATTATCCTACAGAAATGTTAAACCAATGAATTCTTTTCCAAATATCGCAAAACTCAATTATTTACAATTTCCTAAGCGAAAAGCAAACGCATAAAAGATGGGAGGAACTAATATTGATAATAAACATACCATAAGATTGAAGGTCAATCAAATGATTAGCAAACGTACTATGCAGCCTGGCTGAAAAAGTGAATCATGACTTCATTTTCTTTTTCTACAACTAATGTACAGTATTTCAATAATAATTACAGTGGTGAAATGTTTATCTTCTTAGAATTTTTCTCAGGGTCTGGGTTTCGTTTTCTTTTAACGAGTAATATTTTATGTTAAAACGTAATAAAAAAATCCCTCATTGAGGAAATACAGCAAATAAAACAAAATGGGTTTTTTTTCTCTTTAATTTGGTTTTGGGATCAAAAATAGCTATTTGATGACGGAAAAAAGCCAGATAATAAACATAAATTATGTCAGTGTTGTGTGTATTTTTTTTATTATGGAAGAAAGCATTTTGTTTTACTTCTCTTCCCGGTTATTTTTTTAAAAAAATCTTTAAATTTTCAATTCGCTCGCGCCCCCTTGTAGGGTCATCGCGCCCCCCAGAGGGCGCGCCCCACACTTTGAGAAACACTGCAGTAAATACATTATTGTTGTACAAGGGGGCGAGATAAAAATTATGATTGAAAATTGGGTTGCCAGTATTGAAAGTTTGAGAAACACTGCTTTTAATGTATGAGTGGTGCACTTAGTATTTTACGACTAATTAATTAATACTAAATTAAGAACAAGTTTAATAATTATTGGCTACTTCCATGGGCTTGTCTTACAGAGCAAATTTTTTGAAAGGAGTTTTAAGATAAGAAATTGACCCTCTGAGTTCATTTTCTATATTTAGCTGATATCTATATTTTGTCTTCTAAGCAACCACCGCATTTTGTAAGATGTTCCAATTTAAAAATCAGAGAAAGGAAAAATAACTTAGTATTTATCCTATTACTTAACTTTTTTGCTTAAAAGTAACATATACAAAATTTAATTTTTATGTCATGAATTTGTACGGTTTATAATAAATATCGTTGCTTTATCGTAAAAGTGCATTATTATTGCATTCAGTAAATTATTATGTATAAGGGGGCGCGATAAAAATTGTGATTGAAAAGGGGGCGCCAGTATTGAAAGTTTGAGAAACACTGATGTACATATAACAGATTTTGAGAAAATGTACCTCGAAAACAACCAATTTAACATTGTCGGTATAGGGGTTTCCCACTCCTCTTAACTAATGTGCATGTTTTTGTTTTAGGCGAGTTTTTGACAAAAAAATAATCACTGTTTTCTCAGAAGTATATTTCTTAAAAAAAGTACCAAAAGCCCCTTATTTAATAATTATTAAATTTTTCAGATTTTACTTATGCACAAAAAGACAAATTTCAACCAAGGTATTTGTTGTTTTAATGTTTTAAAAACTTGATGCCTTAAATTGTGTTAAGAATTACTCTTTTTTTAGAAATTTGTTTTGTATAATTGCTTTTATTTATTTATTTTTAAATGTTAAAATTATTCTAGAATTAAAACCTTCAAGATCAAGAATTCAGAAGGGTATACAAAACAGCCGCGAAAACCTTTCGGAATGAATTGTAGTTGTACTTACAAAAATGTTTCAAAACTAGACTAATTTAAATATTTTTTCCTACGGGATTACTCTGCAAGGACAATTATTTATTTTACGCAACTTCATTTACAATAGCGCAATACATATACATCACTAAATTTGTTGCTAACATAAAGATTTAAACTAATAAAAGAGAAGTTTAGAGATTTTCATAATTAAATCTGGCGATAATTAGATTTAAAAATATCAGTGCAAAAATGCAAATCAAGAAAAGAATAATAAATACTATCAAAATAAATTTCAAGAATTTATTTTTCGAATGTCTGTAGTAGTTATGGGAGAAAAACAACTTATGCAATATGAATAGTTTTTTTCCGTTCGAAATCACAAATTATTTTTTACAAAGGGTGTTTTTTTTAGAGGTATAGAACTTTAAATTGCAATAAAACAACGATGTATTATTCGATTGACATTGATTTTTTTTTATTCGAAAGATAATCTTGTGGCATTACATTTTAAATATGATCAAGCAAGGCGTAGATTCGTTGAATGGGCCCAAAACATGATTGCCGTTGTTCCCGATTTTCACAAGCGAATTTTGTTTAGCGATGAAGCGCACTTCTGGTTGAATGGCTACGTCAACAAACAAAACTGCCGCATTTGCAGTGAAGCTAATCCACAAGTGTATGTCGAAACACCGTTACATCCAGAAAAACTGACTGTTTGGGGCGCTTTATGGGCTGGTGGAATCCTTCTTCAAAAACGATGAAGGCCAGGACGTTACAGTCAATGGTGATCGGTATAGAGCAATGATTACTAACTTTTCACTCCTGAATTGAACAATCATGATGTCCAGGAGCTGTGGTTCCAACAAGACGGCGCAACATGTCACACAGCTCGTGCCACAATCGATGTATTGAAAGACACGTTTGGTGACCGCCTAATTTCACGTTTTGGACCTGTGAATTGGCCTCCAAGATCTTGTGATTTAACACCACGCTAGACTATTTTCTGTGGGGCTATGTAAAGTCATTGGTCTATGCGAATAAGCCACAAACGCTTGACCATTTGGAAGACAACATTCGCCGTGTTATTGCCGATATACGGCCACAAATGTTGGAAAAAGTCATCGAAAATTGGACGTCCAGATTGGACTACATTCAAGCCAGCCGTGGCAGTTCTATGCCAGAAATCATATTTGAAATATAATGCCACAAGATTATCTCTCGAATAAAAAAAAATCATGTCAATCGAATAATACATCGTTGTTTTATTGCAATTTAAAGTTCTATGCCTCTCAAAAAAACACCCTTTATTTCTCGAATATGTCTTATAATGAATTTAATTATCATAAAAAACTTTCATTTAAAAATCTCCCGATGCAATTTTTTTTAAATGATAAATAATTTATGATATCTTATTAAATAATAATCACTGTTTTTAATATATATAAATCAATTCATTTACATTTTTACTTCTATCAAAAAATATGCAATAAAATTTTATTAAAAAATACTGTAAAATCTGATACATAACGCGCACTTTTAACACAAAAAATAAAATCGAAATTTAAGGCTTCGAGTTATTCGCTAGGTATTAAAATGAAAGCTTAAAAAAAAAAAAAAAAAAAAAAAAGGAAATGACATAAAAAAATATTGTCAACATATAACGAAATACTGTTTATTTAAAATAAATGACATTCCATATGAACTTTAGGTATCCGAGGCTACGCTTGAAGCCTAGATTTTGGTAAAGAGTAAAAACGAATATTTTTTTTTTAATATTTAGTGATACTTAGATGAAAATACACGTATAAAATTGTTTTAAAACTATGTTTACACTAAAAAATTATTTAAATTCAACATTCTGGCAAAAAATGGACATTGAAATTTTCTATTTTCAAAACATTCTCCTTTTATGGAAAATGCTTTTATAATAATATTTTTTATACACAGCGCAGACCTCTGTACGAAGCCTGAATTAGAGTTTTGAACTACATAACTTAGAAGTGGATTTATCCATACTTTAGTACATCAGAGTGGAGAAATTCTAACAAAAAACGTCGGTAATTATTTCCATTGGTAGTAGCTCTGTGAATTTTTCAAAAACACTAGTTCAGGATCTTTGGAAAAGATTTAGCTATATATCAGCACAAAACATGATTATTATAGAAGCATTTTTCATAAAAGGAGAATGTTTTGAAAATATGTAATTCTAAGTTCAGTTTTTGCCTAAAATATCGCATTTAAATAGCTTTTTATAGCAATAATATTGTTAAAACAATTTCATGCATGAATCTAATGTAAGTGACGCTAATTAATAAGTGAAATATTAATTTGTACGCTTTTGCAAAATCATGGTTTCGAAAGTAATAGGATACTTTTAAGAGAGAAAGAGAGAGAAGTTTGCAGATCAAGAAATATTTTATTTTTTCCTAAAGCTTTAGATGATACTTCGAATAAATAACTTGAAAACATAAGAATATTACATACGGTGCATTTCAAGTACCTTCGTAAGAAAGAGCGTGCACGTTATACGACGAATTTACCTAAAAATTTAAAAAAAATGAAGCTGGAAAGTATGGGATTACGTTATAAGCCGGATTTTATAGTAATTACATAAATAATGCACATATTTTTGAAAGTTATATCCTAAGCCAGTGTTTCTCAAACTAAGGGGCGTATGATAACCCTATAAGGGGGGAGCGAGTGCATCGGAAAGTTAAAAATAAAAGATTATTTTTAAAAAAAATATCAATTTACTATAAAAGGAAACCGAACAAAAGGCATTCTGACATAATAAAAAAAATACACATTTACTTTAATATAGTACACTCATAAATGTATCTCAGTAAGATGCAATATACACTCTGTCGCAAAAAAATATATGCACCCAGAAGAAATCAAGCTACAATCACGAAACTCGGCAAGAATGTAGTCTGGTAAGAGATATGCAAATGATTAAAATTTCGAAGCCAATGAGACAAGGCTAAGTGTGCTATGCGCATATTAGTTGCGCAACTGGGAGAGTTTAAAAGCATGAGTACGAGCGCCGTACGGCTATCCAAACGAATCTGATGACTTTGATAGACGATATTGAGACTTAGGATGCCTCTAAGACGTAACCGGCAGCAGTACGAGCAGCTGACGAACTTTGATAGGGGCCGTATAATAGGTCTCAGAGAAGCAGGTTGGTCGAATAGACGTATCGGCCGCCCCCTCGGTCGGAGCGATATGGTAGTTGCTCGGTGTTGGCAACAGTGAATCACAGAAGGTAGAGTGTACCGTCGCGGAGGGTCAGGACGTCCCAGGAACACAAATGATCGCGAGGATCGTGCAATCAGAAGAGTGGCCACTTCGGCACCAACAACGTCGCTAGCATCGATTCAACGCCACTTACCTCCTTCCAGATATCCAGTGCCATCAAGAGAAACCATAAGGAGACGACTGACCGAAGTTGGCTTGAGGAGCCGACGTCCGCTAAGACGCTTACCACTGACCCCACATCATAGGCAGTGTCGACTGGATTTTTGCCGACCTCGGGCAACTTGGAGTGTGACAGACTGGAGACGTGTCATCTTCAGTGAGGAATCCCGATTCAGTCTCAGTGATGATGACCACCGCACACGTGTCTGGAGGCACACCGGCCAGCGGTCCGATCCGGCATTTATTGTCGAGCGGCATACAGCAATTTCACAAGGTGTGACAGTGTGGGGAGCAATTTCTTGGGACACACGATCATCTTTAGTGGTCCTTCAAGGCACTTTGACAGCTCGCAGATACGTGGACGATATTTTAACGCCGATTGTGCTACCCATGCTATCAAGTCGCCCAGGTGCCATTTATCAACAGGATAATGCTCGTCCACATACTGCACGACTCTCCCAACAATGTCTTCAAGGATATGACGTCCTACCATGGCCTGCCAGGTCACCAGATCTTTCGCCAATAGAGCATGTCTGAACGCGCTGGGAAGGCAACTGCAGCCGTCCCGAGATACAGGAGAATTAACTGCGCAGATGCAAAGACTATGGCAGGATCTTCCACAGGGGGTCATAAGTGATCTAATTGAATCGATGCCACGCCGAATTTCGGCTTGTATAGCTGCCAGAGGTGGCTTTACTACTTACTGATTTTTAACCTTTTGCAAGCTGTAACCGCTTAATAAAATGATATTTTGTTCTGAATTTTTAATCATTTGTTTATTTTCATATACACTACATGCATACCAAATTTCGTGAATGTAGCTCAATTTCTTCTGGGTGCATATATTTTTTTGCGACAGAGTGTGTGTATTTGATACTAAGTTAAGAACAAGTTTAATAATAATTAGTGATTTTTCAATGGGCTTTTCATGCACAAAATTTTATACATATCTTGATATTTTGTACGGTTTAAAATTAGAGTCGTATTGTAGCTTTAGCGTCAAAGTATATTATAAATTATTACTGCATTCAACACATTGTTATTGTATGGGGAAGGGGGGCGCGATGAAAATTCTGATTAAAAATTGGGTTGCGAATATAGAAAGTTTGAGAAGCAGTGTTCTAAGCCAAAAACATGAAACCATAGTAATG
Source organism: Trichonephila clavipes (assembly GCA_019973935.1). Taxonomy (NCBI): domain Eukaryota; kingdom Metazoa; phylum Arthropoda; class Arachnida; order Araneae; family Nephilidae; genus Trichonephila; species Trichonephila clavipes. The sequence continues at coordinate 689,939 of BMAU01004104.1, forward strand.
GAAAATGCTGAAATAATTTTAGGAAAAGAAAAATGACAGACACAAACACGGAGAGAGAATCAGTAATAATTACTAAATAAGCATAATTATGTAATTTTTTTTCAATTTGTTTTATGATCTAAACGGTAATCATGTACATTTGACAAGTTAAGACCATAACATACCGGAATGTCACGAATGAATGGTGGGATGAATTAACAGGAAATTATAATCAGGTTATCATTATAAAGATACAATATGAAATTGTTTTCGAACGTAACGTTTTTTGAAGTAAAGTCAATGCGAATTAATCGAAAAAAAGGATCATTTTGCATTGCTTCACCCATCTAAAGGCAGTAATTTCGACATTGCAACTCGTCACTAAGGTTCAATGCTTGCAGTGTTTTCAATTTGTACGGCTTAGAATGCAATTTTCTTCTCAACATGATAGACTGAGGTAACTTTAGTTCACCACTAACACGAACCGTCGATTTCTTTGGACTGCTTATTAAAAACTCTTGCACTCTTTCAAATTCTCTGACGTAAAACCTGGCCGCCCTGGGCTTTTGCTTTAACAAAAGCATCCAATTTCCTGAAACTGTTCATACCATCTTCTTATACTCTTAGATTTCGGTGAAATTCTAAGGTATTTTCTTCGAAATTCACCTTGTGGGCGCAGTAGCCGAGTGGCCAAGGTATCGGATTGTGGCTGGCCTTTTCACGAGTTCGAGCCCAGTTCCATTAAAGACCCACCGTGTAGGGGTGCGATCCACGTTAAATCAATCGAGAGCTCAAATGAGTCCTCCCGTTGGTGTGGTGAGGTAGTTAAAGAGGAGGTGTCAGCTCAGGTGTCGTCCACGTCTCTTGACCATGGTTCAAAAACATGTGGTCCATCACCAAAAGCCCTCGTGTAGCTGAACAGTGCGACGTTAATATTCACTCCCTCACTCGAAACTTATGGTGAACTGTGATTACTGACAGACTTCTTGCAAAACGAGAGTACACAAAACATCTTCTGTCACGACGACGCCATTTCCACTTCAGTTCACAATTTCAAAAACATCTTTTTTACAACATTGCTGTCATGTATTGGACAAAAATAATATTGCAAACTCAAAATGTCTTATTGTATCTTTACAATGACATATTAATTATTATTTGCTGTTTATTCATCTGGGAGTTAGTAAATTTTGTAATCGGGTCATTCTCATTCCTGATAATCCTGCACATTGCATTTAAACACTATAAAATTAGCAACGGAATCAAATTAGTAATATGATCTCTTACAATAACTTGGTGTTTATATACGAGTATATTTTATTAGTACTATAGCCTATACACATTTTTACCTTTTAAAAATAATACTCTTCCATCACTTGATAAAATAAATACTTCGTCTTTCAACTTCCCTTAAAAATACAACAATCCTCATCTCCAGTGGATTGTCATGGACAGGAACCAAAATAATTTTATAAAGAATCGAAGTCGTTCACTTAAAATCCATTTGTTTTTCAGACATAAAAACCACCACCTATTTCCTTGGAGAGAATGCCTGAAGAAATCAAACACGAAAGTACATTTTCCGAGAACTTTTTGTAAACGAAGCTTTTGCAAAACGATTTTCTTGGCGTTACGAGTGAGAAATAATCTCCTGCAAGTCTTTTGTGGACAGCGTTTGAACTTTTGTATATTTCTTGCGTTTGTGAAGCCCATACCACGATTTCTATTTGTTCTAGGTTCTGCAACTATTGCCAAAGATCAATTTGTTTCAGCCACCGGGTAGTTTTGAATTAATAGATTTTCACAAATTTCTTAAATGAAAGGAAAGTTGGTATTTTTTTTAATGTGATAAATGAAATAAAAATAAATGTGTTAATATATTAAAAATCTTTTTGCACGAAATTTTCTTATTGGAATATATAATTTTTGGTTTTAAGTCTAAAACAGCGCTTCTCAAACTGGGGGGAGTGATAACTCTAGGAGAAGGCGTGGGCATATTGAAAAGTCGAAATCAAAAGATTATTTTAAAAAAGTTATTAATTTATTGAATTTAAACACACAAAACACATTCTGATATAATAAAAATTAAGCAAAAAACACATTTACACTTATATAATACACTTATAAATGTATCAGTACTGCATAAAGCATTTTATAATTAATTTAACAATACCAAGTTAATAATAAGTTTCAGAATAACCAGTGACCCCACGCTTTTCATGTGTAAAATAATATGCAAACATTAACACTTATGTTGATAATTTGTACCATTTATATAATTAATTCCTCAACTGCCGATTAAAATATATACGACCCTCTCCCCAATCTCCCAATTTTGACCTATGCAAACGTATGTGTGTATTGGGGGGAGGAGACAGGGAATAAATAAGAAAATCTTCTGAAATAAGTAAATCCTTCGCAAACACTGTCAAGTTCATTATATTGCATTTTAAAGCTTTCGGCAAAATTTTATGGATAGTAGTGCTGAGAAAAGATCATATTTTGTAAAGACGTATATATACTTACGGAGCTATTTGCGCATTGGCTGAGTGAGACGTTTATATACGCCAATGGCAATCAAGAGGTTAAAGTCGTGTTTTAGTGACAAAGTATCTTATTATCGAATTCAATACATTGTTATTGTATGGGAGGCGCAATGAAATTTATGATTGAATATTAGGTCACGAATATTGAAACTTTGAGAAACACTGGTCTAAAACCTTCTTTATTTTAAATTGTATTCTCTAAAGTTCATGTTTATATAAGTACTACAAAAGCATGGAAATACAATTAATTTGATGATATATAGCTTTTTGAAATAAATTTGATTATTCAAAAAATATTTACTTTATTAAATTTATTTATGCCTTAAGGGGACACACAGGGGTGTTAAATTTCTCTAGGGGTCTGAAAATATAAACAATTTTCAAACAGGTATAATTTCTTTAAATTTAAGTTAAATAATTCGAATCTTTTACACATTACTTATAAAGGAATGGGGCTTCAGAAAAGTATAAAATGTTTAAAATATAATCATAATTTTAAAAATTATAAGCATATGAAAATAAGAAACTTTTATATAAGAAATATTTATTAAGTTTTACGTCGTGCATGCTATTTTCTAAAATAGTAGGTTTAATGACTAGCTATCAGTTGATTTATCAAAACAAATGTATTCTTAATACTTTGCAGCTACTTTTATATAAATAAAATAATAACTTACATATTTTAATAAATAAAAAAATACATTTTTAAAAAATTGCGATATTTAACAAATATTTTGAAATACAAAATATATATAATACCAAAATTAGGTAGGGTTTAAAGAGTATGATGCATTGTGTGTATATTCTATAAAGTTTTATACATCAGAGGCTAATATATTTTAGAAAATAGCATACACACACACAAAGCAAAAAATACTTAATATTTATTATAAAATTTTTATATGCTTATGACTTTTAAAATTATTATTATATTTTAAACATTTTATTCTTTTCTGAAGCCCCATCCTATTTTAAATAATATGTAAAAGATTCGAATCATTTAATTTAAATTTAAAAGAATTATACCCGTTTGAAAATCGTTTATATTTTCAGACCTCTAGAGAAATTTAACACCCCTGAGACCTCTTGATATATTTTTCGTAGCACAAATCCAATAATGTAATTCAATTTATATATGAGATTTTTCTTGCATTTAATTCTAAGAAATACCTGCCGTAAAATCCGGCGTATATCACGCACTTTGAACATATAAAATAAAATCGAAATTTACGGTTGCACATTATACGCCGAGTTTAAAAATAACAGCTTTAAAAATAACAGAAAAAATGATGATTAAACAATTAGACTTCTATATATATCGAAATACTGTCAATTTAAAAGAAATGACATTCTTTACTAACTTGACGGGTAGTAGTTCTATAGGAAAATGATTTTTCAATTGCTACTATTAGCTCATACTCGTTTTATAAATATTTATTTATTTATCTTGGTGGAATTTTCGATCGTTAATAAAATACATTTTATAGCGCTCAATTGAGCTGAAATTTTATATACATGATTATTTCGGATGGCAATACAGTAATTTAATTATGATTAATCAAAGTTAATTGATTAAAACTAATTATTTAAAGGATTACAAATACAGCCATGTTGGCATCATTTTGGGTGACTTAGCGAACCTTTTGGCGACTTGTGTCAAAACTTGAAAATGATTTTTCTCACGTTTTATAGCATTCAGTTGAACTGAAAATTTATATACATGGTTGTTTTGGATGAAAATATGACACTTTAATGATAATTAATAAAAATTAATTACCACTTCATATTACGATTCTATCACATGATATACATATTTATATTAATTGTAACTATTTTAAAAAAAAGTAGCTAAAATAAAATTTTCTTTGTTGATCTAAGTAGGAATTGACTAAAAATGTTTTTTTTGTTTTATTACCTGTTTTCTAAAGCCTGGTATAATACGTTGAATAAATGATTTCAAAGCATAAGATCATTATGCGTGTGCATTTCAGATATTGCTGTAAAAAATGAGTGTTCATTACATGGCGAGTATACCTAAAAATAATAAATTGTAGCTTCAAACTATAGGTGCGCATTATGTGAAAGTGTGTGATATAGCCGGATTTTACGGTAATAAATTTTCCTTTATATTAAGTATCAACCCCTTTTTTGCTGATGATAATTTACGTGATTTGGTTGTCAATGCGGTGCGGATTTTCACACCTTCGCACGTAATGCTTGCTGTCTATTGGAGGTAAGGAAAAGGTATACATAAGTAAGCCATTCTTCGAAATAAGTAAACCTACGCAAATATTGCCTCGCTCAACCGGTGCGTTAATTGTGAGCTCTAGACTTTGATAATCCCAAAATTTTCGTAATCTTAAATTCCAAGAATACAACAATGGGATTTGGGCACGAATTAATAAGGCAATCATCTACAATCCGCACCAAATATTTCAGTATAATATATCATCACCCATTCGGTATAGTGGTTTGCGACGCTGACTGATATGCCGTGGGACCTATGTTCGAATCCCGGAGAAGGCAGGGATGTATATAGTGCGTGGCATGGGGGTACTCTAAATAGCTGTCTAGCCGCGAGTCCTCTCGTGAGGTTCGTGGAAGAGAGGTAGGAGGTTCAACCACCTCAAGGGAGTTTACTCTTGAAATGGGCGTGGAAACGAGCCCAAACGCACTGTCACTTGAATGGTGGTCGAGGCTAGGGCTAATGACAGGTTTGCAAACTAGTCTTTTGTCATGATGTACTTCGTGGGTCTCGATCTGGCACATTCCGATCAGGTGGCATTAGTATCAACAACGGCATATGATCTATGTCGCTGACTATTTATATACTATTCAGAACTGACGTTCCCCTTTTATTGAAGTAATGATTTAGAACAGGGGTGGCCAACCTTTTTGAGAAGAGTGCACTTCCAATAAAAATATTTATGCATGTACTTCCAACTTTTACAACAACAAAAGAATATGGAAAGATGAAAAAAGGTTACCATTATGGATGCTGATGTTACCAAGATGGAAAAGAGAAAAGAAGTTAGATGCTTATTTTGAAGCAATTATTAATTTTTTTAAGCCAATTGGCCATTTTTTATGCAATTGTAAATAGTGGAAATTTAAAAATAATATAATAAATCAGAGATATAAGTACATACTTTTATATTTCAATGTTTGTACTCTTTGCTGGTTCAGAAATCAATAAGATTAAATATAAAATAAAAAGGAGTAACTTGAAACATTTAGTTCTTAATAATTACTAAACAGTCAGTATTTTCTTAATGTGTGGTTTTTTTGAATCCGTAGTTTTTATTTCTTTTATCAAGTCATCTACATTAGGATTTGTTCTTGAAGCTGCTTACAATATCAAGCTGTTTTAAGAGTGTGTGGAGAATTTTTAGGAACATTATGATTTTGTTATGTTTATAATAGAAAATATTTGTTCAAAATCATGTTGTTCCAAACCTACAACAATATCTAACTGTCAAATCATGTACATTTGGAATATTACTTGTTTATACAACATTCCAAATTTCCACATTTCGGATCTCTTGCAATTGAAATAAGTTCCTTTTAACGACTTATTCGTGTAGTATGGAGTTGTTGGTCAATAACTTCGATTTGGAATTTAGGTGAGAGAGTAACAATTAAAGTCTTGCAGAGAAATTACGAAAAAAATATTGCACGGAATGAATCCTGCAAAATGGATGTTAACTTTTCAAATCTACCTTGTCTCGTAGTAGTATTAACTTTGGTAAATAGTTTCTGTATTAATTAGAACTTTCGTTAGAGAAGATATTTGATCAATTAGGGAAGGAAAAGTGTAAAATACAGTCGGACCTTTATATAACGAAGTTGCTAACTGCCGAAAAAAGGTCGTTATCTGGAAAATTCGTTATATAGTTTCATCTTTCAGTTTTCTTTATAAACCACATAAAACAAATTTTAAATTCATAAACACACTATATAGTAAAACAAATTATTATTCATATCTTTTTTGTAAACTAATGTATATTTATTTTATATATCTTACTCATCAAAAATCTTGACGCATTTATCCACTTCCTGAATAATTAAAATTTTTTTTTCTTTGATGCTCAATCACTTACGTTTTAACATTTTTGAGCTACAAGAAACGAAGTTACTAGTACGGCTGATCAACACTACAAATGAACGACTAGAATGAAAGGCTAGTCCAAGAACACGAGACAACTCTACTGAGGATGAAAGGGAGTATCGAAGATGTTTTCAGTGAGCTAGACAATGGGGGTTAGACGCCCAGAATTCTATTGCTCTCGGCGAATTAGGCATCTAATTAAAACAGTTCAAGATTTATGGCCACCATAAAATGTGTTAAAAGAGAGAATGATTTAAAATCTCCAGAAATTCTTTAAAAAAGGGAGAAAAACTGAATCACAAGAGAAAAAGTTCGTTTTATAGAAAATGCCCTTCGCTATTGGGAGGTTATTTTATGAAGAAAACTGAAATATTCTTGGTTCGGGGAAAAAGTTTGTTTTATAGAAAAATTCGTAATATAGAGGTTCGTAATATGGAGATCTGACTGTATTTTCTTTGTAATCTTGCATTTAAATGCTTCATAGTATCTTTAAAAAAGCTGCATCCTAAAGCCAATATTCATTTCGATAAAGTAAACACTCACTGGGCATTTCATTATTTTCTTCCATATACTTTAAAACACTCTCTATCAAATAACAAAATCGCAGGAGTACACTTCCTTTGGAATGCTAGCGCACACAACACTGATGTAGTATTTCGTACACAATAATTTTTTATTGTAATGCAATTAAGTATGTAAGGATCTCGGCTCCGTGCCTGCAGATGTGAGAGAAAGGGATGGAAGACTAACCATGTTAAAAAATTGCTTGGTTTATTTGCAACACAAACAACAACACAATTTTGATCAACCAAAACCAAGAGATGCACCAATTCAAAAAATATGTAGACAATTAACTACGTATGTAAAGTATGATAAGACTTTATAATGCCCAGTAACACTTACTTCTGGTATAAGTACACTGCCTTCTTAGCTATCTAATCTGTATTCAATATCTAGTGACAAATCGTCACCTTAATTAGTAAAATTATCAAATACTAAATATGTGCTTTACACTATAAATTTGATTAATCACTATTTCACTAGCAGCCTTTCCTATATCTCTCAAACTTGAAGGCTTAGACTTTATATAGTAGATATACTTTACATGTTCGCGTTCTCTTCTTCAGAGGGAGTGTTTTAATAAAATAGTTTTTAAGGACCCCAAATATGTCTCAAGGGGATTTGTTAGTTAGAAGGTCACAGATGGAGCCTTCAAAAGTATATTTAAAATAAAGTGTGATGGTTTTTTTGTCTTATACAGCCACATTCCAATAAAACTTTAAAAATTTGGTACTTATTATTACCTTTACAAATTTTTTTTGATTTTCAATTAGTCTACGCGTGACAATGTTACAGCTCAGCCGTGCCACAATATGGCAGGCGTGTCACAGGTCGGCCACTCCTGATTAAGAACAATGATCGCCAAATCACCACGAGATCGCCATTCCCTCACGAGCAAATAGTATTTAGGGAGATCATTTTTGGTAGATCAGATTAAAGCCAAATTTATTAAAAATAAGCACAGGAACAGACTTACTGATGAAAATTTGTACACCTGTATTCGAACACCAGCCACTACATATTCCTAACATTAAAAAGCTTGATAATAAAAAAGAATTTAATTATCATTAAAGTTAATAAGATTAAAAAAACTAATTTATTACATTTGTTACTTACCAATAACTTCGCTTCCATTTTTTTCTTATATACAATTAAATTTCAGTTTCTTTTCGTTGTAGTGTTAAACTAAAATTAATTTCATGTTTATACTAGAAATGTAAGTTGATGGTCAAAAAACAAGTGCATAAGACTTTTTGAAAAATAGTGAGGGGTTTTTTTTAGTAGATAACTCACCGAAAGATTTAAAAGCAACACGATAGTTCTGAAGCTTCGTAAGATTGATGACCACCGATCTACATTATGGCCATTAAAATTGCTACACCAAAAAGAAAAGCAGATAACGAAAAAAATATTTGTTCGACAAATGTATTATACTAGAAATAACAAGATATTAAATTTATAAGAAATTTGGGTGCATAGATCCTGAAGCATCACTACTCAGAAAAACCTTTTCTGGCAAAACAACACTTATATGCCTAGGCATTGAGTCAAATAGAGATTGGATGGCATGTGCAGGTACAAATGACCATGGTGCTTCAACATGATGCCACAGCTCATTAACTGTAGTGACTGTCTAATGGTGACGAGCCAATCGCTCGGCAACCATAGACCAGACGTTTCCTATTGGTGAGATATCTGGTGAATGGGCAGGCAAGGGCAACAACTAAACATTTTAAGTATCAAGGAAGTATTTCGTACAATACCGGCAACATGCAGTCGGCAATTATCCTGCTGAAACTTAGGGTTTTGCCGGGCTCGAATAAAGGATTGAGCTACGGGTCGGAACACAATAGAAATGTAAAGTGCACTGTTCAAAGTGCCGTCAATGTGAACAAGAGGTTACCGAGACGTGTATCCAATAGCATCCCATAACATCTCGCCATGTGATAGGCCAGTTTGAGGAAGATGAATGCACGCTGCCAATGTGCGTTCTCCACGATGCCGCCAAGCATTAATGCGACCATCTTGATGCTGTAAACAGAACCTGGATTCATCTGGAAAATGTCGTTTCGCCATTCGCGTGTCCAGGGTTGTCGTTGATTACACCATTGAAGATGATCCTGTCTGTAATGCATCGTCAAGAGTAGCCGCAGCCATGGTCTCTGAGCTGAGAGTTCATACTGTTGCCAACGTCATCTAACTGTTCATACAGACATTTGTTGTGTGGCAAACGACCCCAATTCTTGACTCAGTGCTTGTGACATGGTTGCACAGTTCATTAAGACTATGCAGGTGACATGCCTGTCTTCTCGGCTGCTAGTAATAGGGGGCCATTGAGATTCAACATGGGGCTCCGTATTACCATTCTGAACCCATCAATTTGATGTTCTGCTAACAGTCATTGGATCTCGACCGACGCGAGCAGAAATACTGCAATACGATAAACCGCAATCCCTGTACGCTACAATGCCACATTTATCAAAGTCCTAAGCGTACTTTTACGCATTTCTGCTTTTTGCACGAGGCATCACAACAACCTTTCACTAGGTAACAACGTTCAAATGAAATTTGTGTATGAGAAACGGGTTGAACAATTTCCCCATTTAAACACATCGCTACCGGCACCTGCTTTGTTGGAATGAGCTAAAAACTAATAATTTGCATATCACAACACCTTCTTCCTTTCTTTTGAATTTCACGTTTGTAGCACATCACCTTCTTGATGTAGCAATCCTGGTGGCCTGTAGTGTATGTGAATGTGTCAGTTTGGCTGGAAGAAAAAAAACCCGAGTTATACAGGATAGATCTCATGGATAGCCCATTGCCACACACTATGGTAAAACATATAAATTTAAAGTAAAATAATATTACCATTAATTAATAGTTCCCACAATATTCTGAACTCTTTGCCTTACGAACCTTCGAAATTAAGGGGGAAAATACAAATGTTTCTATTCAAAATCAATCTATTACAAAACCAATTATGGTATTTTAATTCATTCAAATAACTAAACATCTCGACCAAAATTCTCAGAGTAATCTTTGGCCTGGGGGGATTCAGGACGTTGGGGAAGCAGGACATAACTTTGAACTGTGCAGGTTCTATTTATCGGCAACACAAATAACACGTCATCCGTACTAATAGATTGAGATTCTTTGGTCATATTTGGAGATATTCGGATGATCCCTTAACACTAGAACGTCCATCCGTGTCAATTGGACACTAGAGCCTGCTTAGTTTGTTTTCCTTTCCAAACTTTAGCAGGGAATTTGAAAAAAATTTTTTTCGTGAGATTTAATCATTTTCCATAGTTATTACATAAAAAAATGTTTCGTAGTTCTATGTTAATTAGGATAGATTCCCCAATTAAACATACCCGTTCCAACACCAAGCTAATTTTTCGTTATAAATAGCTGTCGTTCAGCAATTGATAGTTCACTAAGTGGATACCATTATAAAAATAAACTTTCAGAAGTAATATTGCATATTTAGTTGACCTTACATGCAGTGTTATAGGACTAATAGCAGAAATGAATCACTTGTACTAAAATAGATGTAAAACAGTGCTCCGTTAAATAATATGTGCTTATCTTCTCATAAAAAAAAATCATTCGATTTTCGAAATCTGTACAAAACAGACATCCTGAAACGATTACTCATAGAAAAGGTCTAAGACCGGAAGAAATTGCTAGTTTATTGCGAGAGATTTCTGAGAATCTAATTAGATTCTGATGAAGACATCAGACTGAGGGAAAGGGGCTGTGAAGAATCTAAAGAAAGTGCAGAAGTAATTGATAATATTCCAGCAAATACTGATATATATATCAATAAGAATAGCACAGATTGGATACCGTAAAATAATAATGTTCCTGGCAGATTTGCGACTCGAAATGTTTTGCGACAAAGCAATGGTTCAACAGGCTTCACGAAACATAATGTCAACGTAAGTTTTTTATGATATAAAGGTCATATAATACATATAGTAATTTCGTGAAATAATATTGAAAATTCTTAAAACTAAACCCTACTGAATATTAGTCCTGAAATTATTTAGTTAAAACAATTATTTTATATATTTTACATCGAGGTGACGAAATGACACCGGTGGACGTTTAAGGGTAATCGAAAGCCCGGACGTTGTAGTGTTACGATCTTAACTTTTAAAAAACCCAAGGGAGCCCGATCTCAAGGAAGACAACCATCTAGATTGTTGTGGATGACATTGAAAAAGACGTAAACACTTTAAAAATTAAAAACTGGAGATGATTCGCAACAAATAGAGGACGCTGGAAGGAGCGTGTGTTTGAGACAGCCAGGGCCTGTAAAGGGGTGTTGTGCTTTTGAAAACGAAGAAAAAATAATCAAAGTTTGCTATCAAACTAGAATTACTCTTTAAGGACAAAGTCTTTTACATTGAAACCAAAAAACTTCTGATAGCAATGAACATTCGTCTTCAAACTTTTCCCATCCCCAAAGGATCAATTTAAGAGAGAAATATCTTTTGTCTGTTTATCGAACAAAATATCGTTCTGAATGCTTGTGCCTGAAGAATTTATTTATTACTCTATTTTGATATTGGCTTCAAATATACAAGGCTTTGAAGATATAATGAACTTTAGCATATTATTCGTTAATCAGTAAAACCCTCAGAAAACGCTTCTCGATAGTAAAATATAACTTTTTGGGATTAGTTTTTTTAAAACAAATTTCCCTTGAAGAGAGAAGGTGATTAACAGTTTCGTGATTAGCTAAAAACTTCTTTTTTCGAGTAACGAGAACTAATTACCAAGTTATCGAAGAACGAAACCACACTATTCATCAAAGGAGACAAGAACTCAATGAGTCGGAAGGGAAAAAAGTTTAAAAAAGAACATTGGTTTCATTTCATTTGGTTGAAAACGCATAAAAAAGAGGAAATTAGAATTAAAAGTAAAAAGAAAATTTATTTTACATGCTTAAAATAATAGAAATTCGCCATTCTGAAAAGTATATATATTTCTAAGCACTAGTAAAAATTTGCGAAATTTCTGCGCACATTAAAGTAATTCTCGAGGGAAATTCTACTTGTGATTTTTTTCTATTCTTTATGTACATATGTATTATTTAAATTGGTTTGCAACGTACTTTTAGATAATAAAACTTGCAGTATTATGAAATAAAAATAACTTTTTGTTACATTAAAAGCAAATCTATAGATACACATGATTAAATATATATATATATATAGTATATATATATATAATATATATATAGTATATATATATATAATATATATATAGTATATATATATATATATATATATATATAGTATATATATATATAATATAATATATATAGAATATATATAATATATATATATAGTATATATATATAATTAAATATATATATATATATATATATATATATATATATATAGATGTATATATAATATATATATACAGAGTGTTTTTTTTTAGGTATAGAAGTTTAAGATGGCATTACTTTCCAAGATGGCGATCGATTTAACAGCTGTCAAATGATTTATTCTCAGTTTGGTTTGGCAATTCCTCATGAATAGACTCACGCCTGAACAACGCTATCAAATTGTGCAATTTTATTTCGAAAATAATGGTCGATTTTCATAAGCGAATTTTGTTTAGCGATGAAGCGCACTTCTGGTTGAATGGCTACGTCAACAAACAAAACTGCCGCATTTGGAGTGAAGCTAATCCACAAGTGTATGTCGAAACACCGTTATATCCAGAAAAACTGACTGTTTGGTGCGGTTTATAGGCTGGTGGAATCCTTCTTCAAAAACGATGAAGGCCACAACGTTACAGTCAATGGTGATCGGTATAGAGCCAAGGTTACTAACTTTTTCATTCCTGAATTGAACAATCATGATGTCTAGGAGCTGTGGTTCCAACAAGACGGCGCAACATGTCACACAGCTCGTGCCACAATCGATTTATTGAAAGATATGTTTGGTGTCCACCTAATTTCACGTTTTGGACCTGTGAATTGGCCTCAAAAATCTTGTGATTTAACACCGCTAGACTATTTTTTGTGGGGCTATGTAAAGTCATTGATCTATGCGGATAAGCCACAAACGCTTGACCATTTGGAAGACGACATTCGCCGTGTTATTGCCGATATACGGCCACAAATGTTGGAAAATGTCATCGAAAATTGGACGTCCAGATTGGACTACATCAGAGCCAGCCGTGGCAGTCCTATGTCAGAAATCATATTTAAAATGTAATGCCACAAGATTAACTTTCGAAAAAAAATTCATGACAATCGAATAATACATTGTTGTTTTATTGCAATTTAAATTTCTATACCTCTAAAAAACACCCTTTATATATATATATATATATATATATATATATATATATATATATATATATATATATATATATATATATATATATATATATATATATATATATATATATATACTAGCCGATACCCACCCGCTTCACAGGGTATTTTTCACGATGTTGTATATATGTATACTGTTTACATATCTTTTAATTATTGATATCTTGCATTAAAAACTCGATTGTATTGAAGAATATATTTATAGCTGTTACACTCTCACCCCATGATATAAAAAGAACATAAATTATAATATGTAATTTCTATTTATATCTAAAATAGATGGATGAATATTTTTTTCGCTCACTTAACCTAAAAATCAAGTGGATTTCCACCAAAGCAACTTTCAGTGGATCTTTACTCCAAAAAATAAACATGCGTGCTAAATTTGAAGTCTAAATCTCACAGAGCAAAAACGTAATTTTTATCATCAGTTTTTCGTTGAGAGCACTCTTAGCGGATACCAATTTTACAAAAAAACATGCAAACGAAATTTTTTTGTGGTAGTCTTAGCAGTTCGAAAACGGGAATTTTGTCTATCAATACGCCCCAATAACTCTCCCTGCTTCCACATGGAGTTCATTTCCGTAAAATCCATTCTTGGTGGAACTCTATTCAACTAAAAAAAAGTGATCAACAAATTTCAAGTAAATGAGTTAAATTCAAAAACAAGAATTTTTCTATAACACGCCTTAATCCCCCACAACCCCACTCCTTTGGGGGTCCGTTTTCGCAAAATCTTTCTAAAAGGAACTTTATTCCATGAACGAAACATACCTTCTAATTTTCAAGCATGTGTTTCTATTAGTTGAACAGCTGAAATATTTATCTATTACGCCCCTTAATCCACCTCAGTGACCCTTGGGGATCACATTTCCCCAAAATTATTTTGTAGCGTATCTCTACACCATGAAAGGAATCCGCTTATATATATATATATATATATACCAAATTTCAAGACTTTACGTCTAAGAGGTTGAAAATGGAAATAATTATCTATAACACCCCTTACGCCCCCACAACGCCACTTAGGAAACGATTTTTTCACAAAACCCATCTTATAGCGGATCTCTACTTAATGAATGGAATTCGCTTACTAAATTTCGAGATTTTACGTCTAATCGTTTAAAAAAGGAGTTAATTGCTTGTAACGCCACTTAATTCTCCACAACGCTACTTGGGAGTCGATTTTCACAAATCCCATTCTGTAGGGTATCTGTACTCTATGAATGGAATCCGCTTACCCAATTTCAAGACTGCACGTATAATAGTTTAAAAATGGAAATAATTCTGTATAACGCCCCTTAAGCGCCCTCTACGCCCCTTGGAGGTCAATTTTTGTAAAAATCGATATGTAGGGAATCTCTACTTTATGAAAGAAATCAGTGTACCAAGTTTCACGACTGTACATCTAATAGTTTAGTAATGAAAATGATTATCTTTAACGCCCTTTAAACCCCCGTAACGCCCCTCGGGGTTCGAACTTTGCAAAATCCGTTCTTAGCTGACGTCTACTCCATGAAGGGAACCTACCTACCAAGTTTCAAGTCAGTAGGTTTAATAGTTCCGGAGATTTCGTGATTAGTCAGTGAGTGAGTCAGTGAGCGAGTGAGTCGCTTTTCTCCTTTATATATATAGATAATATATATATATATATATATATATATATATATATATATATATATATATATATATATATATATGTTGAAAGAAATATGCATTATATATCAAAAACAAGTAATAGATAATGAACATAACAAGAAATATCGTAATAAAAATATAAAAGCAAAACATGAAGAACAAAATTATAGAGAAATAAAAAAAAAGAAACTACAAAAAAGAAGGACCTAGCGAGTCAGAAAGAAATTTCGGACATAGGACCGAATAAGTGGAGTTAAATTAGTTTGAAGGCGCCAACCTTCCCCCTATGCAACTCGGTAGGAAAAACCAAATAAAATAAAATAAACAAAAATTCAGAGTATGTAAAAACTCAGAGAGTATTATAAAACCACTCACTACTATTATGTAACAAACTCTCCCAAACTCTTAATGCAGAAAAATCGCAAAACAAATACGTAAGAAAAGTAGAAAAATTCTAAAACAATTACATAAGATAAGTATTTTTCAAAAAATAATTTAAGAAAATTTCTTTACTCACAGAGCTTTTACGAAGAGAATGAAGCATCTTGACATCAATGAAAATCAATTATTCACCAAGTTAAAAAACTCGAATATACATAAACACATCTTTTGAGCTATAAGTTTTAAACCAGACAGCAAAGACAGATTTTAAAAAAGACGACAATCAAATATGGTAGAATTTGAATTGGTTGATTGCCAAAAATGTAAATTTGCTAGGCTCTAATTTGGTTGGTTGTCAACAATGTGTAAGATGTTCAAGATGTGCGTGGAAAAAATGGAAACTGTGATATGAGTGTTATGATATAATCTTCACAGCCCTTAAGGTATATATATATATATATATATATATATATATATATATATTTGACAATAAAGAATCCGTTCGCTAAATGAAAAACACCGTTTGAAAAAAAAAAAAAAGACTATTCATTAAATAAAGTAAATGGATTTTTCTAAATTCAATTTGAATGTGTTTTTAAGATATATATATATATATATATATATATATATATATATCTTTTTTTTATTATTATTATTATTATTATTATTATTATTATTATTATTATTAAAAATCTTTAATATATATTTTTCAGAGTTTCATTATAATTTTTGCTAATTTTATGATTTTTATTTTTATTTTTGATTTTTAAAAGTATATATATATATTTCTTATTATCCTATATCGTATCGCAATTACTCGTTTCTTATATCGTATCGCAAGTAACTTTATGCGGTTCTGCTCTCCCTATTTGGCGGGAACACGATAATGCACTCTCGGCCATCGTTACAAATCCGTTTTAGTAGATTATGTTTATGTTCATATATTCTTGTTTAATGACTTAATAATTAAATTTTACGTATAGAACTCTTTCCTTTTCTCTTGGTACATAGTATGACAAATTACAGGTGAAGGTTGGCGCCGCAAAACTTGTTTAAACCTGCAATCCTGGTTCCTAAGGCCAGGAATTTGTCTTTATACTGTGTGCCTACTTCCTACTTTTAGTTATCTTAGGTTTATAACTATATGACTATTTTTATATTTTGTTTATATGTATATGTATATGTGTGTGTATAATTTTATATATATGTGTATGTATATGTATATGATTATATATTAAAAAATTCTTATATTGGATTATATATATATATATATATATATATATATATATATATATATATATATATATATATATATATATATGGGATTAGGGCACAGTTCCAGAGGTATTGAATGATTACACTCGTTTTTGCCAAACTAACGTTTAATGTTGGACAATAGATACAGTTCTACTCACTACGACAGACGTTTAACACATATAATAAAATATTTAAAATTCGATTTAACACCTCTGGCTCTTAACGACAGTTCTAGTACGATTGACGCCACTTTAACTTCCCGACAGTGTTGAGAGAGACCTACGCGTCTCTCTTGTGAAGAACTGGTGGTGGGTTTCTACTCGGCCACTGTTCTCGCTCGCTTTCTCAGTTCCGGATCATCGCCCTTCGCGTCTAGAGTCCGCTCGCTGAATCCCCCTCTCCCTTGTTAACTCGCTGGTAGCTGCCTTGCCAGCGCCCTCTAAAGAATGTTCTCATGTGGAAATGTCCCATATATATATATATATATATATATATATATATATATATATATATATATATATATATATATATATATATAAAGGAGAAAAGCGACTCAATCACTCACTGACTGACTAATCACGATATCTCCGGAACTATTAAACCTACTGACTTGAAATTTGGTAGGTAGGTTCCCTTCATGGAGTAGACGTCAGCTAAGAACGGATTTTGCAAAGTTCGAACCCCGAGGGGCGTTACGGGGGTTTAAAGGGCGTTAAAGATAATCATTTTCATTACTAAACTATTAGATGTACAGTAGTGAAACTTGGTACACTGATTTCTTTCATAAAGTAGAGATTCCCTACATATCGATTTTTACAAAAATTGACCTCCAAGGGGCGTAGAGGGCGCTTAAGGGGCGTTATACAGAATTATTTCCATTTTTAAACTATTATACGTGCAGTCTTGAAATTGGGTAAGCGGATTCCATTCATAGAGTACGGATACCCTACAGAATGGGATTTGTGAAAATCGACCCCAAGTGGCGTTGTGGAGAATTAAGGGGCGTTATACGCAATCAACTCCTTTTTTAAACTATTAGACGTAAAATCTCGAAATTTAGTAAGCTGATTCCATTCATTGAGTAGAGATCCGCTATAGGATGGGTTTTGTGAAAATCGTTTCCTAAATGTCGTTGCGGGTGCTTAAGTGGCGCTTTAGATAATTATTTCCATTTTTAAACTATTAGACGAACAGTCTTAAAATTTGGTATATAAGCTAATTCCTTTCATGGTGTAGATATCCGCTACAAAGTAGTTTTGGGGAAAATTGATCCCCAAGGGTCACCGAGGGTGATTAAGGAGCCTAATAGATAAATATTTCCGCGTTTTAACTAATAGAACCACCTGCTTGAAAATTGGAAGGTATGTTCCGTTCATGGAATAAGGTTCTATTTACAAAGATTTTTGCGAAAACGGACCCCCAAAGGAGTGAGTTTGCGAGGGATTAAGGCATGTTATAGAAAAATTCCAGTTTTTGAATTTAACTCACTTACTGGAAATCTGTTGAGAACTTTTTTCTTTAGTTGAATAGAGTTCCACTAAGAATGGATTTTACGGAAATCAACCCCAGGGGGAAGCGGGGAAAGTTATTGGGGCGTATTGATAGACAAAATTCCCGTTTTTGAACTGCTAAGACTATAATAATAAAATTTGGTTTGCATGTATCTTTTTTTTTTTTTGTTGTTGAATTGGAATCCACTAAGAATGCTGTCAACGAGGTATTGATGATAAAAATTCCTTTTATGCTCTGTTAGATTTAGACTTGAAATTCAGCACGCATGTTTATTTTATGGAGTAGAGATCCACTGAAAGTTGCTTTGGTGGAAATCCACTTGATTATTAGGTTAAGTGAGCGAAAAAAATCTTTCTACTTCGATTTTAGACATAAATAGAAATAAGATATTATAATTTATGTTCTTTTTATATCAAGGAGTGAGAGTGTAACAGCTATAAATATATTTTTCAATACAATCGAATTCTTAATTCTAGATATCAATAATTAATATATATGTAAACAGTATACATATATGCAACATCGTGAAATACCCAGTGAAGCGGGTGGGTAACGGCTATTAACATATATATACATATATAATATATATATATATATATATATACAGTCAAACCTCTATAAGGCGTACTTTTTCCAGGAACCTTGAACATTTTATGATTTTTTTTGTAAAATAATCTCTTTATAGCGAAATGCATTTTCTATATAATGAAGTTGTTCTTTGGCGATTCATTTTTTTCTGCTAATTTTTAAAGTATTTCTGAACATTTCAAGTTGTTCTCTCTTTAAGACATTTTATGGTAATCATAAATCTTGAACTGGTTTTATTAGATCCTGACTCGCCGAGAGCAATGGAGTTCTGGTCGTTTCTCATCCAAGAAGGGAAACCTTTAACCCTTATTGTCCAGTTTATTAGGAATATATTCGATATCCCCTTTCACACTTAATGGAGTTGCCCCGTGTCGCCATGTTCTAGTTATAAAATAATATATGTTTAATTTTTCTTTTTTGCTTAAAATTAGAAAATGTCCTTAAAATTCATCAACTTTAATATAAAATTTGTTTCTTAATATTGTAAATACAATATATTTTTCGACATTCTTTCTTCTCGTTTTCCTTGAAATTTTTCTTTCTATCATTTTTTCTTTTGATGGATAAGATACATAAAAAATAGATATTAGTTTACAAAAATGTGTGATTAATTACTTTTTTTATTATGTAGCCTTTATGTATTTAAAATTTGCTTTATGTGGTTTATAAAGTATATTAAAGGATGAACCTCTATATAGCAAACTTCTTTCCGAGATTTAGCGACTTAGTTATGTAGAGTTCAGACTGTATATATATACACAGGGTGTTCAGTCTTAATGTGAACCAATAGCTAATTCCCTAACCGTTCGGTTTAAATATATACTTCCAATTTGTGAAATGTTTTAAAAAAGGTAAAGCATGTTTTTGCGTTCTTTTCCAACCAAAAAACCTATTTCAAAAAAGTTACAAAAATTAAATTTTTATACAAGATATTTTAAAATATATTCCTGTTCTTAAACTATTCGACTAAAGCTTTAAAATTTGGCAGAAATGTTCCTTTTATGAAGAAGAGATCCACCAAAAAAAGATTTTGTTGTGTTGAAATCCACTAAGAATGTGTCTAATTGAAATGATTCCCAAAGGGAGTTACGGGTCTTATTGATAAAAAAATTTCGTTCGCGTGAACTATTAGATTCAGACTTGAAATTTTCTAAGCATGTTTATTTTATTGAATAGAAATCCACTATAAATGGGTTTTGCGAAAATCCACTTTGGGCGAGTGGGTTATTAGAGCGCAAAAGATACTTCTACTTCAATTTTAGAAATTATTATTTTGAAGTCCTATACTTTCTCAATCAATAGATGAGAGTTATAATAAGAATATTTTTCAACACGCAAAAGCGAACGATTAACGCTAAATCTCAGCATCAATAGTTTTTATATACCTGGACAATATATATTTGTACAACGTCATGAAGTGCCCAGCGAAGTATTAGGAAACGGAATATATATATATATATGTATATATATGTATATATATATATATATATATATATATATATATATATATATATATATATATATATATATATATATATATATATATATATATATATATATATATATATATATATATATATATATATATATATATATATATAGGAGGAGGATGAAATTCAGCAACTTAGGTGGTATATTTTTAAAATTATATGCTCTATCTGGGAACGTTTGAATCCTACCTCGTATAGTATTAAAATTAGGTAGTGTCTGAAGAGAGTATGATACATTTTATACTTTCAAAAAAAATTTACACAGGCAAAATACTACTTTAGAAAATATGATGCGTAATATAAAATTTACCTCATATTTCTAACGATTTTTTTTATTTTATGTGCTTATAATATTTGAAATTATGATTATACTTTAAACATTTTACACTTATTTGAAACATCATTTCTGTAAAAAAATAATCTAGTTGAAAATTGTTTATATTTTCAGCTCTCGAAACAAAATTAACCTCCTTTGAAACTCCCTATGTGAGTATAGTTCCATCATTTTTATTCAATTTCTACTATTATATATATATATATATATATATATATATATATATATATATATATATATATATATATATATATATATATATATATATATATATATATATATATAGCTCACACTCTCCATATATTTATAAATTTATTTAATTATCTTCCTGGAATTTTAAATCGTTAATAAAATACATTTTAAAGCGCTCAAATGAACTTAAATTTTATATACATGATTAATTTGGATGACAATACAATAATTTAATTATAATTAATTAAAATTAACTGACTCAAATTTATTATTTAAAGAATTACAGATACAGTCACGTTGGTTTCATTTTTAGTGTCTTGGGTCAAAACTTTAAAATATTTTTATCCTCACGTTTTAAAATATTCAGTTGAACTGAAATTTTATATACACGATTGTTTTGGATGACAATGCGATGCTTTAATGATAATTAATAAAAATTAATTACTGTGATTCTGTTATATGTTTGCATATTTACATTAATTGTAACTATTTAATAAAAAGTAGCTAGGATAAATTTTTTCTTTTTTAATCTAAGTAGAAATTGACTTAATTTTTTTATACTACTTGCTTTATTTATTTTGATGTTTTGTTATATAAACAACCGATTCCTCTATTTTACTAAACCGAAAATAAAAACTTAACTATTTCGCTTTTGTAAAAATAAAGGAAAATTTAAATCTAATAAGGGTACAAAAGAAATATTAAGCCCGAAAGTAAAATCTCATTAAACTGCTACCCTTTCTGTTCGAGAAGTAAGATGTTACAGAGATTGCATCAGAATTTAAATGGACGGAAAGTGTAGGAAGAAAAAAAATGGAGTTCTATTAACTAAAAAGCTCAATCTATTCAATTAATGATAAAAATGCATGTCTCTCTACAAGTTCTGAAATTCGAATTGCAAGAGAAAAGGGAATTAGTTTTTGGTCTTACTTTTTAAGTTAGGCATAAAGATATCAAAATCGATAAGTAAAAGCTTACAATAATTTGAATTTTGGATTCATTTTGGAGAATAATTATAGTTACAACGTATTTTAGTTGTAATGCAAATATAATATTTTCAATTTTTTGTACTATAATACAGTTGCAAACATACATTGTTTCTCAAATTTTGTATATTTGCAACTTAATATTCGGTCATAATTTTCATCTTGACTGCCCCCCTTCATGCCAAAACGATAATTCCCGGACGTATATATACGTCTTTCCGAATTACGATCTTTTCTGTGCACCGCTATCCATAAATTATTCTGAAGGCTTTGGAATGCAATAAATGGACCTTGACAATGTTTGCGAATTATTTACTTGTTTCAGAGTATTTCCTTATTTATTCCTTTTATTTCTCACTCCCCCCAATACATTCCACGTGCAGGGTTTCGTGGATAACGATGGCTTTGTGAAGCGAATCTCGTAACCTTTTATCCGCAGTTAGGATATTAATTATAAACCGTTAAATAACCGTAAGATAAATGTTAATTTTTGCATATAATTTTATATATGGCTAGATCATGGGACCACTGCTAATTATTAAACTTTTTCTTTATTTAGTATTATTAAGTTAACTATAAAAATACTCTGTGCAGTATTGATGCATTTATAAGTGTATTATATCCCTGTAAGTGTGAATTTTTTTATTATGTCAGGCTGTACTTTGTTTATTTTCAGTAAATTAGAAATTTTTGAAATAATCTTTTTGTGTGTTGACTTTTCAATATGCTCGCTTCCCCCTCGTGGAGTTATGTCGCCCCCTGAGGGGATCGTTTTTCAATCCGCAGTTTGAAAAACGTTGCTGCAATAAGACAGAAAAAGACATTTCTATCTGAAAAAATTATAAAAGGTTATATTAATGTCACATTTAAGCATCATAATACTATTTATTATGTGCTTTTATTTAAAAATCTTTATATATCAAAATATTCTGTGCGTGTGTTTGTCACTAAACTCCTCCTAAGTATCTAGACCGATTTCGATGAAATTTTTTGTGTGGGTTCAAGTAAATTCGAGAAGGGTTTAGATACACAATTCGATCCGATATCGCAATTAATTAAAAACATTCAAAAAATACAACCCAACATTCACCTGCATTGTTGTAACAACGCTATTGTTATAAACAAGTAATATAAATTTTTTTAAAAATCAATTCCTACTTAGATCACCCAAGAAAAAATTTATTTTAGCTACTTTTTATTAAATAGTTATAATTAATATAAATATGTATGTATATGTATGTATAAATATGTATATGACAGAATCACAACATTAAGTGGTAATTAATTTTTATTAATTATCATTAAAGTATCGTATTGTCATCCAAAACAATCGTGTGTACTAAATTTCCTTTCGACTGAATGCTTTATTTAACACGTGAGAAAAAAACCTTTTCAAATTTTGACATAAGTCGCCAAAAGGGTCGCTTATTCTCCAACGTGGCTGTATTTGTAATTTTTTAAATATTTAGTTTTAATCATTTAATCTTAATTAATTACAATTAAAAATATTGTATTGTCATCCAAAACAATCATGTACATTACATTTCAGTTCAATTGAGCGCTTTAAAATGTATTTTAATAACGATTGAAAATTCCACCAAGATAAATAAATAAATAAACAAATAAAATATGTATAGAGATCGTGAGCTAATAGTAGGAATTGAAAAAGACGTAAGTTGGCGTCGAAAATTGATTTTCAGGCAACTTGTCCAAACCTTCTTTATTGTTACGAGGACGCAGACGATTCACGCTTTTTAGCCTTTTTAATTAATATCTTTTTAAATAATCTTTATATATGTAATTCTTCTTTGCGTGTGTATGTAACTGAACTTCTCCTAAACGGCTGGACCGATTTTGATGAAATAGTTTTTGTCTGTTCCAGTGGACTCGAGAATGGTTTAGATTTATAATTCGGCTTAGAAATGTTTATTTAATTATTTTTTTTATTTATTAATTGTTGATCTTGGAATGTTTTACATTGAATCCGGCAGATTGCGCTAAGATCGCAGTATTGAATATTCAAAAATATTTTATTATAACTCAAGTTGGTCCCGACAGTTGATGCTGTGATCATTTCAGGAAAATATTTCGTCACTTCGTGTTATTATTTTGTTGAAATAAATCGTGTGTTAATTAAATTATTACATTCAGATGTAATTAGTGTTTGAAGAGTTTTGAAGTGTGCATAAAAACTATACATTCTCCAAATTTAGTATGCAATTGAAGTGAGTATTTTACATGATTTTCCATTAAATTTACACCCATTTTGACAACAATTATCCTAACCTACAAATGTATTTGTGTAGCTAATTGATTACACACATTATTAAACATTTTTTATTTAAAATTATTTCTTATCGAAAATAGTTTGTGTGTGTGTTTCACTTCTAAGCAACCCAGACGTATAAAACTTGGCACATAATTACATTGTAATAACTTTTTAATACAAATTTTACTCAAAATGGTCCAGATTGTTAAAGCTTATTCATAAAAATTTGGAATTTTTGAATTTAAGATGTGTGTACAGGACAACGTCTGTCGGGTCCTCTGGTAATATATAAAATTTGAACAGAAAAAATTGACAAACATTAATAGAGGAATATTACATAACTCTGAGAAGAAATTACTTATACATTCTCGATACATAAGAGAATTTTTGGATACCCTTTTCCTTATTTTGAATTTCTTGAAAAAAAAATTACGGATGTTTTTTTTTAGGTAGAGGATATATAATTTTCAATAAAGTTGTTCATACTTACTATACTGTTCGAATCAATTAGGGTAAATATGATAAATGTTTTTTTTTTCTAAAATTTCGGCTTTTTATCATAACATACCTAATTTGAAAAATCTGTATATTAGTACGAAGTATGTCTTCCTTTAGCAAAACTGACCTTTTCAACCTTTCTTGTCATTGACTCCACTAGATTAACCCGCATGTTCTTGATTTCATGATCTTGGAAACACACTAGTGCAGCCCATTTTATCATTTCATATATTGTCGTACGAGTCATCTCACGAGACGACTCTTGAGGATATGCCATCACTTTTGAATTGAATTTAAATACGAGGAATTTCCAGGCCAATCGAGCACTTTTATTTTATTTTGCTTAGTAAAAGTATGGACCAATTTCGAATTGTGACAAGGGGCCAAGTCCTGTTGAAATGTTCCCTGAAATGTTTTCATAAATGGGACAATCTTACAACAGAGTGTTTTTTTCCAGGTATAGAAGTTTACATTGGCATTACTTTCCAAGATGGTGACCGATTTAACAGCTGTCAAGTGATTTATTCTCAGTTTGGTATGGCAATTCATCATGAATAGACTCACGCCTGAACAACGCTTTCAAATTGTGCAATTTTATTTCGAAAATAATGGTCGATTTCATAAGCGAATTTTGTTTAGCGATGAAGCGCACTTCTGGTTGAATGGCTACGTCAACAAACAAAACTGCAGCATTTGGAGTGAAGCTAATCCACAAGTGTATGCCGAAACATCGTTACATCCAGAAAAACTGACTGTTTGGTGCGCCTTTTGGGCTGGTGGAATCATTGGTCCGTACTTCTTCAAAAACGATGAAGGCCACAACGTTACAGTCAATGGTGATCGGTATAGAGCCATGATTACTAACTTTTTCATTCCTGAATTGAACAATCATGATGTCCAGGAGCTGTGGTTCCAACAAGACGGCGCAACATGTCACACAGCTCGTGCCACAATCGATTTATTGAAAGACACGTTTGGTGACCACCTAATTTCACGTTTTGGACCTGTGAATTGGCCTCCAAAATCTTGTGATTTAACACCGCTAGACTATTTTTGTGGGGCTATGTAAAGTCATTGGTCTATGCGGATAAGCCACAAACGCTTGACCGTTTGGAAGACAACATTCGTCGTGTTATTGCCGATATACGGCCACAAATGTTGGAAAAAAAGTCATCGAAAATTGACGTCCAGATTGGACTACATCCGAGCCAGCTGTGGCAGTTCTATGCCAGAAATCATATTTAAAATGTAATGCCACAAGCTTATCTTTCGAATAAAAAAATTCATGTCAATCGAATAATACATCGTTGTTTTATTGCAATTTAAAGTTCTATATCTCTCAAAAAACACCCTTTACATAATATTTCTATATATTTAAGAGAATTCATCATGCTTTGACTACGTTCGGAACCGTCATTTTGCAAAAGCACATAAATGGATAATATTTATGATATTTAGTGTCACTTAGATTAGGATTCATGTATAAAATTGTTTTAAGAATAGTATTACAATAAAACATTATTTAAGCATAATATTTTGACAAAAAATGAACATATAATGAACCATTTTCAAAATGTTCTCCTTTTGTGAAAATTGTTTCTATTTTAGTAATATTTTGCCTGTATATAGCTCAGACCACTGTACAGGGGCTCAACTAGAATTTTTGAAATATATAACTTAGAAGTAGGTTTATCCATGTTTTACGACAACAGAGGGGAGGAATTTTAAGAAAAAAACGCCGATAATTATTTCAATTAGTTGTAACTCTGAAAGTAATGTGAATTTTTTAAAAATCATAATTGATCTCTTGTACAGAGGTGTGGGCTATATACAGGCAAAATATTATAATAATCGAAGCATTTTTCAAAAAAGGAGAATGTTTTGAAAAAAAAGGTCATTCTAAGTTAATTTTTTGCTGAAATATTGTATTGAAAGAATTTTTTTTATACATGTATTCTAATCTAAGTGATACTAAATATCATAACAAATATCTATTTATGCGCTTTTTAAAAATCACGTTTCCGAGCGTAGTCAGATACCTTAATAGGAATGCCATTTGTTGTGAATGCCATTTGTTCCAATGCCATTTGTTGTGAAAAAATTCCCAAAAATCTGTTTAGAAGGGTGCTTTACAGTCTATTGATATGATTTGATTTCACTTCGTCAAACTACACTTGATTTGTATCCCTACACAAACTTATATGTTTCCTCACTCAAAATCATTATCTTTCAGTCAGTAACAGTAAATGATCGGTATTTTTTGTCCCATGCTAAGCGTTTTTTTAATCATTTTTTGAGTTAGAAATTGTTTTATCTCGTTGTTGTTGCCCTACTGCCAACATCCAGAAGCATTTTCCATACAGTACAAGTACTCACTTCAACACTATTATCCAATAAATTACTTCAAATGTCTATGTCTGTCTTTCTTGTATTTATTTTGCTATTTGTTATTAAAATTTTATCAATTCTTGGAGAGCTTTCCGCTCTCGACCATATTTTTCTTTTCTTTTGGGAGACAATGATCCAGAATTTTGAAATGCTCTTAACACATAATTCGATCACACCAACTGCCATAGTTAAATCTCGTATAGTCATAGAAATGTGTTCAATGAGAGCGATTTTTTTAGAACGGTTCCACGGAGTAATATTCATCTTTGAGCAAGTAAAAGGAACATGTGTTATACAGAACGCAAAATTGAAATTACCAACTGCCCCACTGAAAGGCTCCCAACCAAGCTCCTGATATACTAAAAATGAATAAATTGTAGTCAAAATCGCACAACCTAAAGGCAAATATAACGGTTTTGATGTGGTTCGGGACATCACTAGTAATCACATACCAATTAAAGCAAAAATAATACATGGTGGTCTAATTAATTCACACATTATAGTATATATCTGCTGAAAATACATCAGCGTTGCTCTAAAGCTCAAGTCGAACACATACGATGAAAGTCTTCTGAATTTCAGTAAATTTTATTTTTGAATGCAAAATAAATCATCCAAAAATTAAATTAAATATTGTATTTATTATTCAGACAGCCTCAAAATATAAGTATCAGCAGTAAAAATGTATTAAAAAGTCCTAAAATAAAGTTGAGTAATATTTTGGAATATTTGAAAGCAATAATATGCAGGATGACTCACTACCAGACTGACACACTTGCAGGGTGTGTAGAATGAACATAAGTGACTCGGAATCACAAAGGAATGCGGGGTTGCAAATTCCGTAGCTGTGAGCTTTGGTGCAAAGAAGCAGCATCACATTAATGGACAGAAAACATTTTATTGAAATTTTGCCTTACAACTGATGCTCAAAAATACGACTAGAAGTCTCCTGGCAAGCCTGGCAGCAGCGTTGAATCGAATTCCTTACATTATCGTAGATTCCTGTCATGTCATGTATCCTCCTGGCAGTTACAGATATTCGAACAATGAGTCTTTAACTGAAGGTACGGGAGTCTCTTTCACCGAAAGTTATGTGTGACCCCAGAAGAAGTCTACACATTTTTGAACACTTGCTGTAGACTATCTGTTAATAGCATGTAACTTTTTTTTCAAACTTATTGCAAGTGTTATGGAAATAGTAAGTTCCAGGCAGCGTGTACTGTTACATTTTTACCATTTTTAAGATTTACTATAAAATAATAATTGGTATTTACTCCTTTTACCTTGTTATAGTCAAGTTTAACCAAAAGAAGATTATTATGCAGTGAAGATTGGCAATATCATAAATAAATAGACTTTAAAAATATTCTTATACTTTTATGTAGCATTACATAAATTACATTCTTAAAACTTGCTTTTTTGTAACAATACAAAAACTACATTCTTAAATATTTCTTTTATGTAACAATACAAAAACTACATTCTAAAGTAGGGGTACTCAGCCTTTTTTTTGCTAGGCTGCATACATATGTCAGATAATTCACGCGGGCCGCAACATGAGGATAAATGGGGAAAAAAGTGGGGGGAGATAAATGCTTTATAAGACCAAGATAGCATTGAAAATTTAAAATGTGGAATATTTATCAAAATATTTTAACTCCTTTTTTGCTTTCTTTAATTAGTATTTTTAAAAATTTTTTATTGTTGCCAGTAGCACTAAATTAGAAGCATTTGCGAAACACTCCTACACAATTTCTGTATCAGTAAACAGTTTCATATCATTACCAATGATAATACAAACTCCATGGGATGTCTTTGTTACCGCTGTGATATTACCACTGACAAAAACACTGTGTTGCTGTTACAAAGATTATTCAGGGGAAAGCCTATTTAACACCTCTTGAAAGAGATTATCGGATAAAGAGACATTGAAGGATTTCTGTTTTTTTTTTTTTTTGGTAATTTTAAATACAGTGCTTTCGTAACAAATTAAACAACTACTGATCCATGTTTTTTTTCACTACAAAATAGTTTACCTAACAATCGTCTTGAAACAATTTTTTTCGAATATTCTTCGCTTGCAAGGTATGAAAGATAAGTAAAAATTAGTTCCACCCATAAAATTGTCGCTACTGTACTGTTGTCTGTTATCACTAACCGTAGTCGTTCCAAATAGAAAAAGAATATCAATTCGAACCCGTACGACACCGACCGCAAAAATCAAAATTGATATGCTTGATTTCTTGACAAAGAATTTCCCGACAATTTTTTAATACAATGTTCTTAAATAAGTAAATTTCTCAAAGCAATGGGCCATGACTGACAACTTTAAAAATGCTCAGTGGCCGCAGGTTGAGTATCGATGTTCTAAAGTCTTACTTTTATGCAACAATACCAAAACTACATTCTTAAATATTACTTTTATACAACAATACCAAAACTACATTCTTAAATCTTACTTTTATTCAGCAATACCAAAACTACACATTCTTAAATCTTACTTTTATTCAGCAATACCAAAACTACATTCTTAAATCTTCCTTTTATACAACAATACCAAAACTACATTCTTAAATCTTACTTTTATACAACAATACAAAAACTACATTCTTAAATCTTACTTTTATTCAGCAATACCAAAACTACATTCTTAAATCTTACTTTTATACAACAATACCAAAACTACATTCTTAAATCTTACTTTTATACAACAATACCAAAACTACATTCTTAAATATTACTTTTATTCAGCAATACCAAAAACTACATTTTTATATATATATATAAATTTTACTTTTATATAACTATATAAAAATACATTTTTAAATCTTAAGGATCAAATTTTGAAAAGAAAATCGAAGGAGATATTCCTCAATGAGATGAATAAGTATATATGCAAAGTCCAAGCCTTCCGATTGATCGTATTGATATAAAACAATTTTCGCCAAATAATACTGACTTATTACTGATAAAAGAGACAAGCTTTACATTATAAATGACACACACAACACAATTGAATTATTTTCCAAATATTTTAGTCATAACTTTCAATCTTTCTAGTTTATTTCTGTGAAGAACAGCAATTTCATCAATAAGGACAGGAAGCGTGCAACAAACTCACCTACCGACCAGCTGTGTTGGCAGTTCGTGGACGTGTCATGAATAAGATAACGAATCCTGACTCTTTCGAATATTAATAACTTTGAACCATTGTTGGTGGAAGCACGTTTCTTGACTTTAAAACTAACTGCAGCAGAGAACTGATGGAATTATTAAAAGAGATTTTGTTCGTTGCCCAAGTTTGGCAATGATATGAAACAATTTTGATGAAGTAATTTTAGCAAGGAAAGGAATTTTTTTGAAGATAATTATGTAAATAACTATTGTTTCATATTAAATTAGCGTAAAATTTTAGATATATCGTGATTTCAAATATTTATTTTATTTTTAGTAAGCTCAAGGATATACATGTTTTAATGTATTTCAAATATAACTATTTCTTGTGTTACTTAATAGTACGAGTTATAGGTGAAATACTAATAGACCCACTTTAAAAGGTCAGATTAATTCAAAATTTTGCACTCTTGTCAAGGACCGAAGACAATACAATAATTTAACAATTTGGTTCTATTGTTCTATCAAGATCATCAGGAAAAAATGATTTTCCATTTCCAGATTTGGTTACTACCAGTGCGACGTTAGTTACTCACTTACTTAGAATCAATAAAAATTGCAAAATGAATAGTGTTTGTAATGATAGAAATGTATATACCTGGGGACAATTGATTGCATGATAAATGTATGGTGATTAAAAAAGATGAAAAAGAAATGAAAATTATAAAGAGAGAAAATGATTTATTAGAAATTTATATAACGTTTATATAAAAATTCTGTTATTATATATTTTTAATTTTTTAATTAATTTGTACTAATTCTAAATATAAGAAGTTTCTTTTGAAGTGATGCGAGTCCTATTTCAACAAAAAGATATTTTATGATAACAATGAATGAAATATGCTATAGGAGCTTTAATCAATGAATAGCTTTTAAATATTGTTTAAAATTTCATCATTTTGTCACTATAAATTTAAGTAGTTATGGATATAATGACTTTAAAAGAGGTTTTAGTCCCCCATTTTACGCAGAGCCATAATATGAACGTCAAAAGCTATATTTCATAATTATTTTTCTTTAATAATATATTTATTAATGTCGAAAATAATCCATTGGTTTACTGGTACTTTTATGAATAATGATAAAAATTAAAAAGCATATTATTATAAAGTTTGTAATTATAGCATTTTAAATAGTATTGCTTGATGAAGTATTGAAAAAAAAGACTTTTTGTTTATTTTGTGGTCATTTAATTAAAATTTCATAAAAGAAAATGTTAGTATTTAATGGAAACTCGTATTTAACACTTCATAAATATTTGATTTTCTCATTTTGATTATTTGAAGGCTGTGTAAGTCCATTTGAGTTTATCAAAAGTATATAAATTTATTTTAATAATACTTTAAGAATGACCACGTTATAAACTTAAATTAGTTTAATATTTTAAGAAACTAAAATGAGTATATTAACATATACCAATAATTTTCGTATTCATATTAAAACCCTTAAATATATCCATGTAAATGTACAGGGTAAGTCAAAAGGAATATAGAGCAATTATAAATGACTAGAACTATTTAATGGAAAATAATTTATCGATGAACATTTTTCAGAATGTAGACGAACTTCAAAACTTTGTATGTATGCGTAATAGAGGCTGTATGTGATTTCCTTTGGTCACACGGACAAAATCTAGACCAGGGATCGTGAACCAGTGTCACGCATGCCATTGGTGACACGCGACACACTATTTTGGGCACGTCATCGATCAAAATAGTTTGCATTTTAGTTCAAAGTAACTAAGTTCACTACGAAGCTATACGAACAAAAGTGAGTGATTGGCTGCGTGAAGCAAACTCGTTTGTTATTATCTTGCCTTAGTTAAAACGTGGATTACAGTTGCTAATGATGCAAAGTTTGTCTACGCATAGCATAGTCAATTTTCTCGACACAACTGAATTTTGAAGCTCATTTGTGCTATGTTTACAATTTTTAACTGTTATTTAACATGACTAGTTTAGCAGAAAATCAAAAAAAAGGTGACATAGTAAGTGTAACAGTGAATTTTAATCTTGGTGGACCGAGAAATATGACATGTTAGTAAATGCGTGTGTGTGTTATTTTCTTGAATAGTGGTATTGATGGGAGGTCGCCGGTCCCCGAGATACAATTGCAGTTTTTATATTTGCCCTGTTTACAGGAAATAGGGATTACACAGGAATGTGGGTGCGTCTCAGGTTCTACGGACCTTATGGCCGGCAAGGTTGTGTTCTTGCGTGGACTGTTGAGTCCAATCAGGGTGGTAGATTTGACGGTAATGAATCCGTAGCGGATTCGTTTCGAAGTGGCGCGGTCAACTTTAAAACGCACGTACACGCCATTTCTCGGGGCTTTTTTCCCTCTTACGTCTGCCAGAAAAACCTCCCGTCTGGAAAGCGAACTCGCTGCCCTGGGTCAACCCCTCGTCCACTCCTTTCCTCTCAGATAAGTACCACCCTTGTAAATTTTAACGTTGTTTCCAGTATGTTAATCAATAAATATAATCGTTTACCACTATACGATCGGACTATTAATTTAGTGTACAGTAATTTGTCTATAGAATATTAGTGTTTAATTTTAACTTAAGTCATGATGCGATGTTAAATTAGGGAAACTGGGTTTAAAGAAATATAATTTAAACGAAGCTAAAAGAGCGTTGCATCAGTATCTGGGATATTGACTGTAAAACGGTAGTTTGAAACAAATAACAAATTCTTTTGTCAAAAAAGTGAACCAGAACAAAAAGAAAAAATGATAATTGCTTAGAAACCTTTGGAAGATAACTTCAATTCAACATGCATTCTGCTCAAAGTAACTAACATCTTACAAGGGGCGTAGCTACCGCATTATCAGCCCTATCGATCATTTGGGGCTCAAAAAACATAAGCGAAAGAACGTAAAGTATTAAGGGGCGTCTAAAAAGAGCCCCAATGAATTTTGATACAGGACCCACGAATGACTAGCTATCCCAGTGTATCTTATAATATTGATATAAGTTGCTCGTCACCGAATGTGCAACAACAGAAGTCACACTAATGCTACTTTATAATTTCAATTACACTAAAACATTTACAAACAGTATAAAAAGTATTTTTCGTAGTAAAAAAGAATTTTAAGTTGTTAATACACTCTGTCGCAAAAAATATATGCACCCAGAAGAAATCAAGCTACAATCACGAAACTCGGCAAGAATGTAGTCTGGTAAGAGATATGCAAATGATTAAAATTTCGAAGCCAGTGAAACAAGGCTAAGTGTGCTATGCGCATATTAGTTGCGCAACTGGGAGAGTTTAAAAGCATGAGTACGAGCGCCGTACGGCTATCCAAACGAATCTGATGACTTTGATAGACGATATTGAGACTTAGGATGCCTCTAAGACGTAACCGGCGGCAGTACGAGCAGCTGACTGACTTTGATAGGGGCCGTATAATATGCCTCACAGAAGCAGGTTGGTCGAATAGACGTATCGGCCGCCACCTCGGTCGGAGCGATATGGTAGTTGCTTGGTGTTAGCAACAGTGGATCACAGAAGGTAGAGTGTACCGTCGCGGAGGGTCAGGACGTCCCAGGAACACAAATGATCGCGAGGATCGTGCAATCAAAAGAGTGGCCACTTCGGCACCAACAACGTCGCTAGCATCGATTCAACGCCACTTACCTCCTTCCAGACATCCAGTGCCATCAAGAGAAACCATAAGGAGACGACTGACCGAAGTTGGCTTGAGGAGCCGACGTCCGCTAAGACGCTTACCACTGACCCCACATCATAGGCAGTGTCGACTGGATTTTTGCCGACCTCGGGCAACTTGGAGTGTGACAGACTGGAGACGTGTCATCTTCAGTGATGAATCCCGATTCAGTCTCAGTGCTGATGACCACCGCACACGTGTCTGGAGGCGCACGGGCCAGCGGTCCGATCCGGCATTTATTGTCGAGCGGCATACAGCAATTTCACAAGGTGTGACAGTGTGGGGGAGCAATTTCTTGGGACACACGATCATCTTTAGTGGTCCTTCAAGGCACTTTGACAGCTCGCAGATACGTGGACGATATTTTAACGCCGATTGTGCTACCCATGCTATCAAGTCGCCCAGGTGCCATTTATCAACAGGATAATGCTCGTCCACATACTGCGCGACTCTCCCAACAATGTCTTCAAGGATATGACGTCCTACCATGGCCTGCCAGGTCACCAGATCTTTCGCCAATAGAGCATGTCTGGGAAGGCAACTGCAGCCGTCCCGAGATACAGGAGAATTAACTGCGCAGATGCAAAGACTATGGCAGGATCTTCCACAGGGGGTCATAATTGATCTAATTGAATCGATGCCACGCCGAATTTCGGCTTGTATAGCTGCCAGAGGTGGCTTTACTACTTACTGATTTTTAACCTTTTTTGCAAGCTGTAACCGCTTAATAAAATGATATTTTGTTCTGAATTTTTAATCATATGTTTATTTTCATATACACTACATGCATACCAAATTTCGTGAATGTAGCTCAATTTCTTCTGGGTGCATATATTTTTTGCGACAGAGTGTATTTAGTTTTTTAAAATTATATCTCAATAATCTCTAGTCAAAATTATTTGACTGCAGGTCTATACCTCATTAAACGTTTCTTTACAAAAAGTGACCCGTTGATCCAAAAAGATTCACCACCCCAGATCTAGGCCTTGCTCCATTTCACGGCATACATTCTTAAGATATCCGACTACGTTCGGAACCGTGCATATAAAAAGGTGCATAAGTGAATATTTTTCATGATATTTAGTGTCATTTAGATTAGAATACAGGTATAAAATTGTTTTAAGGACATTTTGGCAAAAAAAATATTTAAATACAATATTTCGGCAAAAAATAAACTTAGAATAACTTTTTTTTCCAAAATGTTCTCCTTTTGTGAAAAATGCTTCTGTTATAATAATTGTTACACTTATTGGTAAACTAATTTAAATTTTGCAAAGCCAGCAGTGAAATTTATGTGTCGAGGAGGCATGAAGACGAAAAACAGTTTCTTAAAATTGGCCTTTAATAATCAATCATAAAGTCACTCTGCTCGTTACTGGAGCGATAAAATAAACAATAAGTTCAAAAATCAACATTACCAGAGACATCCGATATTCGAACCGTCTTCTAATATCGTAAAATTAATTTCTAATCTAAATGGTGATGCAACCTACAGTTGCATTGCCAACCAGCCTTTCTCTCTCTCCCTCTAAGAGTTAAACCACTCACACACTTCTTATATTTCCGTTTCTCCTTCCTTTTCAAAACTAACATGAGCCGAATTTAAATGCTCGATTTGCATGGCAGTTGCTGCCAACCACAAATCACGAAACTCAAAAAGATCGGGTTCGAATCGGTGTACTTACTTTCATTGAGATCATGTAACGGGATTGGAAAACAACCCAAGGAGATCATAAAAATTTGGATCCGACTTTTAAATGTCTAACAATAATATTTTGCTTATATAAAGCAAAGTCTTCTCCAGAGAGTCTGAATTATTTTATTTGAAAAATTCACATTAGTTTTCAGAGTTACCACGAATTAAAAATAATTATCGGCATTTTTTTTTTTCTTAAAATTTCTCTCCTCTATTGTAATAAAATGTGGAAAAATCCAATTCTATGCAATATATTTCAAAAATTATGTTTGAGCCTCTGTACAGAGGTCTGAGCTATATGCATTATGTAAATATTATTATAATAGAAGTATATTTCACAAAAGGAGAATATTTTGAAAATGGGTCATTCTATGTTCATTTTTTGTCAAAATATTCTACTTAAATATATTTTTTGTAATACTATTCTTAAAACAATTTTGTATACATTTTCCAATCTAAGTGACACTAAATTTGATAAATAT
Organism: Trichonephila clavipes; assembly: GCA_019973935.1. Taxonomy (NCBI): domain Eukaryota; kingdom Metazoa; phylum Arthropoda; class Arachnida; order Araneae; family Nephilidae; genus Trichonephila; species Trichonephila clavipes. The sequence continues at coordinate 726,051 of BMAU01004104.1, forward strand.
TATCCATTTATACGCTTTTGAAAAATCACTGATCCGGACGTAGTTGGATACCTTAAGCATTAGTGCAGTCAACGACGCAAGCGCATTACAAGTTCATGCTTTCAGTTTTTAAATTGTTTTGGGCATGGCATGTGAAAGACTGGATGTATATGCTTCCCTTCTGAAGCATTTGTGCTGTCACTGACGCAAGCGCATTACAAATGCTCCAGAATGTTTGCCGCTTGTAACCGCTGTACACATTTTGACTTAACCTGCATATAATGGACTTATTCCACTTTGAAAGAAATCGGCTCATGGAATAATTTAATCGTTTTTTAAAGTTTACATGGGTTTTATTGTCTCATTCAGCATAGCTTAATTGATGTTTTGATTAAATATAAAATGTTTATTTTATTCAAAAAAATAAGCCGCATTTATTCTAAAGAGGAGTTTGTAATAATAACTGAAAATATTTAGCACATCTGCATAAGTTTCGAATACGATTATTATTTTCCCGTTGCTACGAATAAAGGTATTCAAAATCAAAATTTTTCATAAACTTTGACTTTAGAAGAAACATAACAAAAAGACAACAACTCAGGAACTGAAAAGGAGAATAATCTTGTACGTAAAAGGAAGAATTTTTAACTCAAACACCACACTCATGTGTTAAACTTAATTTCCATCCAATATATTCATTAAGGCTTACACTTGTAGGTGAAGTTCTTAAAATTATCGATTGTCTGCACTATATGAATGAAACATGAAAGATGCAGTAGCGAGACATAAAACTTTCACAAATTTAATATTATTTTTCTTCTACAACCACTCTGTCAGAAGGAATTGAATATTTTAAGTTCTCAAACTCCTTCAAGAAGGAAAGCTGACAAGGCTATGTACTTTAAAAAAACAAAATAGGAAATGTAAGAAAAAAAGAAGGCTGAGGCATAAATCCAATAAATTTAAAATCTTGATGTTTCTTAAACTAAAACTTGGCACTCTCAATTCATGTTTCTTTTAAAAATGTCGATAGCAGCCTTTCAGTATTAAAGGATATCTAAGAAAATATTGAAAAAATGTTCCATAAAAGGCTTATATTGTGAAAGAAAAAAAAAACCTAAATTCGATATTTAGTGATCATAAAAAAATAAGTTAGCATTTTATTGATAGGCTACTTTAATTTTTAGTTTTAAGATATATTTCAGTGAAGTTAAATATTTTAAGAAAATGTTACTTCATAATAGCCATTTAGAATGTTTAATGAAGTGTTGCAGTGTTTTTTTGAAATGGCCTAAGCGGCACAATTGGATTCAATTGACAAAAATAGGTCAAAGAATTAAATCTTTTTTTTCGTCTAAATTATTTGCAATGTACTTTTCTACAAACTCACAAAATTTGAAAGATCTAAGTTTAAAAAATACTGAGTTATGATATTTTTTATGTTTGCTTTTATTCACATTCCTTTGGCGAATCAAAACTTTAAACCAACTTACCTCAGAAAAATAAAATAACTATTTTGTCTTTTTCATTTAAAGGGGTAAGGCTTTCTTTCTATTCTGTGCTTGATACTTGGAATTTTTATTCACGTGTTGCTAATAGTACATGGAACAAAAGTTGGTATGGACTTTTAGATCAAAGCAATACTTATTTTTTTTTAAAAAAAAGTAATTGAAGTCAGAATTTACACATTTTTAAAGGAATTTTCAATAAGCATTCATAAAAAGAAGTATTGTGCTAATACCAATCATGTTAACACAAAATCCATATACCAACTTTTGTTATACATAGCTTAACATACTTGTAAATCAAATTTCATATATGTACGTCAATTTTTGTGTAGGAGAAGCATTTTAAAATCACTTAATAAATTTAAGGTTTTCTCCTTAAAAATTTAAGTGGTTAGTTTTCTTATGAAATTTTGAGCAAAAAATGTCTTTATTTTACATCATACATATACACTGGTGTGCAAAAATTAAGGACGAGACGGTTTTTCAATATAATTTTGTACAAAAGCTTTCCAAATCAACACATTTAATACCGTAAGATCCCCAATACGTTACGAAATGTGTAATATGTAAGCAACACTTACTAAAGGAGAAATCAGAGGGATAAAAAGAAGCTTGATTGAAAAAATATTATGAAGTGCAATGCGACTGAAGGCCGAAACATCCCTGTGATGGGTGTACAGCAAGAAACATCCGGTTTTTAGTAGAGGATATGATCTCCCCTGACTGCTAGGCAGGTTTCACAGCGTCTGCCCATGCTGAGAATGAGGGTGTCAATGAGTTGTAGAGGCATTGCTGCCCATTCGTCTTGCAGCGCCAATCGAAGCTCCCGAATCGTTACTGGTGGTAAGGTACGAGCTGCCAAGCGTCTGCCTAGAAAATCCCATACATGCTCGATGGGATTGAGATCTGGAGATCGTGCCGGCCAATCCGTAGTTCAATAACCTCACTCTCTAAGAGCTGTTCGGCAGCTAATGTGCGATGACATGGTGCATTGTCGTCCATGAAAAGGAACTGCAGACCCATAGCTCCTCTAAAAAGACGAACATATGGAAGAAGAATCTCGTTACAATAACGGGTCCCGTTGACTGAACCTGCGTCGAAGATGTGAAGGTCTGTACGACTACCAAGCATGATGCCTCCCCAAACGAGAACACCGCGACCTCCATACCTGTCCCTTTCGAGGGATGATTGCGGCTTCCCCGCTCTCTCCAGATGAGTATGCGATGAGAATCGCTACTCAAACTGAATCTGCTCTCATCTGTAAAGAGTACTCGTCCCCATTCATTGTCTCTCCAATTCCGGTGTTCCCGGCGCCACAGAGAATTCCTTCTCCGATGGGCAGGCGCTAAAGGTACACACCGTACAGGGCGTCGTGCAAACAGACCACCACCGTGCAGTCTTCTGGCCACGGTAAAACGCGATATCGGTCGTCCAGTCGCCTGTGTCGTGTGTCTAGCGATTTCTGCCGCTGCCTGCCGCCTGTTTCTTCTGGCCTGTAAGAAAATGTACCGGTCATCTGCGGGTGTGGTTCCTCGTGGACGACCACTACTGAACCCCCGGATAGCTGTTCCTGTAGTTTGAAATTGTCTCCAAAGTCGTGAAACGATGCTGTGAGCAATTCCGAACTCTGCAGCCACACTTGTCACACTGCGGCCTTCCTTCAACTTCCCAATGATTCGACCTCGGGTAAAAGCACCCAGATGTCGTCTAACAGATTGATTATTCGCCATTACTCGCTGAGGCAGCAACTCGGTGTGATTTTAACTGCTATAAGGCGTGCAATCCCTTTGCCAGAAATACTGATCTTACACTGACAACATGCTTTATACTACTCAAACACTCCCCCATTACGTCTACCTGCATATCTGCGCAGGTGCTACCGTACATCCCCTTACTTAATCTCCTGATTGGTCTTTCTGTCCGCTCTTCCTCTTCGTTCAGCTGATATGCTAATTTTTCGACTTCGTCCTTAATTTTTGCACACCAGTGTACATAGGGGGCAGCCAAAAAATTATGAAAATCATTAATTTAAAAAAATTGTGTAAATTGTGCACCAAGTCCCCTTAGTTAGAATTGAGCAGCATTTTTCAAACTGGGGGGGAGCCCTCCTAGGGGTCGTGATAACCCAACGTGAGGGGCGGCAGCATATTGAAACATAGGAAACTAAAGGTTATTTTTAAGAAAATGCCAATTTACCAAAAGAAAGCAAAACGAAATGGATTCTGACATAATAAAATAAAATATACATTTACGCTGATATGCAATTATAAATGCATCAGTACTGCACAATCTATTTGATAATTAATTTAACAATACTAAATTAAGAAATATTTTAATAATTACCAGTGATACCATGAGCATGTTATATATAAAATCATACACAAAAGTGACTACTTTCCAGGATAATTTGTACGGTTTATAATTAAAGTCATATTGTAGCTTTAGCGTCAAAGTATATTATTATTGAATTCAATACATTGTTATTGCGTGGAAGAGGGAGCAAGGGAAATTTTTATCGGAAATTGAGTCTTAAATATTAAACGTATGAGAAGCATAATAATAGAGAAAGAGTACATTATAATGAAAATGAAGTGCGATGTAAAAAAAATACCATTGTTCTGACTAAGACGAGCGAAATATTAGTTTAGGTATTCTTAAAGAAACTAAATATAATTATATGTACTATTTTAGTTATCGCTAGAGCACCAGGATTTTGGACTTACCTAAAACCACCGTTGGCGAGACAATAAGCCCTAATAATAAATTAAAATCCAATCGAAGTAAATGAAATTTATTTTGATATTTTGTGTTAAAACTACAATGTATACATTTATTTAGTTTTTAGTGTTATTTTTTCCCGTGCTTTCAGGGTCTCTTTTTAAATGGCTGTATATACATGTCAGTAAAGAATTCCCAATATACTTTACTGCAAAATATACATTAGCAGAAGTACAGGTGATAAGAAAACAAAATTAGAAATACAAATGAAACAAATCTGTAAGCGATGTGTACTACAGATAGACATTTGAGCAAGTACAACAATAGACATGTTTGAGAGTTATAGTAGCACATTTACCCCAAATTGCTTTCTGAAGTCTCTCAGAGCTTGTAAAGGTTTTACTTTGTTACTTGCTACTTTGAAAGTTATATTTGTTTATTTTAAGGCTTGTGCTTGATTGATATTTTTGGGGGAGACATCAGTTGGGCTAACCACCGAGTCGTAGTCCTACCACGATCACTAGATTAAATTCTCAACTTGAAACTGAGATTTTTGAGGATTTCTTGAAAATTATACAATATTTCAGTGTAGAAATGTCAAGGACATTATAAAAAACATGAACATGCTATTACAATAACCATATTTGCAAATTGATTGGTCGCTTTTACTCCTTGCTCTAGTAAAGATAATCATCTAAAGTTATTCCGAATTTACATCAGTTACTAGCAAAAACTAGATTTCAAATTTGTTCGATTTATTTGTCCAGTTTCATGAATATTCATCTAAATTTACATGGGAATAACTGTTCATCAATGGCTACTTATTTTTCTGAATTATAGCCCAAATAACAAATTTTCAATCAGCGTGTAACAGTTTTTAATAGCTGGGGAAAATTTGTTCGTGGCCAGGTGCCCCACTTATCTACTTCACCCATCAAATACGTGGTATCGCATACTTTCATGGAAAGGATTGCATGGCACTGTCTCTTTGAAAACAGATTGTCCCAATTTTTCTACCACAAATCATCTGCAAAAAGATTTGAATGGCCTAGTGTGCCATAGGCAGGTAATATGATAAAAAAGTAGCATATATATATATATATATATATATATATATATATATATATATATATATATATATATATATATATATATATATATATAAGTTGCTACCTTTTGTACATTATTGCAAGTGTTTTGATTCATTCTCTGTGAAACACTAGGCGGAAGAAGAGCTTGTCCCATCGTTATGTGTTGATGAAGTATACTGATAGTCAGCAGAAAGATTTGGTTAGTTATTGCATCATTCTTGTCTATGTTGATAACCATGTAAAATGACACGATTTTCAAATAACTAGGGAAATCGCATTGCCAGAAGTTTCACAGCATCATTGTCAGTTTTAGAAAATGACGCATTTTATGAGTATATGTTACCAACACAAAAATCTTTCTGTTATTGTCTTCGCTATTGATATCATGAATCTAACTGCTACAAGAGGGCAAAGCACTCAAAAGTAAATTCTCTATTTACGCTTATGTTGCAATCCAAGGCTTTGAAAACGCGGCTGTGGACACAGGGACGTCTTAAGGCAAAGACCAACTGGGATCAGGCTTAGGGCCTCGTCTCGTTCTCGATTCAGCCTTAAGGAGATACATTTTCGAATAATTCCATCGGTCAAAAATGTTATTTCCGGTTGCTTACTGGGAATTTTGGATATGTAAACCAGCTACAAGTGATGACAGTCGTCCACGTACAGGCATAGGCCCTATACATCATTACTCATTCAGTCAAAAGAAGGTAGACGGTCGAGTCTGTTTATACATTACATGCATATGTATATGTTTCGGGTTGTTGTTTGCGTGAGTGTTTGACAATGTGTGCTGCGTACTGTATACTTTTAAGAATCATATCACGGTCTACATTTCTGCAGGGTGGAAATGATTCAATAAGTCAAGACGTCTCTGTATGGAAGGTTGCGTCGTGTTCAGTTTTTGACTGCAGCTCAGTAGCAGGACTATTTTCCTCAAAAAAATCAATAGCACACCTACGCTGCTGGATGCGTGCTAATATGAGATAATTATAGTGCTTAGAGTGGCACTGCTAACTGAAGAGGCATACAGGAAGGAAAAGACGTTTTGCCCATTAATACGCGTGATAGGAACCAAATTAAATGAGTTTATTTCTCCTCTTAGTCATCGTGATAGGAGTTACTTGCTCCCCCACGTACTAAAAAGGAGATATTGAGAAATAGAAAACACATACTTTAAATTTAAAAGTGATCATTGTTCTTAATAGAGTCATAATGATCTCTACCGACTATTTTAGGTATTTATACAGAGTGTGTTTTTTTTCCAGGTATAGAAGTTTAAGTTGGCATTACTTTCCAAGATGGCGACCGATGTAACAGCTGTCAAGTGATTTATTCTCAGTTTGGTTTGGCAATTCATCATGAATAGACTCACGCATGAACAACGCTTTCAAATTGTGCAATTTTATTTCGAAAACAATGGTCGATTTTCATAAGCGACTTTTGTTTGGCGATGAAGCGCACTTCTGGTTGAAGGGCTACGTCAACAAACAAAACTGCCGCATTTGGAGTGAAGCTAATCCACAAGTGTATGTCGAAACACCGTTACATCCAGAAAAACTGACTGTTTGGTGCGCTTTATGGGCTGGTGGAATCTTTCTTCAAAAACGATGAAGGCCACAATGTTACAGTCAATGGTGATCGGTATAGAGCCATGATTACTAACTTTTTAATTCCTGAATTGAACAATCATGATGTCCAGGAGCTGTGGTTCCAACAAGACGGCGCAACATGTCACACAGCTCGTGCCACAATCGATTTATTGAAAGGCACGTTTGGTGACCGCCTAATTTCACGTTTTGGACCTGTGAATTGGCCTCCAAGATCTTGTAATTTAACACCGCTAGACTATTTTTGTGGGGCTATGTAAAGTCATTGGTCTATGCGGATAAGCCACAAACGCTTGACCATTTGGAAGACAACATTCGCCGTGTTATTGCCGATATACGGCCACAAATGTTGGAAAAAGTCATCGAGTATTGGACGTCCAGATTGGACTACATCCGAGCCAGCCATGGCAGTCCTATGCCAGAAATCATATTTAAAATGTAATGCCACAAGATTTTCTATCGAATAAAAAAAATCATGTCAATAGAATAATACATCGTTGTTTTATTGCAATTTAAAGCTCTATACCTCTAAAAAAACACCCTTTATGATTATTTATTTTAATAATAACATTTTTAAATATGAAAATTTATATAGTATTCAGCGAAGCATCTTAGAAAAAAAACAAAGAATATGAGTTGCACTTGTATATTGAATTAAAGGATAGTTCAATTGAAAGAAAGGTCACAATTTCTCCAACGGAATGAAAAAAGATAAAGGTATAAAATATTAGTCTTTCATCGCTTCCTTCTGAGATACCATATCCCATCTCTCGTGCGCCAACTATAATACCACGCTGAAACTCATTTAAATCTTGATAACTTGCCATTGTAGCAGCAGTAACCTATGTAACAACTGTGCCAGACACTCGTTGTCTTACATAGGCTTTGCCGACCGCAATGCCCTACTCTGATTGGTTCCACATCTCTTTATTTGCTTAAGCATGCCTGTACCAGTTTTTTGGCACTTTAGTATATATAGGGTGAACCAAAAATTTGTTCCTGATTATAAATATTTGATGTAATTAAATTATTATAATTAGACAAATGTTTCTTTCGATATATTGCAAGTATCATTATCAAATTTTTATAAGGTCATTTTCAGCCACTAAATGGTCTTATGAACTAAAGACAAATTAAAGGCAAACGAATTGGGTTTTCTTTATCTTTTCCGTGTGACAGACAATCCAACACTTTCTGTCCCAACTTGACAGTGTGCACTGAAGTCTCTTTTCTCTGGGAGACAATAAGATGTTTCATATTTTCCAGAAATGACAGCTAGAACCTCAGAAACATCTTGAACTACCTTTGACTAGACTGCGAAGATATCCATGACAGTAGATTTCTAGTTTCGAGCTTCATTAAAGTCAATGGTTTCATTGATCTGATCTGACTACGTCTGGCAATTTGGGAGATTAGTAACAGCAACAGTAACTTTCAACATGTGTCCTCTTGGTAGCTCAGAGATGTCTAAACGGTATTCGAGCTCTACAGCTGTTTCACTCACACTCGGCTGCCACTTCTAGGAAGATCTTTAACACTGTCTATTTCTTCAAACATTTCATACCATCTGTTTCCTACACTCCTCACTTACCTGTAACTGAATGCTCCATACTTCCTCGCCTTCCTACCCCAGCTGAAACTTTTGAACCTCGTACCGGGACTTTTTGTAATCAAGAAGCGCAACGGACAGACGCAAGGTCTTTTATCCGCATCAATCCGCAGCACATTCAAATGTGTAATTTTCATTTACCCGCATTATTACATTTAAGAGTAAATTTTAATTGTAAATATTTATTTTCTGTAATATATAAAAACATATGTACCATCTCAGTCTTTGACTGTTTTTCGAACTCCACCAACGGCAGCACCATCGCTTTATTAATTTTGAACCAGGAGGTTTGCTTTTATTAAAACATCGAAATATACTTCGAGAGTTAATGAACATTTTTGTTTCGTGAAACCAAATCACACACTGCGCTTTCTTTTGAATATGTGCCATTTCGGCAAGAAATGATGCATTTTTTACAAATAATCACTCCAGTTCCAGTTAAAGGAGCATTCCCATTATACACTGTATAATAAAACTCCTAAAACCAACCCTTAAAATGACCCAAAAATTGTATTATTATATTCAATGTTTCTTGTCTAATGAATTTTCATAATCAGGGCAAGACTTTTGATTCACCATATACATTGGATTTAAAGGAGAAAAGCGAAGCAATTACTCACTCAATCCGATGTCTTTGAATCTGTCGTGGTGTTATCTATACAAACGAGTAACAGCCTCCATACTACGGTGATCATCTTGGTATAGTGGTTAAATTCCTCGGTCACGGAGCATATGGTACCAGGTTCTAACCTTCAATGCTGACCCTGAACATGCAAAGATAACCACAACTTTCGCGCTGCAGTCGTGGCGCCTTCTATCCACCACAAATGCAACCAAGCCGTCAGACACACGATAAAACCAACAAAGCCCTCTCACACAAATGACGCAACCAACAAAGTCGTCACGCACGAATGATGCAACAACTAATACTCTGGCCTTAACTATGGTATCGTTCGTTCGCCAAATCACTGGCAGGAGTGTGTAGAGGTGATATCTATATAAACCAATAACAACCCTCATACTACAATGATCATTTTAGTGGTATGGTCACTAAAGTACTCGGTCACGGATCGGAAGGTACCAGGTTCTATTTTCCTTCAGATCTGTTCAGAAGGCCTCTGGCTTGCATTACTTCTCGGCTGTTGCTGCTGATTGCTTCTTCTCCTTTTGTCGCCGGTTTCTTATCTAGCCACATCTCTTGGTCACGTGTTCAAATCCTGCTACTTTTTTTTCCTTTGTGAGGCCTGTTGGGGAACTGACTCTTTTACCCTCTTTCAAAGGATATAATAGAAAAAATAATGTTTAGATTTTCCCTCTTTTTTATCTAGCATTCCTCTTCCTTCATAATTTCGAATTTCCTTATAGGAATGGTATCATTGTGTATCTTTTTTACTTTTTCAATGTCTCTCCTGTCTCATTAGTAAGACAGCATCTTGTGTGTTTGCATGTTTTTTATATTTTTTTGTATTTGCAATCTTATTGTTAAGTACTTTTACTGTATCTTATATTTTTCCTTCTATTTTCAAGAATTTTGTGGGGAGGGTCCTTCATTCGAGACCGTTTTGAATATGTAATTCTTTGAGTTGCAAAGTATCTAATGTGAGGGTCAATTCACAACTCGAAATCCTTTAGGTTTGCAAGCAAGTAAGTAAGACCTATAGACTTTAAATTTGTCCATTTTGTTGACTAGACATCCAATACGAATATATTTTGCCAAATTAACTTCCAAGATTGCTTGAGAAGGTTTTCGATTCATTAAATCCACAGACATAAAATTTGGTAAACACGGCTCTTTTGCTGAGTAAAGATCCGCTAAAAATGTATTTGTGGAAATCGACTACAAATGGGAATTTGGGGTGTAGGGTAGTTATATATTACAAATTCCTCTTGTTGAACTATTAGACTTATAAACTCGATAACTAAAACTAGTGGAGTTCAACTGTTAGATTAGAAATCCACGAAGAAATGGTTATATGAAAATTGACTCCTAAGATAGGTTGAGGAGGGGGGAGGCATTATAGACAAGAATTCCTGATTTTTTATTATTAGACACATACAGACTTAAAATTTAGAAAATGTATTTTTTCTGCTCAATAGAGATCCTCTAAAAATAGATTTTGCAGACATTGGTTTTGGAGAGGAGTTACAAAGACGTAATAGATAAAAAAAAATAATTTTTTAAACAGTATTAGACTAACCGAGACTTGAAATTCGGTAATCATTTTACTTCTACCGAGTAGAGATATGTTTAGAATATGCCACATGTGCGAAATAACTCACAAGAGGATTTGTAAAAGTGTTAAGTTGGCGTTACTGATAAAAAAATAATCATTTTCTGCTGCATTACACCCCCAAAATTGAAGTTTGTAAAACATGCTTCTTTAGATTAATAGAGATCGGCTATGAACGACATTTACGTAATTCAAATTTCAAGTGTGTCTGCGGCGTCATTTTCAAAAAGAAAAAATCCAGTTTTTTCAGCAAATAAAACTACAGATTTGGAGTTTTACCAGTCCGTTACTTTTGTTGTGCAAAGTTCCGCTAAAAATGGAGTTTGAAGAAATTGACCCCGCGAGTGAAGATGCTACACAAACGTAAATGATAAATATACTTCTGTTTGAGAAATTCAAGTTCCTTTATTTTTAAAACAGGAAGAGAGAGAACTATAAGAATATTTTCCTTTACAATCGAAAGCTCAATGGAATAACTTAAAAACAACGACGTAAAAGTAATGTATAGTGTTACAATATCCTCAAAACCCAGTGAAGCGGGTTCATAGCGTCTTTCTTTTCATATTACTCACATATATGTAAAGGAAAGTAAGAATGATTTCAATACAAAAAAATATATTCGACGTGTTTCCGTCTGAACGAAACCAAGCATTGTTGTGGGGGAATTTTTTAAACATTATTTTAAGCACATATCTTATTATGTACTCATACAAAAACAGTTTAGTGTCTAACTGTAATTCTTGAAACCATTTTCTGTAAGAAAATATCACTTCTAAAATATTATAATCGCATTTTTTTGGAACATCGGAGAAATAAACCACTTTTCGGTTTAATTTTCTTTCGGATAGATCAAGTGAAATAGTCTGATAGAAATATTTCAAGACTAAAAATTGTAATATAAAGGGATTAGTTTTGCAATATAAAACGCATTCTTATTTTATATTTATCCTTCAGTCCTTAAGGTCTTATTTTAAGCTATATTGTTTCAAAAGAGTGAAATCAAAAGCCTTTTTATCCTTATTTATTTTCAATAACTAAGAAATGCAGGTAATAGAGTCAAGATACACATTACTGATATTACATTCTTATAGATTTCTATATAAGATGTATATGCGCATTTTGATGGATCTCAAATCCATATATAATAAGGGAATTGAAAAAGAAAAAGCAATCATGCTTTGTTTTATATTTCTTCGGATAGAAAATACGAATATCAAAAAACATATTTGGAAAATAGATTTATATAGTTTAAAATGCTGTTTGAATGGGAATATTTACCTGCTCATATTGAATAACACAGTAGCTATATTTTATGCATGATGTATATTAAAATACCGATTTAGTGTTATACAAAGACGGAAAAAAGTTAATGTTATAAATAACATCTTTTTGGAGTATATTTTATGCATTATTACTTTCAAATCACCTTATTATGCACATTTTTTAACAATGCACTGTTTTTAATTATTTTTATGGATCTCTTCTAAATTAAAATTTTTAAATTCAGGAAGCAAAAAAAAATCATTTTCATTTACAGCTCATAGAAACTGATTTTATTAACATTTTCATTTACAGCTCATAGAATAGAAACAGATTTTATGAACATTTTTTAATTGAACAATTTTTCATCATCTTTTTTTAAAATATTTAAACTCACTACATAGAAAAATTATTGAAGTATCCATTAAGTTACTTAAAAATTATCTAAACTGAGTTGCCTTTTTTATATATATACACTAACGAAAGAAATAATAAACCCCTATACTCTAAGAAAGACTTGTACATGATAAAAAAACGAAACAAGATAAAGAAAATTCGGTAGGCGTATTTATACATCTGAAAGATGACGTCGATACAAATTTCGTGCTTAAGTGTGGCTCTGGTAGCACCACTCAGAACTTGAGAATCAGAGTTGTTTTAAAGGTATACAGTAAAGTTCATTAGAGCGCTATATATATTTATATATTTGTACTTAAAATTGTACGTATTCTGGTGATATTAGACAAGAATGCCTTTAAGAAGACAAATAAAATATTATCAACAGTTTACCGAGTTTGAATGAGGTCATGTAATAGGGTTACGAGAAGGTGGATGTTCTGTTCGCTATATTGCATACCGACTTCGCCGGAATATATCCACTGTGCCTGATTTTCGGGAGCAGTGGTTAGTGGATGGTACTGCCTCAAGAATATTATGTTTCTGGCGGCCCCGTGGCACTATTGAAAGGAAAGACCGCCGTAATCGGCATACTACTGTGGCGCATTGTACTGCGTCTGCGCAGAAGTTTGAGTGGCAATTAGTACCACAGTGACACAACTAACTGTTAGAAATCGGTTACTTCAAGAACACAGCACCGAGCCAGGTGCTCTGTAGAGTGTATTCCACTGACTCCAGACCATTGCCATTTGCAACTCCAGTGATGTCAAGCCAGGGCTCATTGGAGAACGGAATTAAAATCTGTTGTACCGGGTGTTTCAAAAGTCACACACATCCACATGGTAATCCTTGTTGCTTAAAAACCAAAAGGGTTGATTGAGAGTTCTTTCACTAGATGGCAACAGGGACCTCATCATAAGAAGTTTGGAACGTATCGGGCATCAGTTTCGAAATACTTTTCACTTGTAGTCAGTTGAGAAAAACGGGGGGTGTATGATGTTTTCCCAAGAGCAAACAGCCATCGTGGAGTTCTATTTCGCTATAAAATCTCATTGCCGTATGATAAATGCATTTCAGCAGAAAGATTCAGGTGGAACAGCACTAAATGCATCAATTATAACACTTTTAGAGCAACAATTACGTGACACAGGATCAGATACAGACAGGAAGCGATCGAGTAGAGCGTTCATAATGAAAATGAAAGTGGCAGATGTGGAGACCACTTTACTAAGACGTCAATTGAAAAGACAGTCTGTCTACATAAACGCCGTTACAAAATTCATATCCTTGTTGAAAGTGATTAAAGGTACGCTTGGCTGCTGCAAGACGGCGCATTCGTCACACATCATGGAGCAGTATGGAAGTTTTAACTGAATTTTTCGATGACCGTGTTATTTCCAAAGGACTTTGGCATACTCGTTTACCGGATATCAATTCAGATTTTTTTTCTTTTGGGATATCTGAAAAATGTCACTTTCAGGAATAATCCCCATACGTTTGATGAACTTAAGAGCAACATGCTTCATGCAATATCGGACATTAATCATTTTCCTCTTAGTAAAGTGTCAATTAATCTGGTAAAAAGAGTTCGATTGTGTGTCCAGGAAAACGGACATAATTTTGAACATTTACTGTTATTTTACCATGTCTGACACCTGGCAAGAAAGATGACCATTCAACCTTTGTTTGTCCTTTATTCTGTTCCTTAAAATAATTCATCTGTCTTTAAAATTCAACCACAAAGGTTGATGTGCGTGACTTTTTAAACACCCGGTATTTTTTCATAAAAACGTGGACTACCTTGGTGTCAGTGATGGCCTTGTATTGATCAGAAGGAGGTCAGGGGAATGCCTACAACCTAACTGTTTAAAGCCTAATCGCACTAAACCTACACTTGGAGTCATGATCTGGAGAGCAATTTCTTATGATAGCACGGGCGCTCTCTTGGTTATCCGAAACACACTGGCTGCAAATTTGTAAGTCAATCTGGTAATTCAGCGTATTGTACTGCCATTTATGAACAACATTCAAGGCGGAGTTTTCCAACAGGATAACGCTCTCACACCGCATTTGTAACGCAACCTTCTGTACAGAGTTTTGGCATGTTACCTTGGCCAGCAAGATCACCAGATCTGTCTCCAATTGAGCACATATGAGATATCATTGGACGACAACTCCAGCATCATTTTCAGCCACCGCTGACCATCCCAGTATTGACAAAACAAGTACAACAAGAATGAAACTCCATACCACAAATTGACATTCGGCATCTGTATGACACAATGCATGTTCGTTTGCAGGCTTGCACTCAAAATTCTGGAAAATACACTGGCTACTAATGTAACAGCATTTTGAATTTGAAGTGCATTTTCTTCAGTTTAAACTAATATGTGATCTTGAAAAGTTAATCAATTAATTATGTTAACAAAACTATTGCTGTGTCCAAATGTTATTACTCTACTAAAATTTTTCTTGGTGTTGGGATTTTTTACCGTTAGTGTATATAATTGTAGCTATATCTTGCTCTCAAATGATTTTTTCTTATGATTTCTGATCTGTGAAATCTTACAATGTTTTTAATTAATTTCTAACTGAAAAAACTAATAACATTTTTTTAAAGGATTTCTCAGAGTAGGATATAGGTAAAGGTCGATAACCGACATGCTGCTGAGACTGCTTTAAGTAAAATTGACAAAAACTAATTGCATCGTTTTTGTGATACACATCGTTTGCACCTTTAAAAATATTTTGAAGCGGTTTGAAGAATTCGTTGATAGATCATTGCAAATGTGAAAAAAAGAAAAGAAAAAAAGTGTTTTCCAAGTTTTTATATCTCTCTGTTATATCGTTGCGCAGTTGGACATATTTAATCCCTTTGCGCACTACACTGCGCTTTCGAGTATCCTAAGAAATCCCCGATTTCTGGGTATACTGACCTTGACTTACGACACACATTTCATTCTTACAATTCACGCTAACTGAGACTCACGTTCGTTCGTGTTTCGTTTCGCTTTCTAAAAATTGTTTAACTATAATTGTTGTTTATTTTTACTATTTCTTGTCAATATTACATCAGGGTTCGATTTCAAAGAAAAAAGATGCTGAGTGAGAATATTTTCTGGAACCCATGAATATAACAGTGACTCTGATACGGGTTTACCTATTTGTGATGAAAGAGATGAAGAAATGGAACAAACAAATTACAACACAATTACACAAGGAATGTGAAAAAGCTTTTTTTCAATCCATTTCACAAAGATTTGTAATTAAAATTTTAATTTTCCAATTTTTTTCATATTTCTGTTTCTTAGGCATTTTTTAAACTTATCATTTTTAATTTTATACAATCTCAATAAATTAAGATCTATCTCTTATAATATTTTCTGTACTGGGGTTTGGCATGTCAAGAAATCGAGCCCAGTTTCACTAAGGACTCGCCGTGTAGGGGCGCGATGTGCATTAAATCAGTCGAGAGCTCAAACATACTTTTGTTGGTGTGGTAGTTAAGAGAGAGGGGTGCCAGCTCAGGCGTCATCCTGGTCCCATGACCATGATTCAAAACTACGAGGTCCGTCACCAAAAGCCCTCGTGTAGCTGAAGAGTGTGACGTTAATACTCACTCTCGCATTCTGTGCTTGTTACACTGGTTGTACACCTAAAAATGCCATATATCCACATGAGGTTGCAATTGGAATTTTCCCTATCCATAGCATGCAGGCTCAAGTGGTTACATGGTATGCACAATTAAGGGATTTTTGAGCAACATTGTACGCTTTATCAATAGATATATTAAAAAAAAATTATAAAGAATAATTTATAAAAAAATATAATAGCTATTTTCTGATTTTGAATAAAATCGCTATTCACTGCGGAAGTCTAAAATTTTAATGAATTTCCTAAAGGTAAGGGCGTCCCTTTACGGGTGCCCTTCTCCTTGATTATCAGCGTGAGCTAAATGTGTAGGAATAAATGAAGATCTAGAAGCTGCCATGATCTTAATATGACTTTATTAAGATCCTAAACTTAAACCTATAACAGATTATATAATATTATAATATGTGAGAACATCTATGGTGGCTAAACACCGAAATAACGTAACTCGGACCACTATCAATAACTAACTCGCCTAAGCTCAATTCCGATTCGATCACAGATCCGAATATCTAAATAGTCACTCCTACATTTATCGTTGAATGAAGAAGCGACCAATCTGATCCTAGTTGAAGTAGCGGCTCACTGGCGTTCAATAGTATGCACCTTGACCTAATGGTTCTCTTTCACGGGGAGAGAGAGATAACTTCTGTTGGCTGTTACTTAACCTTTCAAAAACTATTCACACTTAAATCATGGACCATCATAACATTCCCCAAATTGCCACACCGCTTACTCTAAACTTCTGTTATTTAAAAGCTTCCTAATTTGCGTCTTTCATTCACGCTTCACTTCTTGGTTTGGTTGGAAAAGAGTTGCCATTAATTAAGGACACGTTAATGAAAAGACGCGTGAACCCATCACAGTGTGTCATAATTGAATTATATTTTCCCATAAGCCTAAATGGAAAAGATGAAAAATTATTTTTCATGATTCTTGATACGATGGGAATTTTTTTAATACATTGCTTTCTAACTGTTTTAATTTATTTACCATTATGATGTATCTATGTTTGGTTTTGATTTGAAGAAATGCAATTTTTAAAAGTTTAAACTTCTTACATATACAAATTCGTGTCATACTAAAAAATAAACTATCTGTACAAAATGTTTGCAATGAGCATAACAAATTTTAAGTACAGAGAAATAAGTTTAACGCGAAAATGCTAAAAAAACCCCAAAAAGCTGCTGTGTATTTTCATGCGTATTTTTCCTGTTAACTTGAAAATAAAATCTCTTGACACGAAAAGATTTATTTTGAGGGAAAGAACATAATAAAGAAAACACCAGCCACTTTGGCAAGATTTAAGAGCGGTCGATAATGAGAAATAGAAGTTTTCACGTCATTTTTTTTTATTACTGAACTGCCCTCCTGAATCATCGAAAGAATTAAATGTGGCAAATGATGATAATGTGTGAACAGCCCCAATTATGGTAGAAAAAGACATTTTGGTGTTTATTCGATGCTCAAAATATATTATTCATGCAGTTTTTGATGATGAAAATGAAATGAATAATGCATCTCCTTTTCCCACGCCATCCAAGAATTGAAGGATATCATGAAAAATATATGTAATAATTTAGACGCACATTCCAATGGTGAAATGGATAACAAAATGGACGACATCAAACTAAAAAAGATAATTCAAGGAAACATTTCAGATTATTTTTTTAAAAAAAACTCAGTAACTCTGTTTTCAAAAAAATTTAGAATAAAATTGTATTAAGATCTTTTGAATAATCTTGTTCCAATGATTTTTAAGTACTTGCATATATACTTATCAATGTGCATAAAATGTACTCTAATAAACGTAATGTTCTTAAATGTATGATTTTTTAAAAAATGTTTGCAATATCCTGCAGCACGAAGAAATATTTCAGACCCCTAAGTTTCGTGTTAAAAGATTTTCCCTGTATGTTCCTATTTATGCATTTTAAACTTATAAGGATAACAATTAACTTAAAGCTTTAATTATTTTTAGAATTCCATTTGATTCATCTGTGTTTTAGAGCACAAGTAATGTTGCGTTTTTAATGAGATTGTATTCTTCGTAAATCTCTCTCTGTTGTTACAATTCCTAAATTCATATAAAAAGAATTTGTGTATTCCACAATAATATAGTATAAATGTGTGTAGCGTTAAAAGTTTTTGTTTAATTAAAATATCATATACTTTTGCCTACTTCTGAGTTTTGTACAAATAAATTATAATTATAAATGCTTGAGACCTTTATAATTATAAGATCAAAATTTTCCTAAATTGAAAATAAACCTGTATCTGGAAAATGTTTTATTGGATTGTTTCTTTCTAACTTTCGTCGGAATATCTTGCTTAAGGAAGTTCAAAGTAAACTGGCTTAATGTAGATTACTATTAAAAAATACCTGTTGCTTAAGATTAAAATTTTTATAATCGTAAAAACAATCATAATAGTTTATTTAAAATAGAACTAGAGCGCAAATTTCAAAATTTAAAACTACAGAATAAAAAGTATCCAGTCTCATTTTAAATAAGATAGATAATTTTTACCAAAGAAAAAGGAAATGTTGTAAAATGAGCATTTAACATTAAATAATACCGCTTACTTGAACATTACATTTTACCGCTAACTTGAATTTCCAAATGTGAATGCTCTTTTCTTATATTCAACAATTATAATGTACACATATGTTTTTCTCTTCTCAATATCTTCAAGTTTTCGTGATATGCATTTTTGTACATAATACTATCAGTTTCGCATTATAAACAGTCAATTCAATTTATGATTATAAAGCAATTAATTGTTTAATTTCAGTGGAGAAAATGCTGTAAGTAATATTTATGGTGTTGAAAATTAGATGTTAAAGATTATAAAGCAATTAATTGTTTAATTTCAGTGGAGAAAATGCTGTAAGTAATATTTATGGTGTTGAAACTTAGATGTATAAATGATTACAAGTTAATGACAACATACACAATTGCTAAGTTTGTTTGAATGTAAGTTATAAAAAAAACGAAACGCTTTTTTTAGGGGGTATGTATTTATTACATACCCTAAACACAAATATTTACAAAACGAAGAAAATTTACATATATAAATATGTAGATAACAATATATACAACAAAACAGAAAAAAACGTACAGATAAACACAAAATACAAAAAATACAAACAAGCATAAAATACAAAAAAATACACATTAACATAAAATACAAAAAATACAAATAAACATAAAATACAAAAAATACAAATAAACATAAAATACAAATAAACATAAAATACCAATAAACATAAAATACAAATAAACATAAAATACATATAAACATAAAATACGAATAAACATAAAATACAAATAAACATAAAAAAATACTATTCTAATTTCTATTTTACAAATCCTACTTGCATGTGTGTGGTTACTGGGGTTTGGGAGACGAAATGTACTCTTGCGATCTGATGATTAGAAATTCCTTCTTTTTCCCACACACAGGAGGTTCAAATTTCACCATAAATGTATTAGGAGCTGGAATTTTGATGCACACGCATTTGGTAATTGGATTTTCCATATGTTTCTATATCAGTTCTGTGAATCTTGAGGTAACTTCTTCGTCTATTTTTGCTGTGAAATTTGATAACTCCAGGATGGATAATTTTGAATGAATGGGTAAAATTTTGATTTATCTAACTTTCTAATTTCATACAATCTGTAGTCTATTTTGAGCTTGCTGCTGATTTCTTTTCTATTCGTTGTAGTTCTTCCTGAATCATTAGTTGTACTAGTATATCTAAGCTGGTAAAATGTTTCCTTTGTTCCTTGAATTTAGAATCCTGTGTGTGATGGCTTTTTGCTTCTGGATTCGTGTCTTCTGATAAATGTTCTTGATCTTGGGTGTTGTTGTGGAATCGAGCTGAATCGATCAGTATAAGAATCGGCGGCAAGATTAGAATGTCCCAGTAACTAAAGAACAAGAATCGGATGGTAAAACACACCCAAAGGAGCAGAATCATTTTATCCACGGTTTCTTGGTTCATTTTGTGGCAGGGGTATCAATATATTTAAAAAAATTGGAAATGATATTAAGAATAATTTTAAAGAAGGAAGATAATTTAAAACAGAAACCAAAAATTAGCGTTAGTTGAAGAGATGATAATTTAAAGAAGAAATTTGGAAAATTATTTTTGATGGAACAGACGAGAAAAATTTTTAAAAAACGGAGTACTGTCATTTATTAAAAAAAAATTGGAATTTAAAGATTTAATTGATTATTGTAGTTGATAGAAGAACCAAAGTTTGAAAAAGAAAACGAATTATAACTTTAAAAAGGAAGGTGCGGAGAAACCAAGCGTACAATTCAAATGTAATTTACATTCTGAACTTTAATAGTTGTTGCAAGAGAAACAATGCTCAGTTTAAACAATACCAGTGGTCAAAATTATCTGTAATTGAAAGTTCTTACTGTTGGCTGATTCTTACAGTTCATTATTGAATTGATAACAATATGTAATTTATTAAAAATTTTCGTACCTATTCTTAAAATCCGTTTTCTCAAAGCGCCATGAGACTGCTAAATCTGGCAGTCGATAAATACTAAGTTACATAAAGTTATATATCTACCATGGTTATATATATATATATATATATATATATATATATATATATGAAGCAATATACAGGATGTCATTAATTTTTATGGGTTTCAATTAAACATTTGACGTATAAAATAATTTAATGTATAAGGGGGAGCAGTTAACTTCGATTTCACAGGAAAACATAATTTTAGTATTGGTTTCTCCTATTTTAGCATTAGACATCGAAATTACCCTATTTCCACTACAAGATAATGAAAAACAGAGTTTTCCTTAAATTTAACAGCAAAAGTCATACATTTCATCACAGGGAGATATATTAATAACACATTTGATTTAATTATACTTTATATCTTCTAGAATAACTAACATTTGATTTCATTTGTAGATTTTAAAGAAATGAAACCTTTCAAAACGCGCGTCTCTTTCCTTTTTGCTTTGCCAACCGAATTATTATAGGTGACATTAAATTCGGTATTTATGACATTAAATTCGAAAATTATCACAGAATTATTTACTTCTAGTGTTAATAAAAAAAAAAATTACAGTGTGCATGATAACTTAATTGTAACACATTTTTACTCTTCGAATGTTCCCATGATATGAAAAAGGAACCGTTACCTAAAACAGTTACGTGAGAAAAAAATTATTGAAAAAGAAAGCGCTTACTATATGCTTAATCTACGTATAAAATTGCCATATTAGTAAATGTGTATCCGCTAAAACATTTAAAAGAAAACTAATAGTTTTAAATCCACACACACGCACGCGCGTGCGCGCGAGCACACGCACATACACACATATATACGTATGATCATATATATACAGGTATAGGAGAGAATAATAGGAACACACATTTAAAAATGCATCGTTTTAAGCCCTTCTATAAACAGTCGCAATGTGTAGCAACAGTGTGCCACCTAGGTGGAAAATAGAAGACACCAGTCAAGCATTTGGCTGTGTGAGGGTTGCATGAGAAATATCTGTTCCTAGAAAAGCGTGAAGAGTTATGGTAATTGGAGCCCACTTAGCTGGAGCATCCTTGTCCATAACAGCAAATCTTGCTCTCGTTTCAAGAAAAACTGTGTTATCCCTCTCACTGCGTTGTGTTGCGGGATGCGTAGCGAGAGGGTTAAGGGTTGTAACAGTCTACACGAATCTGGGTAAGGTTTCTTCGGCAAAGAATAAAAGCGAGCTAATGTGTAAGTTGAAGGACCGTGATATACGATTGTTGAAGAGGATAGTCGTCCGAAAACTCAAGACAGTAGTCGTGATTTTTCGGTCCTACAGATAACGTTCAAGATGAATTCCTGCTTTCAGAATCCCGTATCAATTAAATCTATTCAACGGGAGTTGCATACTGCGAACATTCATGGTACAGTAGCTATTTCAAAGAGGTTAGTTTCGGCATGGAATGCCATGAAGAGACTTCAATAATACTGAGACCATAAACTAGACACAACTGCAATGGGAACAAGTCATCTGCTCTAATGAATAATAGTTTATATTATTTCGGACCACCTGACGTGCACTCATTTGGTGAACACCGGCAAAAGAATATCATGTTGTATGCCTGGTTTCAATCGTGAAACATGAAGAGGGTTCTGTGATGGTGTGGAAGGGGCAATAACTTCCCGTGGATTGGGGCAACTCGTTGGTTTGAGGAGTACGATCAGAGACGACTATTATCTAAGCATTCTCCCAAATCCTCCTCTCCTCATTCTTCGGACTCTCTTTCCGGGAGAGCTTCCTATGTTCCAAAATGACTACACCCCTGTTCACACCTCTCGCTGTGTTCAAACATGTTCATATGTGCATGATGATGAAGTGGAATATCTAACGTGATGACCTCAGTTACTTGATTGGAACATCATTGTGTATGTAGAAATTTTTAGAGCTAAAAGTCCATGTTCGCTTTCCACTTCCACGCGGATTATTTGAAATTGAGATGTCCCTGCTCGGGAAATGGGCTCGCATTCTAATGGACTTTTTCAAGACCTTCGTTTGTCAAACCCACATCGAATACAAGCAATCACTCAAATCAAAGGTGGCTCAACTCATAATAATTTATTTTCAAATTTTTCAAAGGTGTTATAATTGTGCCCTATACCTGTATATATATACAAGGATGAGTCGGAAATTAAGTTTATCCTGACAACTGTGGCCATAGTTGTATATGAAAGTCAAAACAGATAGAGTGAGACTTTAAAGATAAGACTGAATTTTTTTCCATATAAATACAAAATACTTTGAGGCATTCGTCATACAACTTGATAAGCTTTAAAAAACTCCCAGGAAAAATTTAGGGCTTTGCAACTTTTGAGCTCGTTCATGTCCGATTCCAAGTTCTTACGCTATTCCCTCAATGGTGGTAAGCTGGTTTGCTTTAATTATATAATCCACTTTCCTCAAAAGATCGTCAACTACATTATCGGATACAGGAAAGTGTCAGCATGATAGGTGCCCTGACAACTGACCCCAACACACCTGGAACC
This sequence comes from Trichonephila clavipes, assembly GCA_019973935.1. Lineage (NCBI taxonomy): Eukaryota > Metazoa > Arthropoda > Arachnida > Araneae > Nephilidae > Trichonephila > Trichonephila clavipes. The sequence goes on from BMAU01004104.1 coordinate 749,157, forward strand.
ACGCATGGTGGTCAGCCTGGAGCATCTCGTGTGTTACCATGATGATGGCTATGACTTTCTGCTTCAGACTGTGACGAGGAATGAATCATGGGTCCTTCACTTCACTTCCGAAGTGAAGGTCACATCAATGGAGTGGAAAAATGTGTTTTCTCCTGTCCGAAGGTAGTTCAAAGCAACTCCCTCTGCAGGTAAAGTAATTCTCATAGTTTTCTGGGAAGCCCAAGGAGTATCGCTGCGTAACTTTTTGGAGGTTGGAACCATCAATGCAACGCGGTACTATGAGAACCTGACGATATCGAAAGAGGCGATTCGGAAAAAGTGATCTGGGCTTCTCAGATCTGGCATTCTGTTGCTGGATGACAATGGGAGATCGCACTTGGCGACGACAACGCAAAACCGTTTGCAACGGAAGTGCCTACACCATCTGCCATACAATTCTGATCTCATATCAAGGGATTTTCATTTGTAAACAGCTTTGAAGAGAAATTTCACCGTAATGCGCTTTGGAAGCAACACTGTAGGTAAACAAGCCATTGAATGTTTCTTCCCCACGCAAAGCCCTGAGTTTTCCTGGAAGGCGTTTTGCAGCTTATAAAGCGGTATGACAAATGTGTCTTAATGTACTTGGTACTTATGTGGAAAAATAAAATTATGTCTTATCTTTAATGGCTCATTCTATGTTTTGATTTTAATACACAACTTTCACCACAATCGACAGGGATTACTTATTTTTTAACTCACCCTCGTATATAAAGAGTGTTTTTTTCCAGGTATAGAACTTTAAGTTGGCATTACTTTCCAAGATGGCGACCGATTTAACAGCTGTTAAGTGATTTATTCTCAGTTTGGTTTGTCAATTCATCATGAATAGATTCACGCCTGAGCAACGCTTTCAAATTGTGCAATTTTATTTCGAAAATAATGGTCGATTTTCATAAGCGAATTTTGTTTAGCGATGAAGCGCACTTCTGGTTGAATGGCTACGTCAGCAAACAAAACTGCCGCATTTGGAGTGGAGTTAATCCACAAGTGTATGTCGAAGCACCGTTACATCCAGAAAAACTGACTGTTTGGTGCGCCTTTTGGGCTGGTGGAATCATTGGTCCGTACTTCTTCAAAAACGATGAAGGCCAGAACGTTACAGTCAATGGTGATCGGTATAGAGCCATGATTACTAACTTTTTCATTCCTGAATTGAACAATCATGATGTCCAGAAGCTGTGGTTCCAACAAGTTGGAGCAACATGTCACACAGCTCGTGCCACAATCGATTTATTAAAAGACACGTTGGGTGACCGCCTAATTTCACGTATTGGACTTGTGAATTGGCCTCCAAGATCTTGTGATTTAACACCGCTAGACTATTTTCTGTGGAGCTATGTAAAGTCATTGGTCTATGCGGATAAGCCACAAACGCTTGACCATTTGGAAGACAACATTCGCCGGGTTATTGCCGATATAAGGCCACAGATGCTGGAAAAAGTCATCGAAAATTGGACGTCCAGATTGGACTACATCCGAGCCAGCCGTGGCAGTCCTATGCAAAAAATCATATTTAAAATGTAATGCCACAAGATTATCTTTCGAATAAAAAAACTCATGTCAATTGAATAATACATCGTTGTTTTATTGCAATTTAAAGTTCTATACCTCTAAAAAAACACCCTTGATGAGTATGTGTGTGTGTCTATCAAAAGGTTTTCATTTTGTGAATTGATGGTATGGCAGTAAAAAAAAAATTGGATATTGATTTTATTATCGTTTACTGAATTTTAAGTTCAGATGAGTCTTCGATTAAGAGCAAAAATACGAGGGAAGGAATTATTTCTTTGGTGAATTGAAAATAAACATATCAATATAAATCCATTTTCTATATATGGTATTGCGTGAATAAAACGCTCAATTTGTGCCAAATTCTGACCCGTCTGTGACTTGTCGGGTATTGTCGAGAAATATGTTAAGCACAAAATAATAAAATCGGAGAAAAATGAATCAATTTACTTATTTTTAAAATGAAATATAAGTTGCAATATCAATTTTTTTTAAATACCAAAGCCTCTTTTTTTAAATGCATGCAATGATTTAATTTCTTTCTATTTATTTTCCGCTTGCACCAAAAAGTATTTCTAAAACAAGAAAGCGATGGGATTTTTTTTCTTAGTACAAATACATAGTCAAGTTAATGTTTTATGAATTTATTTTGTAATTTAATAAATATTAACGAATAAATGAACACTTGTTTAGTGCAATACGCTATAGACATATCTAACTTTATATTGTAAAAAAAAAAATTAATGCTTCAAAGCATTTTCAAGCCCCAAATAAAAAACAACAACTAATGAGCATAATAATTAAAAAAATCAAATTATGTTCCAACCTTTAACCCAGCACAATGATAATATAACTAAAATAATTGTCAAACAAGATAGAAAAAAAGAAACTTTCTTTATACATACACAGAGCAATTGCGTCTTACTTTTATGTTTCCTCAGCTTTTTGTCCAGAGACCATTAAACCTCCTTTGACAATGGCAAGTAAAATGAGTCATTCTCGTAGGAAATATCTTGTTAGGGTTTGTCTTGCTTTGCAAAATAGTGTTTTGCTTTTTCTTTAGTTTTGCGAGATGTTTCTGCGGTTTTAATAATGAGAATGAAATGTCATTTACGAGGAAGTTTTGAGGGTCTCACATCAATTATTAAGTACGATATTTAGCAGCCAAATTAATTTTTAGAAAAAACGAATGGGCACAACGAGATTTTTTAGAATTAGCTTTCATAATTATCAAGTAAAGGTTGCCAGATAAAAAGTGGACACGTCTTTGTCGGAATTTAAAATAATTTACCATGGACGTTATAACACATGCCCTGTCTTTTCAACAGTAGATATATTCCTTTGATGTAGAAAGATTGAGATTGATTTTTGAGGAAATTCTTTATAGTTTTCTTCACCTCATAGTCCGAATGGAAACGTAATGCTCTATTAAGAGGAAAAATTGTGGAAGGTTTCAAGGAGACAAATCCGGACTATACGCTGGATGTCGAACACTTTTCAATGGAAATTTTAAAATGTTGTCTGAGTTTCACGGAAGACGTTTGAGCCCGCATTTTCAAGGAGATCTGATATCGCTTCAGCCCCTTACGAAGAAATTTGCATCGATTGTTCTAACTTAGCAGTGCTCGCCATAAACTGTCCCATTCGTTGATATATACATGCACATCCAGATCACCTTCCGCAATCAGAAACCATACTACCTCGCATTGTTCCTATGTGGACACATCCATGAATTGTACGACATTACTTTTGGATCTAATTTCTTTACAACGAACAGGTTTTTTTATTGCACATCAGATCCTTTGTATGCATCTTACATTCCTTTATATACGCGTTCGGTGGTGTTGCTACAGCTGCAATCATTATAACACAATTGCAGGTGTTCACTTTTTACTTGGGCAAAACTTTTATCAAATAATTATTGAATCCGGATTAAACATTTTTTTAAAACAAATATTTACCGCAAATATGGCGTATAACGTGCACTTATACTTTCAAGAAGAATTTTTTAATCTCCGTATAATGCGCACCCCCTTTTTATGAAAACACTTGAAATATACGTGCGCAATGTTCATACGGTTTGAGCTCCTTTATTCGAGATATTATTCCAAGCTTTATAAAAAAATATACATTTCTAGAACTATAACCCTTTAATTTCATTGGGATTATTATTTCTTTTAAAGTAACAGTATTTTAATCTAGGTAGAAATCTAATTTTTTTTCTATGCTCTTCTTTTTTTGTTTGCTTTTAAAACAATCGTTTTCAAACCCTTAAATTTAGATTTTATTTTTTGTGCTAAAAGTGCGCGTTATACGCAAGCTTTTATGGTAATTCATTTTGTATAGAGAATCAAATTAGTAAAGATTGTGTAACTAACTACATGAAGTGTTGAGGATTCTATTTTTTTTTTTTTACTGAACATTGCATCATTAAATACTTAATTTTAAAATACACTCATGGACAAAAAAATTAGCGCACAAAGAAATAATTACGGAATCGTAACGAAACTCTTGGCATGAACGTACATGTTGGGAGATATACAAATGATAAGAAATGCAGCGTGATTGAGCATTACGTATTGCTGGTAGAGGGCGTTTAGCGTCGTTCTCCATGGAGTATAAAGCAGGTAACCAAAGCTTGATTGAATCGTTTACAAAGGTGTTTGAGAGAGACATGCTATTACGCTATTTTTTGAAGACAGTATGAGCAGCTGTCGCAGTTTGAGGGAGGGAGAATCATCGACAAGATGGAAGCTGTATAGTCAGATAGGCAAAAAGCTCGCCAATTAGATTTTTCTAATGGTGTTGGGGCCAGTGAATCCGAGATATGTAATTTACACGAAGACCAGGCTAAGGATGCCCTCGACAGACCAGTCGTCTAGAAGATAGCCGCATCGTAAGAAATGCACGGATACAGCCAAATTCTTCATCGGCCGCCATTCAGGCACAGGTAGCACCTTCACTAGGGGTCCGTGTGTCTACTCGAGCCATACGAAGGCACCTGGCTCAAGGACATTTAGGATCGCGGCGCCCTTTAATTGTGTTGTCCTTGACGCCCAAACATCGACGCCAAAGTTTGGAGTGGAGCAGTACACGAAGAAACTGGACTGCAGCGGAATGGAACCAGGTCGTCTTTAGTGACGAATCCAGATTCAATCTCTGCAGTGATGACAATCGTGTTCGTGTGTGGAGACCCCGTGGTGAACGCCTCAATCCTGCCTTTGCTTTATAGCCACAGCTGATGTTATAGTATGGGGTGTCATTGACAACAATACACGGTCACTCCTAGTATTGATCCTTGGCACCATGACAGCCCAATGGTATGTCCATGACATCCTGCAGCCACATGTGTTGCCACTCTTGCAACGGCTCCCGGAAGCCATTTTTTAACAAGACAATGCTCGGCCTCATACGGCAAGGGTGTCACAAGTTTGTCTTCACACTGCTACTACCCTTCCTTGGCCTCCTGATCCCCAGAATTGTCTCCAATCAAGCATATCTGGAGACGCCGACCATTACGTATTCCACTGCCCCTTCACTTCTGATCACCATCTTGTTAACCCCAGCCCGAACGCTCTCTATCCTTGGGTCAACTCTATTATTAATAATCGTGCAATTCACAATAAATTAATTTCCTGCTTTGCTATTTCCAAATCCATATGTGATAATTTGGCTTAACTTTCCCTTTTCCCTCTTCGGTTCTTGCTATTCCTTTAAATCTTTTTTGTTCCCCTCCCATAATTTTTTGCAGCTTCCTGTTTTAACCCTTAGTCATCATTCTGGGTTTACTTTATGATTAATTTCTTGTTTGTTTTTTTTTTTCTCTCTTTTAGCAAAAAATGGTTTCTTTAATAAAATTCAATAACTTATCTGTTTCCCTCCCCTTTCTCCCCTTTTTCTCTTTTTAGTGTCTTAAAAAATATAATTGGAGGAGGAAATGTAAAAAAAAAAAAAAACATATTTTCTGTGCTTTTTCAAAAAAAAAAAATCTAACGACAACAGGAAGTGTTGGCGCCATTCTTGTCTGTGTTTGTTAAGTGTTTTTTTTTATGTATTTGCATTGTAATTTGTAATTGTTAAGCGTTTTTTCTGTATTCCCCCAATTCTCAAGAATTTTGGGGAAGGGACTTTTTTGTACATGTTTTTCGTTTAATTTGATAATAAAATACTTCTCGGAGGGTCGGATGCAGCTCTAAACCCTTTGGGTGAGCTCGATTCTCTGGAGTAAGTAAGTAAGTAAGTAAGCATATCTGGGATAAATTGAAACGGCAAGTAGGACATACCACGAGTTTGAACGAATTAGAGTTACGGTTACAGCAAATATGGAACAAAATGTCTCAAGACATCATTCGGAACTCGTATGCCCCAATGTCCGATCGCATCTTATCGTGCGTTCGCGCTGTACGGGGTTCCATAGGTTATTATATCCTCCGTTCTTTTGCATTTTTCTCTGAAATAAATTATCATTTTTTATTTGTTTTTTTAATTATTTACTTTTATCAAAGTAGTCATTACGTATGTAAAATTTAGTTTCATTTTGATGACTCCTTCTTGATGCGCTAATTTTTTTTGTCCATGAGTGTCTATCTTTAGTTTGACTTTAGGATATACTATCTGGTATACCCATTCTTCGCACGGGTGAATTGAAAAATTAACAATACAGATTGAAGGATAAGGAAGTTTTTAATGTGTTAATTTTACGTGAATTACAAAATTAAACAAAAAAAAGTTTTTTGCTTATCTCAGTTGAGTCGAAAAAACCATATTTACTAAATTTAAGTCGGTAAATGGAATATTTTTTTATTTATAACTCCTCGTAACTAACTTTTGGGTTGAGTTTCGAAAACACCTTCCGAAGCTGATCTCTGCTCTGCAAAAGTAACACATTGTTACATTCTAAGTATACTTAGTTGTAAAGGGTGTTTTTTTTGAGGTATAGAACTTTAAATTGCAATAAAACAAAGATGTATTATTCGATTGACATGAATTTTTTTTATTCGAAAGATAATCTTGTGGCATTACATTTTAAATATGATTTCTGGCATAGGACTGCCACGGCTGGCTCGGATGTAGTCCAATCTGGACGTCCAATTTTTGATGACTTTTCCAACATTTGTGGCCGTATATCGGCAATAACACGGCTAATGTTGTCTTCCAAATGGACAAGTGTTTGCAGCTCATCCGCATAGATCAATGGCTTTACATAGCCCCACAAAAAATAGTCTAGCGGTGTTAAATCACAAAATCTTGAAGGCCAATTCACAGGTCCAAAGCGTGAAATTAGGTGGTCACCAATCGTGTCTTTCAATAAATCGATTGCGGCACGAGCTGTGTGACATGTTGCGCCGTCATGTTGGAACCACAGCTCCTGGACATCATGATTGTTCAATTCAGGAATGAAAAAGTTAGTAATCATGGCTCTATACCAATCACCATTAACTGTAACGTTGTGGCCTTCATCGTTTTTGAAGAAGGATTCCACCAGCCAATAAAGCGCACCAAACAGTCAGTTTTTCTGGATGTAACGGTGTTTCGAAATACACTTGTGGATTAGCTTCACTCCAAATGCGGCAGTTTTGTTTGTCGACGTAGCCATTCAACCAGAAGTGCGCTTCATCGCTAAACAAAATTCGCTTATGAAAATCGGGAACAACGGCAATCTCGTTTTGGGCCCATTCGACGAATCTACGCCTTGCTTGATTATATTTAAAATGTAATGCCACAAGATTATCTTTCGAATAAAAAAAAATTACGTCAATCGAATAATACATCGTTGTTTTATTGCAATTTAAAGTTCTATACCTCTAAAAAAGCACATGTTATAACAATAAATATAAGAGTTTTGATCTTTAGTTTTATCACTGTTTTATTTCAAAATTTACAGTCCATTATGTGAATATAAGCACTGTTTTCTCAAGCAATTTCATATAGTTACTAAGATAGAGTGCTTTAGTGTTTGTAAAAATTAAAATATATATTATTCTGAAGGTCATTTCAACCATGAATAACAAAGTAACTTATTAAAATTGAAAAATTGAGAATTTTTTCAAAACATTTTTGTATAGACCAACCTGGCCCGTTTATGTAATATTTTGTACTTTTTCACCAGTTTTTTCCCCTTTTAATAATAATAATAATTTTCTTCTGTTTTTAATTTTACGATTTTTTCCTTAAAATATACTAAATAAATCTAAAATTCACAGACAAATCTCCATATCTCCATCGTTTAAAAAAAAGTTGTCTTATATAGTCAGATACCTTAAGTTTTCGTGATCGATGACACTGTTGATTGTGTGCTTGATTCATTTTGTAGGAGTCCTGATAAGTCTTTACGCAAGCCTGTAAAAACATTCCGTTCCAAAGTACGCCCTGCACATTTTGCTGTTACGTTCGAATCTTTACTAATGAAGTGTGTAAAAATTGTGAATAATGCGATTGATGTACTGTGATTGTTGAATAATGCGTGCATGTGCGGTAGATCGGACAAGACCTAAAAAATCTCGGAGAGGGCTTCCAATTTTGGATGAACATTTTATTGTAATCGTATTGGAGTTCCGTAATAAAAAGCATAAATTTTGGCTTCTTTAAACCCGGAGACCCAGTATTAAATTATAAATAAATCCTTTTTTAAGTTATGCATTTCAAAAATCCCAAATGAGGCTCTATTCAGAAGTCTTGGATGTGTATAGACAAAATACTATTATTATAAAAACATTGCTAATAAAATATAATCTTTTAAATATTCCTTCCTTCCGGAAAACTATAATTAAATTCATTTTTTTAATAATAAACAGGGGGAGAAGAAATGGCTACTCTCTGTCCACCTTACGACGGAGAAAACCCTATTGTTCAAGTTATAGAACTGTTCACACTCATTGATCAAATTATAGAAGTATTATGTTCTCCCTCAAAATTGGGGTAAAATTGATCCAAATCGTACTGTCATCTGCATGGTGCTTAAAACTACGGCAAACGATAGGCTCTTTTGTAGCTGTTTGTCGTGATGAATTTCGCGGGCTTTGATCTGATGATATTTTCGATTAGGTGACGTAACAACAGCAAATCTTGTATCATGTAAATCTATTTATTTGTTCTTTTTTTGCATACATCCTTTTTTGCGCTCATCTTCAGTTAAACTCTTCACTGAAGCGGCATATCCATCACTTCATTGATAAACTGCAACTTTATCAATAGATGTTCATAAACTTGCAGCTTTTTGGAAATTTGGAGAATTTTTTCGCTTTCATCGTTAATAAGTCTTCGTATGATGTAACACATTTCTTCTAACGTAACGATTCCAGTCTAGGCAATCGTGAAGATATTTTCCCACAAAGTTTGCAAAAATATGCTATTGCAACCATATTGGCGACATTAAATGAAATGAAGCCCATGGGTGCCAATTCAGAGCGTACGACACATGTGAAATCAGGATTTAAAACTATTACAGTTATCTTGTTCGTCGGCATTGTTGCGATAGTACGTAATAAATTTTTTACAGTAGCTTGGCATTTTTTTTGGTATTTTCGTATTGTCGCAACCTATTGGTGACATTACATGAAACCAAGCTCCATGTTGTCAATTCAGTGAGTATGACATATAGAAAATCGGGGTTGGCGAGTTATTTATAGAGTTGGCGACTTTTGTGGTAATAGATATATATAAATACTATTTTTTTATATCAAGAAAGAAATTCTTATGGCAATTAATCATATATATATTCTAATTCAAGTGACACTAAACAACAAAAATAGAAATATTCATTTTTACAATTTTCAAAATAACAGTTCCACACGCAGTTAATAAACTTAAAATATGGTTCAAATAAATTAACAGTTCCATTTTAATTGAATCGTTATAACTGATTTATTGCAATACGTCACAAAATTAGTTTCCTTACATTCGCGAGAAAACTATCAAGTATTGCGAGAAGAAAATAATTCAAATGAATCGCTCAGTAATCATATTAACCCTCAATTATACATGGATGATTTCGAAAAGAAAATAAATGCAAAAGTTAATGACTATTTAAAGAGTATTTTAGATAAAGAGAACACCCTCAAAATCCAAAGATAACAGTTTTAGGAACACAATGTTGATACTTAACTCCCTGACGTTCTCATCTAAATACTCAAGTTCCCAAAACGAAATAAATAATTTCAAACTCATGCAATAAAGTACTTTTCTGAATAGTTGGATAACGTAAGAATTGTAGAAGTAGTAAATTCATCTAAGACCGCTATGTTCCTCTTTTCACTTTGATCTTTGTTTTCCTTATTTGCTTACCTTTTTCGGTTCTCGAATTATTCTCTGCGTTTAGTGCTGATTTTGTTCGCTGATTTGAAAGAAAATTTGCTTTTATTTGAACGATTTTCATTAAACCTCGCGGGAATCAAAGTTTGTGAAAATATTCAGAGCATTAAAATATTTTAGCCATGCTTTGTTTAGCGGAATAAAGGTACTCATTTTAATTTTGTTTTGTTTATCATTGCAATTTATTTCATTTGCTTTCTAGATAAAAAATTTAATACCTGTAATCATTTAAGACCTGATCTTCGGAATAAATCTAATGCATTTAAAAAAGGTTACATTAGTATATTTTTTACTTGTTTTTCTTTAATACTGTCATCAATTCAAGCTGGTAAAACGTGAAATAACCTCTCTGATTCACAATTAAAGTTGGATAATTTTTACAAAAATCAATATTTATTCTGAACTAAATTATATAACTTATACCAGGGTGGGCAAACCTTTCCATGGTACGCGCTACCTCTAATATCTTTAAGGTTTCTAAAATTTATTTCAGTAATGAAAATATTAAAGATGTGTAATTGATTTCGGTTTTTATTTTACAAATTGTTTTTGAGAAATTTTTCAGAATTATTTCGTTCTGGTATTTATAGGAATATGCTGAATGAATAATTATGTAATCGCAATATATTTTTACTTGTCAAATTTCCCCTATAGTGACAAATAGGCAGCTTAAAGTATTTACGAAAGCTTCTCAATAACGTCGAAAAACATGTGGATCATAAAAATGAAAAAATTAATGAATTTTTCTAAAAAATTAAATCATTTACAATATTGCTCTTTATTTAATATAAAAATACCTTCTTTAAAACGTATGCAGTGGTTTAATTTCTATCTATTAGTATTTTGTTTATATCAGAGAGTATTTATGGTACTTACGAATTATTGCAACAATCGCCAACTATATTAATAACTTGCCAAGTTGTCAACCCCGATTTCCTATGTGTCGTAGGTGCTGAATCGGCAACCATATGCTTCGTTTCATATAATGTCACCATCAGGTTGCGGTAATACGTGAGTACCGACGAGAAATTCTAAAACGAGAAATTTTTTGTTACTATTACAAGTATATTGCAAAAATTAGTGGGCAATCAACTTTTTTTTATACTGTAATAAATATTAACATATAACGAAACACATCTTTGATGTGACATATTTAAACAAATCTAACATATTATTCTAAGAAAACTTTTCATGCCACAAAACAACGTGCACTACAAGTCACAAATCATAACAAAATGCATTTAATCATTAAAAAAATAATTTTTTTTGTTTCGACCATTAACTCAGCTGAATAATAATATAACTAAAATTATTGCCAAATAAGAGACAGAAAAAAATATGTGTGAAAAAAATGAAACTGTCTTTCTATTTACACATAGCAATCGCGGCTTACTTTAATGTAATTTTTTACTCATAGACCAAAGCTTCTCAAACTTTCAATACTGGCGACTCACTTTTCAATCATAATTTTTATCGCACCCCTCCTCCCTTATGCAATAATAATGTATTGAATGCAATAATAATGCACTTTGACGCTAAAGCTACAATATGATCTTAATTATAAACCGTACAATTTAATAAGATAAGTATATTAAATTTTATATATCTTATACTTTTAAATAATATATATTTTATATTTCTTTCTCGAATTTTTAAATTGGAACAATTGCAAAATGCAGTGGCTGCTTTGAAGACAGAATATAGATCTCAGCCAAATATAGAAAAAATACTCAGAGTGTCAATTTCTAATCGTAAACCTTCCTTTGAAAAACTTGCCTCTGAATGACAAGCCCACGTAAGTCACTAATACTCATTAAACTTGCTCTTAGTTTAGTATTAATAAATTAGTTACAAAATATCTTGTGTAGCATTAATACATTAAAAGTGTACCGTCTGAAGTACCCGCTTTTCGCACGAGTTCATTTTTTAAAAAAAAAAACTAAAACATTCTTGATATAATAGCGGTACTGTCACGAGAGTAAACCCAAAAGCGTGACAATGTTTATGAAAATGTAAAATGATGTCTTAAAATGAATGCTCATATTGTCACGGAGTTCGAAAGAAGTACACAGTTCAATTAAACAAACAATTAGATTTATTCTAACGCTTGAGCTCGATACAACACTGGACTGAGAACATGCCCAACTGGCGATGAACTCTGCTTTTATTTCGGAATATTCGAGAAATAACCAGTATTCTAAAGAAGGATCTGGATTCATCTAGAACCTAGAGAAACAATACATTAAAAACGGAAACAAAATTCCAGTGTTTGATAAATTGCCGGGGCCGGGATTCGAACCCGAGACCTGAGGAAGTTCAGTCCAACGCTCTGCCAACTCGGCTATCGGGACTTGTAGCAAATTATGCGTGTGGCATTGCTCCTCGAAAAGAAGACAGCGCCCCGCTGTCATTTTGTTCAAGGGTCTTTATTCTGGAACGAGTAATGGGTCCTTTGTATGATTCTTTGGGAGGAATATCCTCGGTTTCGATTTGCTCGGCGGATCATGGTACGGTTTCATAAAATGGACAACTTCTCTTAGTTTTCTTTTTCGTGAAGCAGGATCAAAATCTTGTACTTCGTAAGTCATAGCTGATAAACGGCGTTTCCGATACGGTCCGAAATATCTTAAGAGTTTTTCGAGAGAGCCGACTTTTCTCACTGGAGTATAAACCCATACGAGATCTCCGGGAGCGTAAGATACCATTTGGTGTTTGGAATCGTAACGTCGACGATCTTTGTCTTGAGCTCTCAGAGTGTGCACTCGGGCTAGCTGTCGTGATTCTTCGGCTCTGGCTGCTATCTTGGTGATGTTATTGTCATCAAAATCGTTAGGACAGAATGGTAGCATTGTATCTAGTGTCGTTTCCGCTTCACGACCATGAAGTAAATAGAACGGCGTAAAACCTGTGGTCTCTTGTTTAGCGGTATTATAAGCGAAGGTTACAAATGGTAGAATTTCATCCCAATTTTTCTGCTCTACATCCACATATTGACAACATGTCGGCAAGGTCTTTTCCGTCAGTCCATTTGTTTGGGATGATATGTGAAACGATGATCAATGTTACACAAGTCGACGAGAGAGGAAACAAGTCTGGATCGAAAGACGGCTCCACGATCTGTGATAATTACTCGAGGAGCTCCATGCCTGAGGACAATTTCTTCAAGTAAGAATCGCTATTTCTTCGACTTTTCGGCAAGGCTTTTGTTATTGCATATCTGTTGAGTAATCCGTGCAGACTATTATCCATTTGTTTCCATGAACAGACTTTGGAAATCTCCCAAGGAGATCAATTCCAATGCGATGGAAAGGAGCTATAGCTGGAGGGATGGGAACTAAACGTCCAGGTGGTCGTTGCTGAACGGACTTTCTCCTTTGGCACTCCCGACAATGCATGACATACCGAACGACATTTCGGTACATTCCCGGCCAGTAAAAATCTCTTGCGTATCCTGTCATAAGTTTTCGCGAAAACCAAGGTGTCCTGCGGTGGGGGCGTCATGAAAGTGCCTTAGTTGTCTGCTCGTAGATGTTTAAATGACTGGCAACCACAACTTTCCATCTGGATCAAAATTTTTCCTGCAAAGGATACCGTCGATAAATCTGAATTCTTCGTTTTTAGTGAGTTGCTCAAAAGTTTTAATTTCGCAAGGTCTTGATCCTTTTTCTGTTCCATCGCAAGGTTCATACTCGTCGTGACTGCTAAAAATTTGTCTGATGTTTCCGTTTCCTCTTCCACTGGATTTCTCGAAAGAGCGTTCACTATGCTTCTTACCGGTTTTATATTTTACGTCAAAATCATGCTTTTGAAGTCGGAGGGCCCATCTGGCAAGCCTTCCTGAAGGATCCTTTAAATTCATGAGCCAGCACAAAGAATGATGGTCAAATACAACAGTAAAGTGTTTTTACGGCCGGAATTTGTTGGTAGCCCATACGATGGCAAGACATTCCCTTTCTGTGGTGGAATAATTCTTTTCGGCTTTTGTCAGAGTTCTAGAAGCGTATGCTATAACTTTTTCTCGACATTATTCTGAATTTGTACTAGAACAGCTCCGATACCGTACCCGCTTGCATCAGTATGGATTTTGTAGATGCTCTTTCGTCGTACATCCCCAATACTGGATCCGAAGTAAGTGCTTTCTTAAGATGTTAAATGCTTCCACCTCTTCAGGGAAATGAAAACGCCACTTTTCAGCAACGACTGCAAAGGTTCGGCGAGATAACAGAAACCTTTAAAAATCTTCTAAAGTATGAACAAAGGCCAAGAAAACTTCGTATGTCATGTATATTCTTTGGAGTGGGAAAATTTCTTACGGCTTTTATTTTGTCGGGATCGGGACGAACGCCATTACTAGATACAAGATGGCCCAGAATTTTTTACTTCTTTGGGCAGCAAAAAGACACTTCTTTGAATTTAATTTAAGACCAGCTTCCTGAAGACATTTTAGAACAAGTCTTAATCGTATAAGATTGTCTTCAAAAAGTTTTGAGAACACTATTATGTCATCTAGGTAACAAAGACACATAGTCCATTTAAAATGGCGTAGCAAATTGTCCATCATTCTCTCGAAGGTCGCAGGTGCATTACAGACAAACGGCATGACTTTAAACTCGTTTAAGTCTTCGGGGTAATAAATGCCGTCTTTTCACGATCCGCTTCGTCTATTTCTATTTGCCAATAACCAGATCGGAGATTGGAAGAAAAGAACATGGCACCTTTCAGACAGTTATCGTCAATACGAGGCAGAGGATAAACGTCTTTTTCGTTTGCGATAATCGACGCAAAAACGCCAACTACCGTCTTTTTTTTTCTTACGAGCACAATGGGTGATGACCAAGGACTTTCAGAGGGTTGGACGATACCTTCATCAAGCATTTTCTGAACCTCTTCATGAATGATGCGTCTTTCAGTCGGCGAGACTCTGTAGGCTCGTTGGTTGATTGAGCATGATCACCAGTAAAAATCCTGTGTTTCACATTCGTATTCGCGGCTGTCGACTTGTCGGTCTTCGTGAAAAGCCCAGAAAAATAGCTTGTTTCTCTGTTCGTCACTTAACTCTGGTGACATCATTAACGAACAATTCATCTGTGACTCCGAAGTTTCTTTGGTCATATGTGTCGGAAATAACACATAGATGCCCTTCATTTAGTGGTTCAAAATAGGGATGATTTGTTTCGAACTGCAGGTTGGTAACCCAGACATCACTTTTTCCGTTACGATATGTGGATACCATGGACGGTGTAGCAATATTTTTTCTCGAAGAGCAAATGTTTGCTGCCGTCTAGAACTACATTTATGTCCCCTCGGGTTTGATATCCTGATACTGTTATTCTAGTTAAAGAATGCGGCTTAAGTGTATAGTCCCTTGGCATACAAATTCCAGGCGTCAGGTGCTGTGGAGTCGCGACAGATGTCTTCTAGAACAAGTTCATTTTGTCCACAGTCTATAACTTGAGACGCCTCTAAAAAGTCCCATCCTAGATGACGTCATGGCTACAATGTGATAAAACAATAAATTCAAAAAGTTCTCGATTGTTTATACGGACACGTAAAACACATTTCCCTATCGGCCGAACAAAATTTCCATCCGCAACTTTCAGCATAACGCTCTGGCATCAGCAAACAGAACTTTCTTTAAAAATCGGCGATACTTATCGGATATGACAGAAAACGATGCCCCCGAATCTTTTTATCGGCTTTATCTACTATTACGTCTAGTTGGTTACCAGTCATCTTGGCGGTCGACGGAGGATTTCCATACGCGGCCTCATTGGAAGGTCGCTCTCCTTAGTTTTCCTTTCCTACGGTCTGGCGACTGACTGGATCGGCGAATGGCGACGGGGATCCGTAACGACGCATTGGGGAAATCTCGTGGGACTTGGCGTAAAACGGCGAGAAGAGTTTGGTCGGCGTATTTCTAGTGCCAATCCGTCGGCGGTTTCGAGAGTTGTCGTTTGACAGCCTTACTCGGGGTAGGCATTACATATCCAGTGGAAACAAACAGGTCTGTTGTCAGCCGTTCTCCACACATCTGTTTTTCTTGGTTCAGGTGGGAATTTCTGAACAGGAATTTCCGGTTACAGCGGCGTATGTTGGTCGTAGTTTTGTAGGTTTTTTGACACAAAACCCTTTCAATCTTGAAATATTGGGGATCATTCTTGCGTCTGGTTAAATGGACTTCTTCTCGTACGATTGTGCGAATATGAGAGACCAAATCTTCCTCATCCGTCAGGGATGCAACCGGTACGACGTTTGGAAGCCTTCAAATCTCGGTCGACCAACTCTCTTCTGCTTCATATCTTCGATATACATTTGATAAAATGTGTCGTTGATTTCTCCTCAACAGGGCCTGATAAATATCCTCAGACAAACAAACTTCTTTCATCAGAGGATTTACCTTCTTGGCAAAGTCCTAATACACTTTGTATGTAGGACTGTGTACTCGCCTAATTTGTTCTTCTGCCCTTCTGGTATATTTTTGACGGTCACCGAAAAGTCCACTTAGTCCATTTTTAAACGCTTCCCAGGAATCTAAGGCGTCTTCGTTGTTGACATACCATTGTCTCGCAGTTCCGTCAAGAAAGAAATAAACGTTAGCCAGGTCATGTCATCCCACTTGTTAAAGTTGGCTACTCGATCGTACTCTTTAAGCCATTTGAGAGGGTCTTCCCCCAGGCGCTCCTCGGAAGGTTGATGGGCTCCTCCATTGCTGTAACGAAGGTGTTACTACAGCGGGCTTGGCTTGCTCGGTCGGCATTTTTGTCCTCTTCCTACTATTTTTTTTTAACAGTTCGAATTCGGGGGATAATCCTCTTAACCGGAGGCTCCTGCGAAGGTTGTCACTATTATCCACGTTTGACGTAATTGTACCCCGCGCTTCCACCAAACTTGTCACGGAGTTCGAAAGAAGTACACAGTTCAATTAAACAAACAATTAGATTTATTCTAACGCTTGAGCTCGATACAACACTGGACTGAGAACATGCCCAACTGGCGATGAACTCTGCTTTTATACACTTCGGAATATTCGAGAAATAACCAGTATGCACTCTAAAGAAGGATCTGGATTCATCTAGAACCTAGAGAAACAATACATTAAAAACGGAAACAAAATTCCAGTGTTTGGATAAATCTGCCGGGGCCGGGATTCGAACCCGAGACCTGAGGAAGTTCAGTCCAACGCTCTGCCAACTCGGCTATCGGGACTTGTAGCAAATTATGCGTGTGGCAATATTATAATTAGTTTTAAGCGAACTTTAATTGTAAGGATCACAGAATGAGCATTTAGATTTAATGTTAAATAATGAAAACTAATGTAAAATTCCGATGAAAAGAATAATTACGTTATGTTTAATATTTAAAGCGAGAAGGCTTCAAAATATTTTATCCTGGGAGCAGGCACACACTCGATACTACCGTTAATAGTCTCGCGGGGTGGTTGAGTCATTCCAATCGTTTTTCTTATATAATTATTTTTATTGTGCACGATACAAATAGTGATTTAAGTGAATAATTTAATTAATAGAAAGTAAACTTACCCCCTTTCAGGGATTTTTCAATTTTTCTTTTCTAACAAATAAACAGTTTTCCAGGATTAACGATTTCGTGATCTGTGTGTCTCGCGCAACCACTTCAGGGTTAAAAAGTGTTTTCAATATAATTTGTGACTGTTACTGCTAAAAAAATGTGTAAAACACTTTTCACTATGCATTATATGTTTGAGAGTACTCAAAAAGATAAATCGTGGATACGTAATCCTTCAAAGTGTGTGCTCTCTGTGGTTTTCCAAATATCATAATACTCTTTTACATAGAACCCCTCCCCCCCACAGAAATGCATTATTTACAAATTCCCTAAATGAGAAACAAACACATAAGAGAGGGGTCATAGCTAACTGTACCAACAACTTAGAAGGTTAAACAGATGTTGAACAAATATAGTCTGCTGCCTAATGCTAATATTTCAAAAAGAAACCAGTGATGAATTTTTTATCTTCCTAAATTTTTTTGATTCTGGGTCTGGGTTAGTAGTATTTTAGATTTAAAAAAACGCAATAAAAATCTACATCATAGGATAACAGCAAATCAAATGAAAGTTTTTTGTATGTGGTTGTAAGATAAAAGATAGCTAATTAAGTATTGAAGAAGTTTTTATTTTTGATGACGCCAGATGATATATATATATATATATATATATATATATATATATATATATATATATATATATATTGTAAATTGTATCAGAGTAAAAGTGCATTTTTTTGTGTCAGAAAAAGTATTTTGTTTTAATTCATTCCAGTATAAATTAATTAATTTAAAATCTTTTGTTTTCGATATGCTCGTGTCCCCTCGTAGGGTTGTCGCGCCCTTCCAGGGAGGCACGCCCCACAGTTTGAGAAACGCTATCATAGACTATTAAACCCTTCTTTGACAATAGTAAGTAATACGGGTCATTATCATAGAATAGAAGTCTTGTTAGGTTTCGCCTTACTTTGCAAAATAGTATTTTTCCTTTTGCTTTTAGTCTTCCGAGATAAAATTTGCCATTTTCACCCTTTCAAGTGCCCTTTATTTTCCTTTTGAATTTCTAGCAGCTTCTTATTTTTTCTAAACAATTAAACAATAGTATTTAAGGAAACAATGTTATTTTGCTGAATTTTTTGTTTACATTTAAATTTTAGGGAAGGGAAGAATATCTCCCTGACCTTTTCGTCAGTCGTGTGTTTATCCAGTACATCGGAGCAGGTAGTCGCCATCCATCTTGGCTCGGCCTCAGAGCAGGCAGTGGAGGTATACGCTTAAAAATGATGTAAAGTGACTAGGCAAAAGCGGCAACGACATCGGTCGTCTTTCCAAGTGCCTCGTGACTCCTCAGTCACTAGTGTTTCCCATGGCTTTCCAAGGTTCTAGTTTTTTGGGTCGTGGCAATACATTTTCCAGTGTGTGAGGTAGGATCCAAAAGCTTACGGACGAGTCTATAACTTAAAAAATATTACTAATTGAACTACTGAAACACATCCAACTTTGAAATAAGCCCGTTAAGCAACAGCACACTTTCACCATCACTGGTAAGGATTGTCGAAGAATTTCTGGAATCCATTTTTAGCCATATCTTTTAATTCAGCATATGATGCACTTTTAACTTTATCTGAAGATAGAAATCGACAACATTACGAGTAACGTGCCGATTTAGGAAATAGGTGGAAAAAGCCGGGGGCGAGATCAGGGATGTAAAGAAGTGTGGCAAAACAGCTTTTTTTGTTTTTGAATCAACTCAGGGACGAGGAGCGATCAGTTTCCAGAAGCGTTATCATGTAAAGCAACTATGACTGCACAATGTTGGTCTTTCCTTTTGGATCGAAGCACGCAAACGTCACCGGATGTCTATATAGAGTTCATTGTTTGCAGTGCGGTCTTCAGGGATTAATTTTACATGCACAATGCCCAGGGTATTGAAGAATTCTCTGAAATAACCATCCATTTAGAACATTATTGAAAAAATTTCTGCTTGCGCGGAGATTGTGGTGATTTCCAAGTTGCCGATGCTTTCATGTTTTTTATTTGACCGCACAATTCGCCCTTTCTCCAGTAACAATTCTAACAATTAAGGAAGGATCTTTGTCAACAGCAGTGGTTAAACCTTCCGCCATTTCTAATTGAATTGCTTTTTTGGTCTTCGGTTAGCATGCGGGGTACGATGTGTTGACATACCCCGATGGATGTAAAGATCCTTAGTCAATATCGTTTGACATATGACGATGGCTATTCTATCAGATACTGCTATTTGTGCTATTGTTTGAAGATTCACCTTAACTACTGCTGCAAAAACCTTTTCGATGTTTTCAGCGGTGCGGGAAGTCTGTGGACGTCCAGAGAATCCACCGTCTTAGACACTTTCCTTGCCTTCTTCGAAACGTTGGTGCCACTCAAAAGCTTGCGTTCCCGATAATGTATCACTACCTTACACATGGTTTAACATTTAGTAAGTCTCCAAGCGAACACAAAATTTTATATTCATTCTCTTCTTAAATAACGCCATTTTTTTCAATTGCCAGGTACTAAATGTATCCTACTACAAAATATAACCCTTTGGTGGGCTACCAACCCCATAATTTGGTAAAAGCCACAAAAAATGAAGGATGCCCTAACGCAGAAACGTTATCATAGTCCCTCTACTGCAAAATTTTCCACGTTATAGACTAAGACCGGGAACGTTTGAATCCTAATACGTATGTAATTAAAATATTCTTTGCTCTTTTGAGGGTGAAGAAAACTTCTGGTTGAGGCGGCTGTGTTCCTTGTTTGGTTTTTTGATTAGCGTTCTCATTGCCGGAGATCCTAATATGTGACTTAGAATCTACTGTAAGGCCACAGTCCAGCCATATGAAATGAGATCTACAATTTAGTTTCTATTAAGCTCCGCTTCAAAGTTTCTTCATAGCTTAAAACGGTTAACAATCCCACTATAATTGATGAATGTAAAATAGAATTGTTTAATCGAATATAATTATATTATAAAAATTGAGAATTCCTACTTAGATCAAAATTGAAAAATTTTATTTTAGCTACTTTTTATTAAATAATTACAAGTAATACAAATATATAAATACGTATGACAGAATCACAATATTAAATGGCAAAATCTCTTTTAAATTAATGTTGAAAACATTTTAGCCATATTAAATTTGTAATTACATCTTTTAATAAAATTTTAATATAATAGGTAAGATTTTATCTTAAAACCAGTGTGAAATTAATGCTGAAGTATAACTAGCATATTATTATTTGGATTACGTTGAATCCTCATCACACATTTAACAATGCTCATGCTTGTCGTAAAAACCGTGCGCCAGACGGCGCTGTCTGTGTATATCCAGTTACTATGTGTTTAGGTGAATAAAAATAGAGAGTGTCTTACAGTCCATGTGAGGTGTGTTATTGAGCTATCCTGGGTGTAGTGATCAAACATTTTGTTCCGTCGAGCCGGAGTTCAACAAGCAATTATGGTTTTGTGCTTTATTAGTTAAGTATTTGGTGGTGAAATTTGTGAATAGGTGAGTGTTCTTATTCTTAATGATGGTTTTAGGAATTATTTGGTTGTGTTCGCTAAAGTTGATGTTAATAGTTGAATAGTTTAAACGGATATCATGGTTGAAATTAGTGTTTGTAGATTTTGTGTTGATTGTGATATTCTTGTTGTGTGTTTTTGTATACTTTCCTATTCTCAATAGTGTAATTTAGGTGCTTTCAGTTCCGAGTAGTGCGTTTAGTTCTGAGGTTGTGAATAGCATATTACAAATGCTTTTTTGTTGAAAATAGTGTATATTGTGTAGATGTTGTGACAAAATAAGTTTAAAAATGGCGTTGAAATTAAATCTAAAGAAAGACGAGCTTATCTCGGTTGCTGTGGAAATGGGTTTGGTGATTCCTAGCAAAGCTAAAATAATAGATTTAAAAAAGTTAATTGAATCAATTTCCGTGTATAAAAATGATTGAATTTGTGCGTAGTCTAGTTGAACATGCTTTAGAGAAAAGTAAACAAGAGGCTGGCTGAGGCTGAAAAATAAGCGCGAGGCTGAGAAATATAAGCGCGAGGCTGAAATTGAATTAGAAAAAATTAAATTATCTCAGATTGAAAAACAATTAGAATTAGCGAAGGTTAGGAAGGAATCCGAAAAAAATCCTCAAACTCTTGAAAGCGGAGAACCAAGCTCCATAACTGATAAATTGGAGAGTTTGGTAAAGAGCATTAAAACTTTGACTATTCAAGTACCGGTTAGGTCAGAGTCCTTTAATTTATTTTTTCAATCTTTAGAAAAGGCATTTCAAATCAAATCCGTGCCTGATGAGCTAAAAGCCGAAGTTCTATTGAATATTTTAGGAGAAAGAGCCAATAATTTGCTAACATAT
Organism: Trichonephila clavipes; assembly: GCA_019973935.1. NCBI lineage: Eukaryota > Metazoa > Arthropoda > Arachnida > Araneae > Nephilidae > Trichonephila > Trichonephila clavipes. The sequence goes on from BMAU01004104.1 coordinate 770,927, forward strand.
GTGAGTCAAGAGGATTTAAGCAATTATGTTAAAATTAAAGAATTAATATTAAGAGAGTTTGAACCCACGCCTCAAGAATACCTGAGTAACTTTAAAAAGGCTCGTAAACTACCATCCGAAAACTATGTTCAGTTTGCTTCCCGCTTAAGTGCAAGTTTCGATTATTATTGTTAGTTGCGTTAAGTTAATGAATTCCGCTCTTTGTGTGATCTAATAATTTCAGATAAAGTATTTGAAACTCTAGATAGAGATACGATGAATCATATTGCAACGAAACAGGGAGAAACATATTTCAAGCCTCAACAGCTTGGGAGGGAATGTGATGTCTATTTATCCGCGAGAGCAAAGGTTTCGAATGATTTAATGAAGTGACTCCAGGGAGTGGAGTCTAAACAGATGGGCGAAATAGACTGCAGACAGTTGGCACTTGGCGGCAAGAGAGAATCTCGTCGAATGTTTTCGTGGCCGAAACCAAAACAAATTGTGTTCTATGTAAGGGTAATAATTTTCATCCCCTTTCTAAGTGTTATCAATTTAAGAAACTGTCAGTTGAGGATAGAGTAGAGGTAGTTAAACAGAATAATCTTTGTTTTCGTTGTTTTTTACCTCATAGATTGAAGGAATGCCGTTCAGAGAAAATTTTTTTTTGCCTTAGACCTCATAATAGCTTGATTCATTTTTCACGTGACAAAACTAGGAATCCCACTCCCACTAGTAATTTAAATTTGGATGCTTCTACTTTTGTTCCAGGGCAGATTGAAGGATCAGTTGAAGCAAATTCACTATCGCAGTTGTGGCGACTGGGTTTGAGAAAGGCAGACTAAAAAAGAATGTGTTTTTGAGTACTGTTCACGCGCTTGTTAAAAAATAAATACTCTCAATGGGTGGAGGTCAGATGCTTGTTAGATGTGGGATCGCAGTCTTGTTTATGTACGAGGGCATGTGCTGAGAAGTTGCAGCTGAAAATGGAGAAAATTAATACAGTGTTTCGTGTGTCAATGATGCTTCTATGATTGTTAAAAATTGCGCAAAAACTTCAGTTACAAATAAACCCAAAACTTTTGAGAGTGAGTTAATGTTGTTAGTAGTTAATAAGATAACAGATCTCATTCCAAACAAGGTGATTGATGTAGATGTTAATGTTTCAGAGTTTGTGCCCTTAGCGGATGATAAATTTAATATACCAGATAGAATTGATATGTTATTGGTGCTGAAATCTTTTACGAATTGTTAAAGCCTGGAAAATTTTATTGTCATAATTCGCATTTAGTGTTACAAAATACGGTGTTTAGTTATGTTGTAAGTGGAAGGGTAGATCACACACACACAAGTTACAGAGAATCGCGTTCATTGCAAATTAATTGTTGATGACGATTTAAACAAAACACTGAAAAAATTCTGGGAAATTGAGGGTGTTCACATAGAGCCTAAGGTTGATACAGAGGTGTCCTTGTGTGAGGATCATTTTGTGCGCACTCATAGGAGGAATTGTGAGGGTAGGTATGTAGTATCGATGGAATTAAATAAAGATCCGTCTTGTTTAGGAAACTCCAAAGATATTGCTATTAGGCGACTTAATTCATTGTGGAAACGGTTGTCTAGGGATTCTAGGTATTTATCGTTGTATGCAAAATTTTTGAAGGAGTATGAGGAGTTAGGTCATTTGGAAAGGGTAGTTGAGTCAAGTGAACCACCCACACATTACTACATACCCCACCATGGTGTATTACAACCTGAAAAACTGACTACTAAACTAAGAATCGTCTTTAACGGTTCATCCCTCACCACAAAAGGCATAAGCCTTAATGACATTTTATTGAAAGGTGAAGTGAAGGAAGATGTGTTTGAGACAATATCTCGTTTTAGAAGACACAAATTTGCTTTTACGACTGACATCCAAAAGATGTACAGGCAAATATTAATAAATCCAGATCAGCAGGATTTGCAACGCATTATATGGAAACATGGACCAGATGCAGAAATTTTAACGTACCGACTAAAGAGTGTCACTTACGGGCTGTCCAACGCACCCTTCCTTGCCATAAGAACCCTGCAGCAGTTGGCGAAGGATGAAAAATCGAGATTTCCTTTAGCTTTTGAAACCCTGTTATATGATACCTACATAGATGATATTGTGAGCGGAGCGCCGGATTTGGAGACTGCTCAGCAATTGCAATCGCAACTGAAAGATGACCTGCAATCTTGTGGAATGAACCTTCATAAGTGGTCATTTAATTCTCCTGAGTTATTAAATAGTTCGTTGTCATCAGACGTCGAGCATTCATTTTCTACTGACATTGACTTATCTGTGAAGACATTGGGAATTAGTTGGAAGCCATTTGAAGATTGTTTCGTATTTAAGGTATCTGTTTCAGCTAAATATATATATACAAAACGTGAAGTTTTAAGTGTAATTGCTAAGCTATACGACCCTTTGGGCTTCTTAGGCCCAGTGATTGCGAAAGCAAAGGTGTTCCTGCAGCAATTATAGCAATGTAAACTGGATTGAGATGATGTGTTACCTAATTCAATTGCCAACGAGTGGAGAGAATTTGTGACAATATTAAAATGTATCGAGGAAGTGAAAATTAACAGATTTATTATGGCTGACAATAATGTTAGAATCGTTCTCCAAGGATTTGCGGATGCATCTGAAGCGGCCTACAGAGCGGTCGTTTACCTACAGTGTTTTCTTCACAACGGTGCTGCCAAAGTGAGCATTCTTGCCAGCAAATCTCGTATTGCACCAATTCGAGTTATTTCCATACCGTAACTCGAGCTTTGTGCCTGTGTTTTATTAGCTGAACTCGTCAAGAAAATACGCTCCACCTTGAGGTTAAACATAAAGTGATATTGTGCTACATACGGATTCAACTGTTGCATTGGCATGGTTAAATACACCTGCCAATCGTTTAAAAACCTTCGTGGCCAATCGTGTCGCCAAGGTGCAAGAATTGACTGAAGGTTTCTAGTGGAACCATGTGCCATCTGTTCTCAACCCAGCAGATCTTGTGTCTCGGGGATTTGGCCCTTGTGACCTTCCAAATTTAAGGTTATGGTGGCATGGTCCACAATTCCTTGAAAAAGGTAAGATGTCAAGTGAAGAAACAAGTTTGTCACCAGTTAAGGAATGCGAGTATTCTAAGGAACTGAAAACTGGTTCGAGTTCTGATATAATTACATCTAGTGTTTGTGTTTCAACTAATTGTGTATCTTCTATTTTATCTACTTTGTTATATAAAAATAATAGTTATATGAAAAATGTTCGTATATTTAGTTATGTGTTAAGATTTAGTAATAATGTAAACAAACGTAAACTAACATTGAGGGGTCCCCTTTCTGCTACAGATATAGACCAAGCAGAAACTAAACTGATCAGAATGGTCCAAGAACAGGTTTTTTTGGCTGAGATTAAGAGCTTACAAAGTAAAATGAGTTGTCTCACCTAATAGTAAACTTAGAAATTTAAACCCATTTATAGACAGTGATGGATTATTAAGAGTTGGAGGACGGCTGAGTAATTCAAATTTACCATATGTTAATAAACATCCTGCAATTTTACCAGGAAATCATAATTTAACTGTTCAAATAATTGCCCATTTCCATAGAAAGAATCTGCATACTGGTGCTTCTTCTCTTCTACACTATGTAAGGGAAAAGTTCTGGCCATTTAATGGTCGTTCATTATGCAGAAAAGTAGTGCATGAGTGTCTTGTCTGTTTTAAAAGCCGACCCCTTGTTACTTCTCAGCTAATGGGTAATCTACCCCGTGATAGAGTAGTCCCAGATTACCCGTTCAACTGTTCTGGTGTGGATTTTTGTGGCCCATTCATGATCAGGTACAAAAATCAAAGAAAAGGAACTTTGCATAAAGTTTATATTTGTGTATTTGTATGTTTTGTGTCTAAAGCGATTCACATAGAAATTGTGTTGGATCTTACATCTGATGCTTTTATTGCTACATTAAAAAGATTTTAGTCGCAGAGGTAAATGTGCTAAATTGTATTCTGATAATGGGAAAACATTTGTAGGTGCCAATAAAGAGCTCAAGAGATCTCTAAAACTTATTGAGAATTCAGATGATAATTCAGCAGGTTTCTTATATGCTGAGGGTATATAATAGAAGTTTTTACCACCTAGAGCGCCATCCTTTGGTGGTCTTTGGGAAGCTTCGGTTATGTCAATAAAGTACCATCTTAAGAGAGTTGTCAGTGGCTCAAATTTAACCTATGAGGAATTTTTAACTGTTTGTATCCAAATAGAGGGAATTTTAACTTCCAGGCCACTGTGTGCCCATTATCGAGCAATTCGGATGACTTGAACGCTTTAACTCCAGCCCACTTTTTGATAGGGAGGTCTATGACTTCAGTAGTCGAGCCCAATTTAATTGAATTAAAAGAGAATGCCCTTAAAAATGGCAACGGATAACCAGACTAGTACAACTAATTTGGAATAAGTGGCACAGATATTATCTTAGTGACTTACAACAGCGCAATAAATGGCAATTTAAAAAACAAAATGTTAAGGTAGGTAATTTGGTAGTTCGCATTGAAGACAATATGCCAACCTATAAATGGCCTTTAGGGAGAATCACTGAGATTTATAATGGCAGTGATGCACTAATAAGGGTTGTAAAAGTAAAAACACAATTTGGAGAATATAAAAGAGCCATTTCAAGAGTTTGTCTTTTACCTATGCCAGTTTGAATTTTGTCTCTGAATATTGTGTATTAGAATTTTTATATGTACCTTAATTTGTTTTACGTAATCCTATAGTATTTTATCGTTTAATGTTTTATTGTAATTTGTGTTATTGTTGAATGTATTACATGTCAACGCGGGGGAGAATTTTCATGCTTGTCGCAAAAACCGTGCCCCAGACGGCGCTGTATGTGTATATCCAGTTACTATGTGTTTAGGTGAATGAAAATAGAGAGTGTTTTACAGTCCATGTGTGAGGTGTGTTATTGAGCTATCCCGGGTGTAGTGATCAAACAAACAAAAACTGTTTTATCCATTGGTGCTGTCATTTGGAGGAATAATATCGACTGAAGTTTTTGTCTTAAAATATAATTAATTAATTTAACTTAGTTAATGAATTAATGTTTGAAAAAATATGTTAACATCAAGTGCCATCTGTTACAAGTTTAAAAAAATGTATGTAAACTTGAGTGGATGCATAAAAACTATTTTATTAACCATTTTAAATTTGAAAAAAAAAACCGTATAAATAAATATGTATAGGAAGAGTGAGAACTAAAAGTGGAATTGAACAATACATATTACAGTTTGATTTTCAGTTAGTGAAATTTTCTACATTTAGTATAATAAACTTAAAACTGAAAGCAGGAGGAAAAATATAAATTTTTTATACTTAATATAGCTCCAATAGAATTTTCTAGAAGAAATATGAATAAAAAGAAATATGTCTTGAAAAAGAACGGAGAAAAGTTACATGCCAGAATTTTTGTGGTTCTTGAATTTCATACGTCAAAAAACAATTTATATATGTGAATATACAGTAAAAGATACACACATCGCCAAATTCTACATTTTGGTGGATTTTTGTTTTATTATGAGCTTTTTTTTCTAAAAAGGGCAGGCATTGAATATCACCAAAAATGAGAAGGAAGAAATAGTGGTAATATATTTTATTTTGATTACATACACTTAAGAAAGAAAGATAGTGGGCTTTGATTACATATATACGCTCATTTTTCCATATTTTTACACTTTGTAATGATTTATCTTACGATGATACTATTTGATTTTGTGTTGAATGGAACACATGGTACAGCAAGGGGCTTAATAGATGAGGGATAATTCAGAAGATGTGTGGTCGATAGTTTGAAAAATATTGAAGAAAGTTAGTTTGATACATTATAAAGATATAAGAAGAGTGGGGTTTTCCCATTTAATATTTTAGAATTTTTTCCCGGTCTTCGCCAATTTTTCCTCTTTAGATTTCCATTCATATTTCATTTTTATATCTTTCAATCTCTTTTTTTTCCTGATTTCTAAACTTTGGAGAATGTATTCCTCTATGTATGTAGTATTTACATGCATTTTTACTGAATTCAATGAATTTTCTAAGAATATATTTACTAAAGTAGGAATGTGTTATAGATATGAATCTTTTTCGTAAAACTAAATGATCATAGAAAGTAACATATATACATATATATAATATCAAAGGCCAGTGGTCGAGTGGTAGCGTATCGCACTTACATATATATGTAGCCTGTATGTATGTATGTATATATATATATATATATATATATATATATATATATATATATATATAAGAAATTTGTATATTATATTAAAAAGAAGAAATAATGGATAATGAACATAAGAAATAATGTAATAAAAATATAAAAGCTAAACATGAAGATCGAATTTATAGAAAAATACAAAAAAGAAATTACAAAAAAAGAACCTAGCGAGTCAGAAAGCAATTTCGGACTTAGGACTGAATAAGTGAGGTTAAACTAGCTTGAAGACGCCAACCTTCCCCCTTTGCAACTCGGCAGGAAAAACCAAAAAAATTAAACAACAATTCAAAGTATGTAAAAACTCACAGAGAGCATGATAAAGCCACTGACCATTACTTTACAACAAACTCTCCCAAACCCTTAATGCAGAAAATTCCCAAAACAATTACGTAAGAAAAGTAGAAAAATCCTATATATATAAAACAATTACGTAAGAAAAGTATTTTCAAAGAAGAATTTAACAAAATTTCTTTACTCACAGAGCTTTTTCCAAGAGAATTCAGCGTCTTGAAATTAAAGAAAATCAATTATTAACCAAGTTAAAAAATTCTAATATACAAAAACGCATCCTTTGAACTAAGTTTTAAGCGAGCTTTTAAACCAGCCAGCGAAGACAGAAACCAAAAGAAATAACAATCAAATATGGTAGGCTTTGAATTGGTTGATTGATATTTCTGTAAATTGATAAATGCAATTTACTATTCCATACAGGAATTTTAATTATATGGAATTTAAAAGAATCCCTTTGGGGTCAAAAATGTTAATGACTACATTATTGTTAATAAGATGCAAGTCTAAATCGATGAATTTTACCATATTAGAGTTAAATTTAGTTTTAAGGAGGTTGAGATAGTCAGGGTAAAACGTAATATTTGATTTGTATTCACTATTTTTACCAAAAATTATTAGATCATCTATATAACGACAAATCAAGTAAGAATCATTTGCAACATGATCAATTTAAAAAAAATGTAAACATAGGTTCGCTAAACAATTACAAGCTGTACCACCCTGAGGTAATCCTTTGATCTGTTTATAAAGATTCTGATCAAATGCAATGAAATTTTCTTTTAATACGAGGTTAACTCGAATATCAAATTTTTCTTTTTTCATTGAAGTGTATAATTCATATTTATCATAAATTAACTGTAGAACCTTAATCATACCGTCAATATCTATAGAATTAAAAAGGTCCTCGAAATCAAAGCCATGCATGGAAAAGATTAACATATCCTTAGTAATTCTAGTAATCTGTAAGCTATTTATAATTATTGCCGTGTTTTTTAAGTTATCAAATAAATTTTGACGAAGAGATTGTAAGATCTTCCCAGACTTCGTGATATATGTATTGTATCCATAAGTGATTCTACGGAATTTTATATGGCTTTTATGAAATTTTGATGTTATAAAATACTTGGATATTTAATATTATTTAGATGAATATTCAGTCTTTTGTTCAAAGCTAAAAGACGATTATCATCTTCTCTATTATTGTGAATTGATTTTTGAAATGAATTAGTATTTAAAATAAGAATACTTAATATTTTACTGTAAAAATATTTACAGGTTATGGCATAATCTGTATATATATATATATATATATATATATATATATATATATATATATATATATATATATATATATATATATATATATATATATATATATACATGCTTTGCAAGATTTACAATTTTCTATGCTTATTTTACACACACACACACGCACACAATGTAGGTGTGGATTTACTCTTGGTGAAAAATAAATGTTTCTGTTTATTTATATATGGTTATCAAATGGCTAGCAAAAATTGCTAAAAAGAAAGTATATAAAATAGAGTAATCCGATAGATGTGCTGCAATTCACTGTTATGAAAATATGTTTATATTTTGTTAGGGTGATGATAAAATCGTTTGAAGTATTAATTTTGAAGAAAAGTTGTGATGTACCTCCCCTTGGAAGTACATTCCTTGAAGTATCAGCGTGAGCTAGAGGTGTAGGATTAACGTAAGAACTAGACTCAAACATTATCTTAATATGACTTTATTAGGATATTCGACTTATTTTTTGAACAAATATAATATAAGTACTTAATGGGAGAATCTACTTTGACACAATGCGGACCACACAATATAATACAGACCTATATCAATAATTGAACCGCCTATATAATCTTCAAATAGATTTATAGTAAGTAATCAATCCTACCTTATATTATTCTGTAATGCTACTTGTTTTTATCTGCAATGGTATGTAGCTTGACGACTAACTTCTGGTCGAAAACCAATAAGTTTATCCACGACACATAGAACTTAAATCTTTAACCACGAACTGCAATAATCATCAACTGCCACAACGCACGTCAATTGTCTAACATTCCTTTACACTACTATTACATTGCCCTTATTGCCATTACGTTTACTCTAAGATCCTATATATCGTATATTATTTACATCTCTACACTTCTCGTTTCTTGGATTTGGTTGGAAAAGAGTTGCCATTAATTCTGGCCCAAAGAACCCAAAGGACTTGTTAAAGAAAAGACGCTTAAGTCGTCACAAAGTGAATCATATAAACGTTTGCGATAAATGTATAATGATTTTTTTTTTTTGCTGTGGTTACTAATGCCACCTGATCGACAACTTCAGATCGAAGCCCATGAAATTGATTGTGACTAGTTAACGCTTGTCCTTTATATTATTTGATTCGTTTGCATCCCTAATTTCGAGTGAGAACTATCTGATGGAAGGGGTCAAGGGCCTCTTATCTCTATTCTATTTCTACCAACCTTTCAAGAAGACTTGTCACTCGACAATTAGTTAAAGTACTTCCATCTCGCACAGTCACTACATGTTTGCAGACATTCGTTCCTTAACCAGAATCGTAATCCAGACTGTGGGGCAGAGCATTCAGTGTCAATTAATATTTCTTCCTTTCCAACTCAGTGTTGACCAAAAAATGCCGCATAAGTGGACAAATTGTCTTTTAGCATGCGTTTTAATAATTTTCTTTTTACAAATCTTGACCAAAAAATTGTTATCAAAGCCAATAGCAGCGCAGAACTACATGGAATTTACGCTGATCTTGGTTATAATTCGTGTATAATAACAGTTATACTATCGGTTTTAATACTATTAATAAATATAATGTATTTTTAATGCTGGATCCATTTGTTATATATATATATACAGTGGGTGATCACTAAACGAACATAATCCGTTCAATGACTATGTTCACTATCCGAATTGTTCGTTAACCGATCACCGATTCACCATAGACATCAATGTGAAATCGATTAATTCGTTCTGGAAACCCTAAAAATTAAATTTTAAAAAATATATAACTTCTTAGTAAGTTTTTAAAAATAATACATACATATAGTCTTGCATATTAATCAGTCCTTTTCATTTTTTGCTTATGGGGCGTTGAAGAACATGTCCAATGTCGATTACTTTTCTCTCTTTTTCAGGATTTTCCAGAAGTAATTAATAGCATTGTTGTTGTAAAGATCCTCAACTCTTCTGACATCAGTTCGTTTGTGTGCCATTCTAAGACCATTGCTCTGAAATCCGCACACTTTTTCAAAACATATTTAGTGGCAGATGTCGGCATTGGTCCTCTTTCATCTTCCTCTTGTTCAGAAGGAGACACATTTCGCTGTGTTTATTGGTGTTGTAACGTCGTCAGAAGGTAGCGTGAAAATAATACATCACAGCAAGGTTGTGGGAGTAAAAAATACTTTTAATTTTTTTCTCCAATAGGATAATCGATTTAAGTTAAATTGTAAAGTTAATAGTTTCCGTGACTATAGCCGGTATGGTATCCCCGTTTTGAAACCGCTCTCTCCACAGCTTGTCTCGGTCCAGTCCGCAAGACGTGGTTTCTCATCCGCGTTTTCGACTCTTAGACAGCAACACGGATAAAAAAACTCTGGGATTCTCCTCTCCGCTTCCTCAAACGACCAGCCCTCGTCTTCTCCGAGCTCTTTTCCTCGACCTCTCCTTTCGGGTCACCTCCTCTTTTTTTCTTTTTGGGTCTCCTCGTCTCCTGAAAAAGAACACTTTTATAACCCCAGGGGTGTGTTCACAACACGCCCCTCGCTCCTTCTTATTCGCAGGTCACCAAAGTCTCTCTTGACCTCCTTCTTATTGGCGCATAACACGCCAAAACACACCCGAGCCGTCTGGCCCAAGGCGCCATAGTTCCTTGTCCACATCTGGACACACTTGTCCAACGCCAAAACACACCCGAGCCGTCTGGCCCAAGGCGCCATAGTTCCTTGTCCACATCTGGACACACTTGTCCATCACGCCACCTCTTTCTAGTATTCCATTCACAAAACCCTAGAAAAGATGACATGATTATTTTGAGATAGGCTTCGCCTATTGTCAATGGGGCGCCGGCTCTACTTTACTATTACGGCGACCCGTCTGTCTGACTTCACTCCCTGAGTTCAGACAATAAACTATGGCCCCATGGCCACGTGCACTGGTCACTCCCCAGCTGGTTGATCATAAAAAACCAGGGACAATCGATGGGTGTCGTTCTTGTCCTTGACCAGCTGGTGAAACTATAAATCCTATTGTGAATCGGAATATGGGAATTCACTCCCATCGAAGATGTCACAACTCCTTCTCCCTAAAAAAGGTCCATTTCACGGGACTGCTCTGGTCCTAGTTGGATTGAGTTCTTAGAAATCACACACATTAAGATCGTCCCATCAATGAGATTGATCAGGGCAGCAATCCCGGTATTAAACACAATAAAAAAAATAACATAATACATGAATCAAATTTCAAAAAAAATGTACACTTCACACAATTAGATCTTAAAATCCGAATCTGGGAATCTTTTTCTCAAAGTTACATTTCACCTTTAAATTATAATTTTTAAACAAAATGCGTCAAATGCCAATCTCTTACTAACCATCTACACTTAATCGCGCATGACTACAGAAGTAAACATCTGTGAGCGTACACAGTCTTAAGTATTACTCATTCCCATCTACTTATTTCAACGTTGTTTCCAACGATATTAAATAAACAAAATAAACATTTATAAATTCCAAGCTTTGCAAAAACATAAAAAACCAAATTTTTAAATTAAGAAGTTTTTTAAGACTTTTTAAATTTAATTAAATTATGGCTATCAGCAAGCATTATCACACCCATCATAACAGTTTATTCACAATTCATGGTATTGTCTTCCATTACGTTAGTTATTGAGGAAACACTTTAATTGGGAATATAATTAACAAGCCTCAGTAGCTCATGCAATGAATTTCACTATATCTACATTACGTCAACACGGAACAAACTTGCCCATGTCTCTAATTTACCTTTAGTCGGTCCGACTTCCGACCCAACCCTACTCAACCATTTTAACACAAAGTCTATTTTCTTTACACGGTTTTTCCAAATTTCCATCAGAATGTCTATATCGACCATTCGCGGTACTTCAATCGGCTCTAACAACCTCAAAATCCGAGTCGTTAAATTACATTCATCATAAGCACAAAGAAACTTAAACCTCGATTTTTTAATAATGTACATGCCAACTGGCATAACGCATGTGGTGTGCTTCGGATAATTCATCAGTAGTGAACGACGAAAATACCACTTCCATAAATCCAATACAGTCACCCACGATGCCGCGTTGATCTTTTCTACCAAACTTTCCCTTCTTAAAAAAAAATAAATAAATCTCCGCTCGCGTCACCTGGTTCAAATTCCCATACTTTATACATTTGATACGCGGGTACGGGTATCGGTTCACTCTCCCTTACCAAACAACGGGCAGAGTATGATTTGACTGCCCCATCCCGTTCACACCTAAATCTAAAAGATACTCTGTATCCTCTCGTAGTGAATTAACATCTGGGATGAACAACAAGTTTTAATTCTAAATGGCTTTCCCGTAACCAAATTAATATCCTTCTGTCTTAAAACAATCGTCCCAGGACCTGGTAGAAACCTTTCTTTCTTCTTAGTGTTAATCATCCTTAAATAGCTACTTCGATCAGGCGGTAATTTAAAATACAATTGACTTTTCCTTAAATTACCCTGAAAACCAAAATCCATAAATAGCTTTACCGAATAGAGAGTTTCGGAATCTATTCCTTCTGAGCTATTCTCCATAACCAAATTTGCCAATTCCGGCTTTCTACGGTACAATTTTATTAAATTAAGACGATAAATGGTACTGCGATCTCTTTTTCCGGGTAAATCTATCTCGAAAGTAAATTCTGAACCGATGTTAGACCTATTGTCCGTCGCTAAACTATCCTTATAAATCTCCCTTGGTTCTGAGAGAGGCAATCGCATTGCTAACCCGTCTTCCAAGCATTTCCGCCCACCTGCTTTACACGTGTTTTCTTTCACTTTTAAAGGCCCTGCTATCTTACCTATTGCATGATTTCGAAAACTTTCCCGATTCACTGTTAACTGCTTTTCACAACCCATTAACGTCCCAAGGGTATATTTTTCCTCGCAGCTATTCTCACAAATCAATCCTTCAGGGTTCGCCACTCCTTTATCTATTTTTAATTCAAAAGAGCCATCTCCGATGTTATCCAGATTTATTACCCGCTGTGCACCCATCGCCACAGTTTTGACCCTTCCTTCACATGCCCCTACTTTCATTTCCACATCACAATCACTACTCCTATTCACGTTGAATTCTTTCCTTCCTACTTCAGATGGGTGGGAAACGTTCGTACATCTCACTGGGGGTCACAATTCTTCTTTTCAAAATCACAAGACGTAGCGTTCTCCACGCTTTTATTAACTACCGGGTTATTTAAAAGCCTGCCCTTATTAAGCGGTTCCCTAACTTCTGTGGTACGTTTTCCTGACAAAATGCAAACATTTGCGAGATCGTTAATCCTATTCCCTGCCTTCAATTTATTTTCATTAATCCAGCTCCGCGAACAGACGTCTATGGATGACCCCGAATCTCTTAGACATACGCGATCAATGCTATTTATTTCCATGTTCATTTTGAATTTTTTAAATGGGTCGTAATTCCCGGTATTTAAAGTTAAATTAGCTACCGTTTCGAAATTATTTTTCCTTAATCTAGGGCACACTGGCTTTATGTGCCCTGTCTCATTGCAGCAGTAGCATATTATGGGCTTCCTTTTCTCAAATTGATTATCCCCCGCCCTGGGGCACTCCCTCCTAATTTGAGAACTCCCATGGCTTACCTCATGCTTATAAGGATCCCTGTTCAAGGGCCCGATATTTTTACCCTTACCACTAAAATGCGCTGATTTATTTTTAATTTCGAGAGGCTGTTTATCAAAGGTTCTACGCTCCCAGGTTTTCGTCGGACCTGTTTTTTTATGCACTCTTCTAATCGCCTCAAAATGGTCCAATTTCTCAGCTAAACTTTTAGCCTCCTTGAAACCATCCCACGAATCTAGAAAATGGTCTACTAATTCACTTGGTGCTCTTTTTTTATTTGTTCTGTCACTAGTAGCTCTTTCAATGCGGCGAAATCACCCACTTTCATCCCCGCTAACCAGTTGTCCAGGTAGGACCTTAGTTCGAATACTAAATCCGCCCACATGGCCCCAGGTCTGCGTTGATGCGACTCAAATCTATCTCTAAGGGCTATCGGAGTGAGTTGGAACCGGGCCAAGAGTAGATTTTTTATGTGGGGGTAATCGTCGCATTTCTTTAAAGGTTCTTTCGCTACTATCTCCGCAATTTCTATCGGAAGTAAAGGAATGAGTTGGGAGACCCATCTATCCTCAGCCACTTTTTCTTTTTTCGCCTGCCTTTCAAATATTTCAAAAAATAAATTAATGTCTGCATTTTTTGCATCAAATTTAGGCACTAAGTCTTTTAAATTAACACGTCTATTTACCCCTTGCCCTTCTAAATCGGCAGACGATACACTAACCGTCTCAGAGGTGTTAGACAATCTTAACCGCTCCAACTCATATTCTCTTTCTTTTTCTTCTAAAATTCCCTCCATCACCGCTTTGATCGTTTCCATATCATTTTTATCACTTTGTAAAATCATATCCTTAATTTCTACTTTTGTTTGATCGCCGTTGACTTCTACCTCTAATTCGCTTCCTACTTCTAGCAAATCACCTTTTCTTAATCTTAAAAGGAAAGTCATCATGCAATAATATACAACACTAACTCCAATCTCAATTGTCACTAAAACAATTCAAATATCCAACGCAAATCAACACTACACTATACACTATACTTAGTTGTACTACACAAACTTATACAACTACCCGGCGTAACTAACCGTACACTAAACCTAGACTTTAATTATACTTCACAAAATTATACTCATAACTAGCATAACTAACAGTACCCTAGACTGAAACTTAATTAAATTTCACAAAATAATAAAAATACTCAGAGTAACGTGACAATACACTACGCAAAACTGTGCTAACGAAGCAAATATACTACTGTATACTACGACCTAACTCAATAAACAAACACACATACAAACATAGCACATCAATACACTTCAAACAAACTTAATTATTTCTGTAGTCTCTCTGTCTAGACTTTTAACTTTATCTAGCATTACTTTTCCTACAAAATTTTACACAAACTAGAAATAATGTATTGCTGCCCCGATACGATACTCAAAGAAAAAGACTGACCTTAACATTGCAGGTGGAGACACTGGAAACATCTTCCTCATCCTTCTCCGGGAAAAAACGGAAGGCAGGCACTTCGCGGGCACTCTTCACAAGCAGGAAAACACAGGTATTCCGAGAAACCTTTCAGGTGGGCACGCTTCCTTAACACACGGGCACGAGCAATTCACTCCGGTCACTTTTTGTTGCATGTAATTCGATGGAACACATTTCTTTCACAAGTTGTGTGAGAATCAGGCGGGCATAACTCCATACGGCTGGCGTTTTATTTTTTTCTTCTCAATAAAGGGTTCGAGGCATCTATTCAATGAAATGCCTATCTCACAAAGCTGCCACCAATTTAGATCTTGCTGTAACGTCGTCAGAAGGTAGCGTGAAAATAATACATCACAGCAAGGTTGTGGGAGTAAAAAATACTTTTAATTTTTTTTCTCTAATAGGATAATCGATTTAAGTTAAATTGTAAAGTTAATAGTTACCGTGCCTAGAGCCGGTATGGTATCTCCGTTTTGAAACCGCTCTCTCCACAGCTTGTCTCGGTCCAGTCTGCAAGACGTGGTTTCTCATCCGCGTTTTCGACTCTTGGACAGCAACATGGATAAAAACTCTGGGATTCTCCTCTCCGCTTCCTCAAACGACCAGCCCTCGTCTTCTCCGATCTCTTTTCCTCGACCTCTCCTTTCGGGTCACCTCCTCTTTTTTCTTTTTCGGGTCTCCTTGTCTCCTGAAAAAGAACCCTTTTAAAACCCCAGGGGTGTGTTCACAACACGCCCCTCGCTCCTTCTTATTCGCAGGTCACCAAAGTCTCTCTTGACCTCCTCCTTCTTCTTATTGGCGCATAACACGCCAAAACACACACGAGGCGTCTCGCCCAAGGCGCCATAGTTCCTTGTCCACATCTGGACACACTTGTCCATCACGCCACCTGTTTCTAGTAGTCCATTCACAAAACCCTAGAAAAGATGACATGATTATTTTGAGATAGGCTTCGCCTATTGTCAATGGGGCGCCGGCTCTACTTTACTATTATTGCGACCCATCTGTCTGACTTCACTCCCTGAGTTCAGACAATAAACTATGGCCCCATGGCCACGTGCACTGGTCACTCCCCAGCTGGTTGATCATAAAAAAACAGGGACAATCGATGGGTGTCGTTCTTGTCCTTGACCAGCTGGTGAAACCATAAATCCTATTGTGAATCGGAAGATGGGAATTCACTCCCATCGAAGATGTCACAGTGTTCTTCATTCAAAATCTCTTGGAGTTCTGTCGTCAGTTCATCTTCATGTCCCATTATGAGCTCTTCTATCTCATCCTCGTTCACCTCCATTTCCAGATCTCTAGCAGTTGTCAAATTTTCATCCATAATTTCAAGAGTGTATCCCTGATCACCTCCGAATATGTGTTCGTTGTCTAAACACAAAAAATCTTTCAGGAAAGTGTTCGTTAACGGATCTCCCACTGTATATATATTAATAGTATTGCGTATTTTCTTTGTAATAATTGCATTGCTCATAATATTTCTTTCTTTTCCTTTTGCCCAACGTATAAGCAATTTACAGGTGAAGATTAACTAGTTACAAAATTTTGTGTTTAAACCTTCAATCTTGTTACTTGGACATTATAGAAATAATTGATATCATCATAAATTGATATGTATCGTATTGATTAGTTACCTCATTAACGTATTCGACAATTTTTTATGTATTAGTGCTTAAACCGGGAGCGAGCGAGCGGGGAGCAGATTCATCCCAGGCTTACGATATCGTTAATTCTGGGAAAACATTTTATTTGTTACCGATGACCTTGACAGAGTATCCTCCCATATGGTAGTCTTCTTGAGAACGAAAATGTATTTATCCTCATATTTACCTCTTTTTTAGGAGTTGTGAACGTTTTTTTAAATCGTAAAAGTACTTGTGTTTTGAATGAGATCCTTGCGCATCTACTTCAAAATATTTTCAATTCACAGACTACGTTTTTCCCCTGCGAACAACAAAGTGGGTTTGATTGCCGTATTTCACGACTTATTATGGTTTATAAATGTAAATGAGAAGAATATTAAAAAAAAATGTGATCTATATATATGTTGAAGGAAGTTGAAACAGATCAAGAAAGGAAACAGTTAAATTTAATTAAGGAATAATTTGTAACAACTAAACAAAAATAGTCCAACGTCGTATATAGAAAGGTAAATGGAAAATTACAGGGAAAATAACTTTTTATTTATCAATATTGTGATTCTGTCATATGTATATACATATTTAAACTAATTCTAATTATTTAATAAAATGTAACTAAAATAAAAATTTTCTTTGTAGATCTAAGTAGTAGTTGACTTAATTTTTTTATATTACTTGTTTATATTTATTTATATATTTAATTTTTTTTGCGCTTCAGATTTGCACGTCATTAGCAACCATGCATTCCTACATAGAAATTGATTATGTTAGTGACTTAATCACTGATAGATTATTTCCCACTTTCAGAACCATTCATTTCACACACACATACATATCATTCAATTAAATTAATAGATTTTTCCGCATGCAGATGGGGTTAAAACAGTTATATTCTTACTAAGATATCATGTATTTAATTTTTTTTTATTGAAAACAATTATAAAATCCCCGTGCACCACAAAGTATCACACGGGCTTACAGAAGTAAGTATTAAATACACATTCAAGGGAAATAAACAGTTAAAAAATGAAGTTAAGAAGGATTACAAACAGTTACGTCAAATCTACAGAAATTTTTGAAAGCACTTCTGGTGGAAAGAAGTTGGTGAAAATTGATGGCCAATTAATGTTGAGTCTTTTGAACCCCAGTCTTATGATCTTTCTCTCTCTGACATACTTGGAACACAGAAGGATTACATGTTCTATATATACATTTTCCTCGCCACCAATATTACAGTCACAGAAAGATGAAGGAACTAAATTAAATTTGTTCAAGTAGCTTTTGAAATTACCATGACCAGGGAGAAATCGGGTTAATTTGTAGTTAGTGTAAAAATGATGAAATGATAGTCTCTTATTAATGGTGGGAAAAAATTTCTTTGTTATGTTCCCCTTATTAGAAATGAGATATTCTTGGTTCCAAGACTTCACCATTCTTTCTTTCGTGATCTTCTTGTAAAACGATTTAGGAATATTAACGCTTAATATTAACT